>JARJCM010000091.1:0-371782 GCA_029233265.1 Mycena alexandri
GGCACATTAGGTGGATAAGTTTTTCAACGAGGTTCAAGTTGATGCCGGGAATTTAAGCTGGAGATAGCTAAAATGTATGATCGCCGGGACTCTCACTCAAGCCAATGCTCAATTCATCGGGATTACATACCGACTGGACCGGTCATTCACGCTGTAAGGACGCGAGGGACAATGCGATATATATTTGCGGATGATGGAGCGAAGATACGGGCGAGGCACGCGTCGGCATTGTGATCAGTTCGGTACCACTGCGGTGGCCCATGCATTTTTGGGACCAAATAATTGGCTGCAAACAGGTCTTATAGTTTGGCCGCATTTCAGGAACGCGGTCTGACACACTGGATTGTTCGGTTCTTTCAAACTCCCAAATTCACGCCGAAACTGCGGGCTGTTCAAGACCTCAAGACCCTACAAAAATTCAACATCTCTGGCTCCTTTGGGTTCTTTGCGCCGCTTAAACGAGGAGTTCCCGTTGTCCTTTCACTGTTTTGACCTCAAAGACGTTGCAAAAGAAATGCTAAACTTCACAGATCTTTGCCCCTGCCTTGAGCTTTTAAATTTTAAAGCTACTTAACAATAACTATATTCGGGCGGTGTTTGGATTCCGAAAAATCCCCTCTTCAAGTCCGTCACATGTTTCGGGCGGCAGGAAAAGGGGGAGACACGTTTAAACCACATCTTTGGACCCAAACCCACCGCAGTGACGTCTAAACGAAGCAAAAAAAAATGGAAATCCCGAGTACAGTCGTTATGTAACCGGGAAGCACAACATAACGTGGAAGCGCAACGCACTGCATTGCGGCGCCGAGAAAATTTGCAGATGCTGACAGGCATCGTACAAAATAATGGAGGTCGCAAAAGGACTTGACCAACAGGAGCCGGAGAAACACAGGTGGTTGTGATGAAATCAACGGGTCTGCCAGTGATTGCACCCTAACCGACCGATTTCTGTTTCACTTTCTAATACTCAGCTGAAGGTGTACTTACTACAATTTTTTTGGCTCCCTGAGAACACCTGTGTGATGCTTTTGGGCTGAGATTTTCCACCCAAGATGCTTAACATGCAGGAAGCAAAGTGTTGTTGCGCTTCCACGTTATTTGTGCAATTTTTTTTTGGTAGCCCGCAAATATTGTCAGGCTCGTTCTCAACGACCACTGAGCACAATCGGTAGGAGTTGGGTAAGTTGCAGTCTGGATTAGGCATCTATCTGCAAACTTGAACGTGGGGATGTAAGTTCAATTTGGCTGAGATATCATCGAAATGGCCAGACTGTTGCGCTTCCCGGTTAAGTTGAAGTTGCCGGGTTAACGACTGTAGACGAAACGCGTCTACGAGTGAACAAAAGCAGTAAGTATATACAGTTTTCGTTCCAAGGACATATTTAATACTTCGTTGATATCGTTTAAGTAAGACCGAGCGCCGTCTCAAAAGGTCTTGCAGTACCGTTACCGACGAAGGACGAAGGGATAGAATTGATCGTATCGCTGGTCCTCGTGGAATTACAAGCATACCTCAGCCTGGTTCAAAATCTCATCAATTTGACGAGTATCGTGTTGGATTCCGTTGGATTCCTCGTCCGCTGGCGGAATGTATATGTACGCAGATCCCTTTTTTTCCTTTTTGAACGATGCGATGGGCGTGGGAGTGAAACTTGAACGTGGTACAGTCGTGTATGTATGTACGCCGTACGTCCCGCAACTTGCCGGCGAGGGTGCAGGGTCCTCCGTGGGCGTGGAGGCGTGGTTTTTTTCCTACCACACAGGGAGGAACCAACCCCATTTTTCTTGAAACTCCCGTCCGGAGTTCGATTCTTGGAGGTAAAAACAGTAAGCTCGGGATCTTCCTCTTTCTGCATTTTGCTTCCGTGTAAGCGAGCGGAGAGTTCCGATGTTTTGTTGTGCGAGGCCTCGGGCACAGCCACTGTTGTCAGAGTTTCTTTTGGTTCCTGGCCACCACCGCCATTGCTACGCTGGACGACTGAAGGCGAAGTTACTGCTAGGTTTACGCGTATGTAGTACGAGCTGGGCCGTTGAGTGACGGCGTGGCGTCAGAACGCGGACAGGCAACAGTGAACACACAGGGACAGGACAGGGACAGGGACGCCGTTGTATGACTCTGACCTCAACCCTGGAGTGTTGGATTCGGATCGCCGCCAATGCGTTCACTGCTCTACTCGGGGACGACATCTAAACCTGGCTACACGACGATGTGAACAGAGGAGGTCGTATAATCGCCGAATGATGCCCTCCCGGATCGTTGTCAGGGTGGTCGGGCAGTGGGGATATTTATTTTCTACGGCCGCACAGTGGGCGCGTTCTGTGTAGATGGAATGGAAATAAAATAAAAGCTAGACACTGGACTTGTTGAGGAAATAGGCTTTTTGGGGATGGAAGGGGCCCGGAGTCTGGCGCAAGATCTGATACGGAGATTGATTTGGCAGATTTTGAGGTATTGTGTGTTGTGGGACTGGCGTTCATGGCCTCTGCCTCCCGCTACACCCTCCCCCCGCCCCAGGACTTCCGCTTGCCCAGTCTCAAGGACCTCAACTTCCAGTACCGCTCCCGGCCCCCACCCCAGGACGACACTCCCCAGGACAATATTCCCCCTGCCCGCCATGTAAACCAGTGGGCCCGCACCCAGCAGCAGCCCTCGCCCCCGCTGTCAGCCGCCGAGCAGTATGCCTCCAAGCACGACCAGGGCGGCTATCTCACCCCAGGCGTCCCCATGTCCCTCCAGCAGCAGCAGCAGCCCCAGCAGCAGTCCCGGAGCACCGAACCAAAGCAGCAGCCACGTCCCAGTGCCCGTTCCTCGTCGCGCCAGTCCCAGGCGAGTCCTGCGCACCTTTCCTTTGTTCCGCCCGCAACGTGTTTTGTTGCCAGACCCCGTATGCCCCTCCGCCGTACACGGCTGCTCCCGCGTACTCCCAACAACCCCAACCAGCCGCGGCCACTGCCACCGCGTACCAGGAACAGCAGCAGTCGCCCTATAGCTATCCTCAGCAGCAGCAGCAGCAACCGCAATATATACATCCACGCGACGTCCAGCAGAACACAAACCCGTATCCGTCACCTGGTCCTCCCCCGGTCCCCGCGCAAGACTCGTGGGAGCAGCGCCAGCATCAGTTTCAGCAGCTCCAGCAGGCACAGCAGCAGCAGCAGCAAGCACAACAACAACAGGCCCAGGTCCAAGTCCAACACCATGCCCATCGGTACTCGGTCCCGGTCCAGCACCACTCGCCCTTGTCCGGCCAGCCCTCCCCGTTGTCTGCCCAAGGGCCGCCCCAACAGTATGCATCGCCGCAGGGGCAGTATGCGCACGTGCCCCCGATGCAGTCCTTGCACCCTCAGCAGCAGCAGCCGCACCTTGCGTCCCCGCAGGAGCAGCACCCGCCGCATGGCCAGCACCAGGTGACGCGGCAGCATTCGGGACATTCACGCTCCGTGTCTGCGCATTCGCAGGGTCATTCTATGCAGCACCCGTCGCAGGCCCTGCATGCGTCACACTCGCAGTCGCATTCCCAACAGTCTTTGCGGTCGGAGAGCGCGCAGTCGCAGCACGCACCCCCGCCGTCGCATCTCCAATCGCACCATACCCCGCCGCTTTCGGTTCCTGTACCTCAACAGCAGCAGCAACCGCATTCACAATCGCATCCACCACCTCCGCTGCAGCAGCACGCGTATTCGCAGCCCCCGCCTCCGCTGCAACAACACCCCCGGCATGCGCACACCCACGCCCACGCGCCCCCACAAGCACCGCAACACGCGCCGGGGCCGCCCCATTCCGTGCCGAACCAGACGCCGACGCACCATGCCCAGCCTCTGCCGCCGGCACATTCGCATTCGCACTCGCATTCACAACATCCGCACCCGCAGTCACAACACCCTTCCCAGTCGCACGCGCCGCCGCCGCACCAGGCACAACCCGCGCCGAGCCAGTCCCAATCCCAGCCTCAGCACGCACAACACCCGCCGCCCACCGCGCACCCGTCCTTCCTCACGCGCACGACCGCGCTCGTGCCCGCGCTCGTGGAGCCCCCGCGGCCGGGCCCGCTGCAGACGACGGCGGCGCCGCGGGATCTGTACGTTAATGTGAATGTGAGTCTGGGGCCGGGGGAGGGGAAGCATACGCATACGTCGACGGCGACGGTGGCGCCGGCGCATGCTCAGCATGGGCAGCAGCATGGACATGGGCAGGGGCGGGAGTATGTGGGGGGGAGGGAGTACGGGAATGCACAAGGGGGAGGGGGAGGGCAGCAGCCCCAGCCGACGCCGACGCACGTCCAGCCGCATCAGACGCAGCATCATCCGCATCCGCCGCCGCCGCCGACGTCCTCGTCTTCGCATTCGCAGTCGTCCCAGCAGCATAATCAACAACACGCCCCGCAGCAGCCGACACATGTCCAGCCGCATCAGACGCAGCATCATCCCCCGCCGCCGTCGCATGCTCATAATAATAATGCGCCCCCGCCCCCGTCGTCGGCGCTGCAGACGCAGCAGCATGTGCAGCCTCCGCCGCACGGACAGCAGTATGCGGCGCCGGAGCGCGGGCAGCCGCAGTATGCAGCGCCGGAGCGCGGGGGGCAGACGAGCCAGAGTCAGAGCCAGAGTCAGCAGCAGCAGCAGCAGCAGTATGCGGGGGAACGGGGGGGGCAGGCGCAGCCGGGGCAGCAGGCGCACGGGCAGGCGGATTTCTCGGCGCGGAATGAGACTATGACTGGGGTGCGTTGGTTTTTTATTTTGAGAATAGAGTACAAAGGGAGGCATGCTGACACGCCTTTTTTTTTTTTCGCAGATCCTGGAACACTGCTCCGTGTTGTACTCGTTTGCGAATCGGTATGGTGCGTACCGTCCCCTCTTCGACCTCCATTCCACATGAACTAATCAAGAAGACGACGCGCGCGCAGCCCAACTGCAGGCCTCGCTCCCGCACGTGCAGCCCCCGCCGAACGAGGTCGCGGACATGGCGCGCCGGGCGAACGAGGTGGTGCGGCTGCTCGAGGAGCTAAGGCGGCTGAATAGCTACCCGCCGCACGCTGCCGTGCCCGGGACGAGCCTCGCCAACAGCAACAGCAACAGCAGCAGCCACGGGAACAGCCACGGGAACACCGGGAACAGCAGCAACAACGCGCACCCCGGGCCGAGCGCGACGACGCCGAGTTTGCTGGGGAGTGCGGTTGGGTTTACGAGGCGGGACGCGCCGGGGCCGGGGCCGATGGAGGTGGATTCGGGAGCGGGAGCGGGCGAGGCGGCGAGGGCGCCGAAGCGGCCGTGGGAGGAGATGAATGGGTCGGGGCGGGCGGCGGGGCAGGCGCGCGGGCCGCACGGGCAGGGCGCGGGTGGTGCGGAGGACGATGGGGAGGAGGAGGTGGATGAGCTGGAGGTGCGTTTTTGCGTTTCTGGCTGGATAAATATGAGACGCACGGACTGACGCGCGCGCGCACACAGGATGGGGACCAGGCACAGCCCTACCCGACGCCCACGACCGACACCAAGCCCTCGCCCGCGTCCTTGTCCGCGCCGCATTCCGCCGCGTCGTCGTCGAACGGGGGCAAGGGGAAGACGACGGCGGAGCAGGATATGGACCTGATACGTACGAAGCGCGCGTTGACGACTGCGGGGACGGGTGCGGCGGGTGGGGGGCTGGTGGGCGCGAATGGGCAGCCGAAGAGCAAGTATCGGAAGAGGAGTGTGAGTGGGGTTTCTTTGATGTTTTTTTTTTCCCCCTCTTCCTTCGAGGTGTTGGGCTTTTGTGCTCCTTTTGTGTGTGGTTGACCTTTTTTTTTGTCTTTCGTTTTCGCTCGCGTGCTGACGAGCGTTCCCGCCATTGGTCCGGCCAGCGGGCGACACCGCCGGGGAAGTGCCATTCGTGCAATATCCGGGAAACGCCCGAGTGGAGGCGGGGCCCGGATGGGGCGCGGACGCTGTGTAATGCGTGTGGGCTGCGTAAGTATCTCCCACTTGATTTCACAGAAACAATTTTGTTGATTGAGCGCCGGTTGTACAGACTATGCGAAGCTGATGCGCAAGCGCGAGAAGGAGGGCGGGACGTCGCAGATCGACATGGACACGCTGCGCGCGTCCGCGCGCGCCGATCAGGCGGAAAAGTCGAGCGCGCGGGCGAACAAGCAGGCTGCTGCTGCCGCCAACAAGGCGTCGTTCCACGCCTCGAACGCCGCTACTGCCGCGGCATCGGATTCCGCGCAGCCCCCGCCTCCACCGCCGCCACTGTCGCACCACGAGGGCTCGTTCCAGCTGACGCTTGCGCCGTCGCTGTCGCCGTCGGAGGTGCAGGCGCAGATGGGCGCGCGCGCGCATGTGCCGCCACCGCCGCCGCCGACTGCGTGGGCGACGCAGCGCGCGTATGCGCCGGAGCAGCTGCAGCATCAGTCGTTCTTGCGTACGCCGCAGGTGGTGGGTGGGCAGGCGTCGCCCCGATAGTGTTCCCCTCGGCTGGCTCAACCCATCGCGCGTGGACACCACACACACACACACTTGGTGCAAAATTGCACACCTTGCTGTCGCATTGCTTTCCCCGTCGCTGCTTTCTCGTCCCGCCCGCTTGCACACACACTCGCCCTGCACTCGCATTCTTGGTCTTTCTACAATTCTCATTTTAATCATCTTCTCTTGGACGCCGTCCGACCGAATGTATCGTATCATCCTCGGCCGCCGCTGGTTCTTTTTTTTATATGCTGCATCCACCCACCACTGTCACCACCATCAACCGACGTACTGTATTCCCCTGCAAATTCCTTCCGTTCTATGCACACCTATTCGTTCGTTCGGCCTACTATTCGATCGACTCCCGCCGCTCCACCGACCGAAATGCACAAAATATCTAAACCAGAATGCCTGGACCCGCTGGCGCTAATTGTAATATCGCACACTCACGCTGGGGGACGGTCGCCCGCCGCCGTTCACCACCACCACCACCACCACCACCATTACCGCTGACAATACTACCGCTACAAATCACTTATGCTATGATTGGAAGGAGGAGGAGGAGCATTGTATTATAGTATGCCCTGTGGATTAATGGTTAATTTCGAGCGCGCCGCTGGATGAGCGGGTGGGCGGGCGCCTCGTATCGATCGATGACAACTACATAAATAAATGGGCCGCGAAGGGTTAAGCTAATAAGTTCTAAAGGTGACTCGAATATTACATAATGGGGAAGGAGCTCGATATGGTCTCGGGACGGAGATTGAATCGGTGGCGCGACGATCAGTGAGGATGACCGGTGAGATCGACGTCGACTTTTTAGTGCAGATCGGAGAAAGACAGGTGCGGAGTCGGGTGGGTCGTCCCGAGAACCGGTCGAGTTCCGTAAGGTTCAGTAGATAGCGCGTGGATCGAGACGGCCGAAATGCACTAATGGCTCCGGTCCACTTCAGAAGTACTTAGGAACAATTGCAACGTTAGAAATTATTGGAACGCGTAAAGGGGAAGACGAAAATTGGCTCAGAATACTCTTGTGTATTGTTGAAGAATAGATTTCCACCAAGTGTCCAAATCGTGACGCGGACAAGGAGAAAGAAAAAAAAAGAAAACGTGATCTATTTATAACACTACCACCCATCAGGATTTCCCTTTTTAGATTCGGACGAGGAGAATTGATCGGTCACATCGGCGGTCGCGCCCTTTTCGGCCAATCTCGCATCCGCACCGGCCCCCGATTTTGAATTCGTTCAGAGTGGTTAGCCGAAGGTTTGCCGGGACAGCCGAACAGCCGGCGTCAAGACAATTCCCACGGTTCAAGTTTTGACCCAGCCAAAACACACGAAATGAAATACCAGTCCATATAGGCAAGCTTGATAGTTCCCTGGACTGTCTGAACTGCCCTTTTCTCTCACCTAGGAGGTGTGATGTGGGTGAAACTGAATCTGTGCTTGTTGTCAAGTGTCTGGTGGGCTGCAGCTGATGCGAACTTGAACCACGTTGTAGTCGCCTAATCGACTTTCATTTAAGCTCAGCATATAACACTCGGATGTATGGCCGGAGTCTAAACTAAGCGAGTGAACCCGAGGAAGTAGAAGAATAACAAAAGATATAACAAAAGATAAACAGGTAGAAGAGATCCATCATTTATCTCCAAGCCAGTTGATCACATCTGCAGAGAGAGGAACGATGAGACACCAAAAGAGTTTTGGATGGCTTGGAGCAGGAGCACTGAGGACCACATGTGGCATTTCAGAAAAACAACTAACCTGGTTACCACATCGCACTGGGATCCTGGCCACCCAATATGGCGGTCACATTGCACATTTAATATTCCGTACTTTTTTTTCCACTTTTCTGTACTTTTGTTCATCTTTTGCGTGTTTTCATTCTTTTTTTTTTCATGTACACCTTTTTTTTTTTTTTGGTCCAGGCATATTTTCTTTCTGCAGAGTGTCAATGATTTCTTCCCAACATTGGACCCAAGTTTTGAGTGAGATGAGAATCCCAATCTTCTTTTTACTTGGTGGCTGTGTAGGCCGAGTAGCCGGCCTTAATGGCCTTGATCAGCAGCACATGTTGAGAGTACTTGAACCAGACCTGGACTTGCTGTGGCTTAGCAGTAGGTTACCCCTGCAGCCGAGACGACATATCAACATCGGCCATCAAACCCTGATTAACCCCACTCTAGGGGCCAAGTTCAAACCACCCTCCAGTGTCTCGCTTGCTTATAAAACAGTGGTACCGAGTTCAAAATGGGAAAGAAAAAACAAAGGATTGAGGATTGAAAAAAAAAAGTATAGTACAATGAAAAAGAAAAATCGGAAACACGAAAAACACGGAAAAAGGCGTAAAAACACGAAAAAAAAAACACCTGAATAATAAATGTGCAAAGTGACCGCCATAACCCAAGGGGTTTGGGGCCGATTTTGATCTTCCACAGGGGCTGCTTTTGCCAGGTTCCTTGGCCCTAGTAAATAGGTATGCATCCTGCAAAGAGATTGAGCATATTTGTGATAATTTTGAAAAACACACAAAAATATGAGTTTCAACCAATCACTGCGGTGGGTCATGGTTTTTGGGGTTTAAAAAATGAGGTGTAAACGGGTCTTCCCGTTTGAGTACATTTTTCCCGCTGCCCGGAACATGTGACCAAAAAGAAGAGATTTTTGGAATTCAAATATACCATTATCTCGAATGGTATCGACTCCGTTGGACAAAGAATTAGTCTCTCGTAGACAGACGCCTCAACTGATGACGCTCGTACCTCGCTTGCTGAAACAACGAATACAGATTAATTAATATTTATAGGGCTGTTTACTTGTTTTAAACTCAATTAATTACTGCGGACACTTTGCTATGTATATATAACAGTATTACCAATTTGGATTGGGTGTACGAGGGCTTGAGTAGGTGTGGTGTAGACAACAAAGTTGGATTTGCCATCGAAATCAACTGTTTGGCCGGTGGTACAAATATGTACAAACGGACATTTGATGTCCGCCACTTGCCAGTCACCAGAAACTCAAACCACGACTCACCCGGATTTGTTGCTCAAACTCTCTGTCTTCCGGACGCGACCACCACGGAAGGCCCACTATATTTGACGCTGTGCACCCTCTTTTGACTCGAAAGCAGAAGCGGTGTCACTTCCGAGTGGTCTCCGGCGTATCAGATTGTTACTTGAGCAGCTCTCTGTTTTCCCTGAGGCGAATCTGGATCGAATATACAGGAAGCGGTTGACATCCCCAAGTGTTCCGGCCCGCATCGGAACCGATGCTCTGACTCTGAACTTACAGCGCGTCCATACATAAATCCCCAACACAAGTTAAACGCTCGAAGCATCTGAATCCCTGAGCACCCTTGTAACTCATGGCGGACTCCACCTTTGAAGAAACCCTCTTGCTGGAAGGCCCATCTTTCCATCTCGAGTTCGCCCCCATCGATGGCCGCCATATGCTCCATTTTGCGCGTCGCCTCATTATCTTTCGCTGCACCTCCGCTGCTCAACGGGATGCACAACTTGCCGCCTTCAAAACTGGTCTAAAGGCTCTGCTCTTGCGGTGTCCTCTTCTAGCAGGCGTGGTTGTACCCTCGAACGAGAAAGAGGACTGGCGCACCATCGTGCCCGGCCAGGGTCTCGAGCTCGTCGTGAAGGACCTGCGAAAGTCGATTCCGACGCTCGACGAACTCGAGGCTACCAATTTCCCTCCACACCATTTCCCCTGGGACTTGGTCATGCCCATCTCTCGAGATCTCAGCAACGATCGTCCCCACGCAGCGGCCAAGATGCAGTTTTCCGCCTTCGAGGGCGGGACTATCCTCACACTCGCCATCTCACACAGTGTGGGAGATGGCGGTGGGATGGACATGTTGACGCGCACACTCTTGGACGCGACGAGACTCGCGCAGGAGGCTTCGTCGACGATTGCACCCTCCGGAGAGCTTTTGGGGATAGACAGAAGTCTTTTGTGCAACATAAAGAGCGACCTAGAGTTCAAGTTCGAACAGCACCCAGCCTACAGATTGAGATCGGCGGCACCGCTAACCGTCCCTGGAGCAAACACCTTTGGTTCCACCTCTTCCGAAATACCAATTCTCCTCCGGATTTCAGCCAATGGTCTCGCCCAGCTCAAGGAAGATGCGACCACGCCTGGTGCCCGGATCTCGACCCATGATGCCCTCGCGGCCCTCATGTGGCGCACCATCATGAGGGTCCGCCACGACCGCTCTTCCGCGGCGCAAAGCATCCCCCTCTCCACCACCTCCAATATCTTCATGCCCACCAACGCGCGCCACCACCTCAACCTCCCACCTTCGTACGTCGGCAATGTCGTCTACCAGCTCATCGCCGGCCTAGACCTCGACACGCTCTTCTCTCCCTCCGGCCTCCAGCGCGCCGCGCTCGAGGTCCGCCGCGCCATCACAGCCATCACGCCCGAGCTCGTGGGCAGCTACTTCGCGTACCTGACGGACGACGCCTCCAGCCGCGCCATTGACTACCAGTTCATGAATGGGACGGCGGGGACGACTGGTTTCGCGATGGGGACATGTTTTGGGAGCACACCCGTGTTGTATGGTGGGGATTGGGGGAAGGCGTTTGGACCAGTGGTTGCGTACAGGTTGCCCGGCGATGCCACTAATGTCGTGATGCCTAAGCTGCCGAACGGAGTGGCGGAGGTTGTGTTGTCGATGCTACCGGAGGAGGAAGAGGTTGTTAGAGGTATTGAGGGCTTTGGGAAGTATCTAGCACTTTAGACATTTGTCAAAATAGAACCCCCGCATCCCTCGCATTCTGTTTCATCGTTCACTTCATACTGCCACAGCTAGGTGACAATGCTCTTCTGCAATCCGTAAATTTGTTCACCCGCGCTTTCCACCTTCGATTTAATCGCGTCCATTTCTTCGTTCAAATTAGGGAATTTCCTATATGCGGTTACCTTGCAGCGTAAATCTTATCTCAGTGCGCAGATCTCTGCAGATCTCCGCCCCGAAAGTCGAAATGACGCGTCTGATGCGCGGCGAGTTTCGTCTATTAATGAACCTTAATAGACCTTAATGAACTGAAGGAATGAAATCGGCAGCTCAATTGCGTTTGGTGTCTCGGTGATCTAAGAAAGGAAATAGACGAAAGCTTTTTCGAAACACAAATTTACGAATACTAATACAATTTCGCCGGCGCACAGCGCATCACTCAGTCGTTGTATCCTCGGGCCTTTGTCGGGCCAGCACCATTCGTCTTAACCTCCAGCCCTTGCTGCCGCCAAATCTCCAACTGCCGATCTTTCGCGACCTTCCCGGTCTGCTTCTCGTAGTCAGCAACGGACGTCGGTTTATCTCCGTGCGGTGTGGCGCGCAGTGCGTGCCGCGTTGCGGGCCAAAAGTCGAAGGTGGCTGAGTGGGTGACGACTCGGTTGTCCTAGGGTGAGAGCAAACATTAGCACATTAGACTTGAATGCTTGGGAAGGGACATACCCAAAACGCGATCGAGTTCTTCTCCCACTTGAAGCGTACTTGGAAGTCGGGATTCTCGCTTATTTGGTGGAAGATCAGGGAGAGAATAGCGTCTGACTCGGCCTTTGGGACGCCCACGATGCGACGAGTGAAGCCTCGTCGAATTTTAGCGCTAGCTATACGCGTGGTCATGATGCACTGACCTGGGTTGACGTAGATACTTTTGAAGCCGGTGGCGGGGTGCACGCGCACGACGGGGTGAATGGTTTCAATTGGTTCGCGACGGACGGGCAGCCCCGCGGCGCGGGAGCCATCGGCCTGCGCAACGGCGCTGTGCACGGCGCTCAAACCTTCCAAGTATTTCTGGAACCCGGGGCTGAAGGATGAATAGAGAGCGTATCTGAATGACACGGTTAAACGCCGCTCCGGCAACCGTATTCGACATCACTTGCCCAGAACTCCAGAGAGTGTCCCCGCCGTACTCGGGACCAGTAAGTATCTTGAGTGACGTGGTGCTTGGAGGTTGGACCTCGTAGGAGACATCGGTGTGCCACAGTTCCAGCTTCGAGAACGACGCAGGATCCGGGCGGCGGGATGCATCGTTGTAAACGACTATAGAAACGTTTCGTCCGAGTATATTGAGGAAAGATCACTCAAACATACCGTGCACTTCCTCAAGCCCAATGCGGGGGATGGGGGTCGTTGCGTGCTTATGGAGTGGTCCAAAGTGACGAGCGAGGTCCAGCTGTCCGTGGATATCGATTTCCTGGTCGCGGAAAACTGCAACAGGCTTAAACAAGCTCAGGAGGCAGATATTTTATCCCACTTACATACAACTCCGCGCTCTGCGACAAGTAGTGCCCTAACCAAAGTCAGTCAGATCACAATGTCTTGACAGGTCAGAGTTTCGCATACAGCTCGTCTTTTTGCGTGTCTGAGAGTTGACGAAGGTCGATGCCCAGTAGCTCAGTTCCAATCGCGGGCGTCAGGTGTCGCACTTTCTGCGCAGCACCCAATAGACTTCTTTTCGCCGGGTCCGCGACCAGGCCGCGGTCGCTGAACGGGACCTCCTTCAAGGGCTCCCAGGACAGCTTCGGAAATGAGGGCTGGCGGAAAGGGTGAGCAGAGTTTGAGGAAAATACCGTGGAACCCACCTTGAATTTGGCGAATTCGTACGTATCGTCGCCATCGTCGCCGATCGAAGGTGAATAGAATGGGTTGAACACCTTGCTCTCGTCCTTCAGAGCCGCAATGCGGTCAACTTCAGTCGGCTGAGTCGTAGTGTCGGTTGCAACAGGAGCCATTGTGTGGGAGAGGAAATAAGTCAGCAGGCTGAGCAATTTCTTTTATGCGGAGCCTGCTTGAACTATGTGCGAATGCTTGCGCCATCGCAGGTGAATGCAAGAAGAATGCGACGGAATGGCGCGACTCGTTCACACGGTGGCCTCAAGGTCGCAAACTCGATCCGAAATCCGACCCCGGCAAGGCCCCGAATGGTTGATTTTCCTGAGGAGCTTCGAACAGGGTTCGAGTTCTCTGGCTTACTGTTCGAGCGAGGAGAAGCGTTCTGTCGAAAGAAACCTCGAATCCTGGCTGGAATATCGGGAGACGCCGCCGGAGCATTCCCCATGAAAGAATAGATGCAAGAGGGCGAGCATTTCTGGGAAGTGCCGCTAAAGACTGGGGATGCATTTTGGAGGTTATGTTGAGGATCGTGAACGCGGACTTGGCCGTGCAGGCAGGAGTTCTGTCGATGTCCTTCACTGTTTAGTTTCCTCCACCTCCCACGGGACAACAGAGTTTGAGGGTCAAGGATAGGAAGCGAAGGAACTCAAAGCGCGAGGGCGCCGAGGGCGCTTCAACTCAAGTGCAACGGACCTGGACAACGTAGGGGAAGAGAGGGAATGATCGGACTACTGATAGTTGATGAAGACGGTCCGAGACTTGCAGATAACAGGCAGATGACCGGCGGTACAATCAGGTACAGCCTTGGCCCTAATCTGTGTCCAGCCCGCGGGACGGGCGGATGTGGTTGGATCCAACCACCTTGGTCAAGGAGGCTCCAACGGTTGGATTGAACTAAGGTGCACCCCATCCACCCTCGACGAACGTCATGTGACATTTCCTTATCTGGCGAGGGTGACGAAAACAATTAATAAAGTTAGTTGCAAGTCGTTTGAAGCAAATCCCTTCGACCAGATTGCGGGAATACATGCAAAGTAGCTACAGAAAAAAACTTGGGGCTCTCAGGAGCTTGTGTGCTCAGGAATTACGATGTTCAGCAGGCCATGTCAATTCTCATCAAGCCCATCAATTATTGATCCAAACTAATGCCGTTGTCAAAGTCAGTAATTCCCCACCCCATGAGCACCGAAGGGACCCAGGTTTTTTTCCATGGATATATTACATGTATCTCCGTAATTTGGTCGAGGGGATTTGCTTTAGTCATCCTCGTAGTCCCAATATTAAATGTTTTATCTGACCTCACCAAATAAGGAAACTTCACGTGATGTTCGTCGAGGGTGGATGGGGTGCACCTTAACATTTAGGGGAGTTCAAAGTAGACGTCGCTTTTTCACTTTTTCACTTACTATCGGTCCCAACGGCTCCCAACGGGTTTGGATTCTCCCAATGGGTTCGTATTCACATTTTATCTCCCTCACTTTTGCACCTTTTCCCCCGGAGTTTTTCGGGATTAAATCACATAGTACTCCTCTGTAGCGGTGTAAATTTGCTAAGGAATCGAAGGAGAGGAAGAATTGAAAACTTGTTGCCGGTCCATCAAACCCAGCGTGTTTTTGGACAAGAGCAGTGTTCTGTTTTGCTTGCTCCACGTGAGGCCTGGAGGAAATTTGAGGGCCTCCTTACAGCTAATTTAATACACTTTGTCTCCTCAGACTTTCTTGCCGGGCGCAGGTTCAACTGAAATGGGGACGGGAAGCGTTCGGTCACCAAATGTCACAAATCATATTCAATCCCCGCTGATTGATGGATTTGCCGCCGCAAGGATCAAATCTATCAGCAGCGCCGTGTCGCGTCCCAATGTCGACGACAGTTCATACCCAGTGAAAACAGCGCCGAGCCGGCTAGAGCCTGATCGAGGGAGACGGAGATGTTGATGAGAATCATGATATGTATCAATTTCTATCGAGCCACCTCGAGAGAGTGCGAGTCTTTCACAAAATACTGTCAGGTAAAGTGTGGTTGGTCGCAGTGCATTCGAGTTTTTCTAATTTTATCCAAGATTCTCCGAACTCCAATCCATCAACCGAGTTTTCCAGCACGTGCTCGCTTGGGACTTGGTTGATGTCAACGCTTTCTCTTCCTTTCCCTCCATGTCTCTCTCCGCAACTTTGTCCCTTCCCTTCGCCTCCCCCTCCCCTTTGGCTCTCAGCTCAATGATGACCTCAACATAGTACTGTTATACCCTTGGCCTCTCCTGGCGTCTTCAATCTGAAGTTCTGCTACGACTTCAAGCTTCAAAAAAAATCAAATTGCCACCAAGCACCCTCTCAAAGCTCTCAAACTCAAGGATGCAAGTCAACTCAATCTCAAAGTCAAATTTGTTGCCCAGGGATCAAGCTCAAGCAAGTTCTCTCTTTCTCGAGCCTCGACGTCAAGAGCATGACACAAAGTCTGGCCTATCAAACTCAAAAGACCAGTCTCATTTAGGTGCAAGCTCTCTTTGAAAGTTTTCGCAGTTAAGTCCCCTCCAACATGTGCGGTGTACGGAGGTCCCGCGGAAGTTTTGGCGTGTCATTAGCAACTTTAGTAATTTTTAATGAATATCTCTTTCTCCCTCTTTGCCCCTGGATTCAATTGAGTAACCGATATAAGCAGTGGATTCGGTGTAGCGAAGAGTAAATCAATAAATTTGTTAGCGACTCGCAGTCACTCGACGCCACTTGATGTCACTCGCTTTCCATCAATTGTTCATCGAGGGAGATCGATGTATGCTTGATTTTGTCGAGGGAGAACGAGAGACTCGATATCACTCGATCAGGCTCTAGCCGGCTCGGCGCTGTTTTCACTGGGGTTCATACACAATCAACGCAATTACCACCTCGCTCTTGACTACGAGCAAAGCCAAGCACACCAGGAAGTCCGGGTGGAGTTTTGATATGTATCCTTTTTCTGGCCATTTTGGACACGACGGAGGATATCCTCGCACGCGCGCTTTATCTTCTCTTCATCGTTCCTCTTCTTTGGCATGCGACGCGTCGAGACGCGTCGTGAGAGGAAAGCGTGAGATGTCAACAAAGCGTTGATGATCACTGTGATTGAGCGGAGACTGAATATGTCACACCTCAAATGATGCTCACAATAACAAGAGGATTTCAATTGAACCCGCGCTCGGTAAAAAATTCTGAGGAGGCAGGATGCGTTGAAATGGCTGTGAGAGTGCTCTCAAATTTCCTTGGGCCCTCACGGGGAGAGAGCAAGACAGAACACTGCTCTGGTCCAAAAACACGCTAGGTTTGATGGACCGGCAACAAGTTTTCAATTCCTCCTCTTATTCGATTACTTAGCAAATTTACACGGCTACAGAAGAGTACTATGTGATTTAATCCCGAGAAACTCCGGGGGAAAAGGTGCAAAAGTGAGGGAGATAAAATGTGAATACGAACCCATTGGGAGAATCCAAACCCGTTGGGACCGATAGTATTCACTTTTTGACGACGCTTTTCGCTTTCCTGCCGAGGTCCCGTTGATTGATTTCACTGTTGCATCACAACTCCTTGACAAATGCCATTTGCTGTTGTGGGGCGGAGGGCCGGACACCGTGTCGGGCTTTGTTGGGTTGGTGTCGGGGCTGATTTTGGTGCTCAATCAACACTGTTGCACATACCAATGTGGTATATTCAATTGCCATAGTTCGGGAATCCACTGCTGGTAAGTGGAAAATGGTCCTGCCTACTTTTGGAACCGTCGGCGTCGGTCAGGACGATGAGCGGGATGGTCCCGACATCTTTGATAGGACACAAGCGAGATGATCTGGCGAGGTGTCAATCAACGTCAATCACCGGGACCTCGGCAGAAAAAGTGACGAAAAAGTGAATAAGTGGATAAGTGAAAAAGCGAGGTCTACTTTGAACTCCCCTATTATTGGTTAAATGTTTCGCAGGTGGCGCTGGGTTCAATCGCCTTGGTGAAAAATCTCAGTTGAATCAAACCATTTGAGAAAGAAAACTCCGAGATGCGGTTGAATCCAACCACCTGGGTGAAAAAAATCTCGCAGGCAGTTGGATTCAACCGGCTTAGCCAAATTCGTGCAGGCGCGGTTGGATCTAACAACTTGCTCAAATTTTGTGCAGGCGTGGTTGAATCTAACCGCCCAGTGAAAATTTTCATGGGCGCGGTTGGATTCAACCACTGGAGGAAAAAAACCTCACAGGCGTGGTCGGATCCAATGAGCTCGGTCAAATTTTGTGCGGGTGTGAATCCAACCACCTGGGCGAAAAAAATCTCGCAGGCAGTTGGATTCAACCGGCTTGGCCAAATTTTGTGCAGGTGTGGTTGGATCCAACCATTTCACTCAATTTTTGTGCAGGCGCGGTTGAATCCAACCGCCCCAGGGAAAAGTTTCACAGGCGTGGTTGGATTTAACCACCTGGCGAAAAAGCCTCACAGGCGCGGTTGGATCCAACCAGCTCGCTCGATTTTTGTGCAGACGTGGTTGAATCCAACCAACTCACCCATTTTTTGTGCAGTTGTGGTTGGATCCAACCGCCTGGGTGAAAAAGTTGGCAGGCGCGGTTGGATCCAACCAACTCGCCCATTTTTTGTGCAGGTGGCGGTTAGATCCAACCAACCTGGTCAATTCTTGCAGCCTCGGTTGCATTCAACGACCTGGGCTACAGAAGAAGGTCGCAGGTGCAGTTACATCCACTGCTTCAGTAAAAAGAGTTGCAAGGGTGGTTATATTCAACCACCTGGGCAAAAACCTCGCCGGCCAAATCACCACTCGGATGTGACTGATCGGCACTGAGGAACACAGAAGTGTGTTCGCTCGAGGGAATCTAAACCACTCGGGATGAATCTGAAGAAAGAGAATGTTTTCAAAGCTTCCTCCGTTGGGTTCCAAGTGGGGTGAAATCTATGCTGCATTAGTAGCGGTCAAGGTAGACACTTCGACCCCGCTTCGGCAAACACTTCAAAGGTGCTTCAAGGATTAATCAACGTGGGAAAAGCGTCGAAGCGCCTCCGGAGGCGCTTCACGCGCTTCAGATGCGCTTCAGAAAACACTTCAGCTCTGATGAAGATCAGTGATGCTTTCTCAGGCGCACAAAGCGTTCTGAAGTGTTTCTGAAGCGCTTTTCAAAAGCAACGGTCAAAGGTCAGTTTCGCTTCGCCCACGCTTCTGATGAAAATTTAATCTAATTCTTGAAGCACTTCGTGAAGTGCGTTCGAAGCGCCTCCCAAGTGTCTACTTTTTGTCTACTTTGGTACAACACAATTTTCAACCAGCCCTTAGTTATGCTACTTGCCCGTATGTGTTGCGATCAGACTCGACACCTGGTATATGAACACAAAAATATCGGGTGGAAGTCCGCATTTTTGGGGTGGAAATGAGAGAAATGGGTGGCCGTGATCGAAAGTCACACTGTGACCAAGCGCGTTTGATCTGATGGAGGAACATTGAAAAGTGTGTCGCTCGTCGCAAAAAAACATGTTTTCCTAAATCTGAAGAGGCAATTCTGTTGATATTTTGACTCCACATTGTTTACGGCCGGACTTCCTTTAGTCAGTGCACAAGAGAAGGCGATAATGCAGACGAAATGGTTGTGACTGTAGAATCTGTGGAGGAACACCATAGTTCTTTCCGTGAACAAAGCACACTATGTTTAGGAAGATTCTGAAGAGACAGAGATGTTTACACAATGCCTCCATATCCCTTTCCTTCCCAATTTGAAACAGCCCTATCCCATGCAAGGGATTTAGTGGAGGAAGGCCGAACCTTGACCCTACTGCTACTTGGATTGAAATATTCATTTCCCAAGGAATTTTACAACTTTGCATAGAAAGCCAATGAAAACTGAGGAAACCCTGTCTGTCTCTTTAGAATTCCCCGGAGGCTGCTGGACACCACGGAAAAGGTGTTTTCAGATGCCATCAAAAACCACGAAATTCGTCTGTTTGGGTCAACTAGCTCATTCGAGCAATGTGGGGGGTCAAATAAAGATATATTATGATAGTAAATACTGAATACTACTCTAGAAAAATAGCAATCGAATTGTTGAAGCCTCCAATCCTCTGCTGCGGAGCCATATATGTACCCTCTTCCTCCCAAACATCAATTCAACTTCCCGCCCACTTGAACATCTTGACCTTGGTCATATGTGAGAATTCAAAGGGTTATTATTCATCTGTTTCATGTTCAGACACATAAATTGAATTTCAACTGAAACCAACCAAAACAGAAGTTCATTGAGCTACTTAACTATAGAGCTCAAGTTCCAGTTTTGTGTCCACAACTGAATGTTGAATAAAGCATAGGATGTTCGAATTTTCATTCAGGACGGATGTGAAGGCATAATGGATGCATTTCTGTCTCCTCAGAGTTGTCCTAAGTATGGTAACAGGGCAAACCTTCATGCTCCTCCATATTATTATGCCTGTAACACATTTCCCTTCAATTCCTCCTTCCTCTTGGAACTTACTAGGCGGAGCGACCGAGGAACAGTTCAGAGTGAGTGTGTGAGGGCTTTTGCCTCTTGATATCCTTCAAAAACGTGTTTTTGTAGCGCAAATAACGCGTGTTTGGATGTTCCTCCATCGATCAAACGTGCTTGGTCACGGTGTGACTTTGACCATATTCGCTGTCTCTCCTTCTCCGAATCGCCACTAAAAAATGACAAGACCCTCGAGAGGTAAGCCGAACAATATTTCCCTTCGAATTTCATCCCCATATACCAGAACCTTGTGCTTACCCTCCGCCGGACGATGTTCACTTTGTTAAGGATCATCTCAGTTTTGGATACCCCAAAGGTTGCACACATGCTTGGGCTGTATATAGACTAAAATCCGCCTTCACAGTAGAAGTGCAATTGAGGTACCTGACCTCCGTTTCTTTGTCATTTGTGGCCGTTTCCCTCTAGAAGGATCGGGATGCCGAAATTAGCCAGGGCGGTTGAATTCAACCGCACCGGCAGAAGAAAATAGTAGTGATGGTTGAATTCAACCGCAGCTTCGAAAGAATTGGCTGAGGTAGTTGAATCTGACCACACCTGCGAGATTTCCCAGAGCAATGGTTGAATTCAACTGCTCTGGCAGAAAAATGGCACTACTGGTTGAATTCAACTGCCCCAGTAGAAAAATTGGCACTGATGGTTGAATCTGACCACACCTGTGGTGATGGGTGAATTCAACTGTTCCGGCAGAAATATTGGTACCGTGGTTGAATTCAACCGTAGCTGCCAAAAAATTGGTTGAAGCAGTTGGATCTGACCACACCTACGAGATTATCTGCAGTGATAGTTCAATCTGACTGTACCTGCCAAAAAAATTGGTAGGGGTCGCTGGATCTGACCTCTTTTTAATTTAAATACCTGTTGAACGTACGATCTGACCACCTCAACACAGCCATTGTACCGCCCGCTGCACCAGAATTTACCACATGGCTGTACCTGATTGTACAGCCGGGTACCTACGGTATAGGCCCAGACTTGCTGATTTTGTTAGGTTCGGAGTAGGCTCGTCCCCATCCGGTTACTGAGCAAACATGTACAAATCCATCACTTGCTTGAGCTCGGAAGGTTATGTCAGTAACCGGCTGGGCCCACCTAGACTCGCGGGCCAGTCGACGTCCACAGCGGTTACAATCAGTGGACCGGAGGTAGTACCAAATTAGGGTAGAATTCATACAAAGACAACATCAAACCAAAGAGAGAACAAACATCACGGTAACCTTGTGGATGGACTGGGCCCGCATGTCACCTGTTTTGGTGATGGCCCATCTCCCCACCATTTCAGAGCTCCGACTTAGAAAACGATGAAAATCTGCAAATTTGGGTCCCCGGGTGCCTTGGTAAAATATGGATAACTTTCAATTCTCTATCGAGAGAGACCCCTTTGTTTTTTCTGACCCCCAAAAAACATGTTGGTGTCTATGGATAGAGAATTCAAAGTCATCCATCCTCACCTCAGACATCCCTAGGCCAAAATTTTGAGGATATCAACGTTTGCGCGCTTTTTCCAAGTCGGAGGCCTCAAATGGCGGGGAGATCAGCCATCTGCCAAAGTGGCGACATGCGGGCCTAGCTGGTTCCGGTGTCGATGAGTTCCACGAGTTGATGAGTCATAGCGAATAGTCATCACCAGGCCGGCTGGTTCACGAGCCTAGGGCCCACCCGTTGCTAATTTGGGTGATGGATTTTCGCCCGCCATTCAAGACCTCCGGACTTAGGGCTCGATACTCATGGCAGTGGCAGATACCGGATACCAGATACTGGCAGAGTTTAAATCAGGTAAGCAGTGTTTTTGATGTGCGCAAGTTCGAATTCGGCAGGACGCTTCTCATTTGGCATCTGTGAAAAAAAAAAATGAAATCTTGCCCAGCGAGTCTAATAATTTGAGAATCAGTCAGGAAGGCTCGGATAGTAAAAAAACCGGCTGGTTTCACTGAGTTCAAGTTGAACTGATTCACCCAACCAAGTGTGTAACAAATGTAAAAGATCATTGCATGTTCACACTGATCATGAAGCTCCGATGCCAATCATATGTCTATTCATCAAGGCTGCAGTCAGGAAGCACTTTGAGTGCCTGGAAGGCCACCCAAGCAGAATGGATATCAATCCAGTTTCTATTCATGCACTTCAGACGCATGATGCCGAACTTCCAGCAGTTGGAAATGTTCAAAGATATTGCATATGCAGCAAGGTGACTGCGACAAAGAACAAAATGAACAACCTCCCTGGGTCAAAATTTATACATCACTTACCTTCTTGTAAGTGCTAGAAACTTGCACGGAGAACCACAGTAATTGTGCGAAGGATGATACCTTCAGTGCTCTCGACCTCTCAACGATTCAGACCAACTTCATCTGCGGTAACACAAGGACTCAAGTTCAAATGGTGGGCTTACCGACATTAGGTACTTGAATTTCTCCAAGTGCGATATGAGTAAAACAGATAGTAGGAAGACACAACACTTACCCCCTGGGGAAAAAAGGATTTCAGGCCAGAAAAGCCCCGAGGCAGCCCACAGCGGAGGGGCAACATATTCAACGTAGTTTTTGACGTGGAGAGGGTGGTACTTGATCCCATGCCCTGGATTGGACAGATAAGCTTCAACAACACAAAATTCAGAACTTGTTCAGTACTTTCTCTTGTTATATAGAACCAAAGAACAGACAGAGGATAAACTAAGACAGGCTCAGGAGAGTCCTGAGTGGTGCACAGGACTATAAATTGAAGGCTTAATGTATTTTTCACATTAAAGTCGGTGCCTAAAGTTCAAAGCCGAAGACAAGCCCGAAGTTGCTGTGTTGCACAAGGAAATGGTGTAGGTTGACCAGAGGAGTAGAAGGTAGACTTGTGGCACCGGAACATCAGTCATTTGAACCCAGGTTACCCAAGAGCAGGCAAGCCCACGTTGAACTTGGACAAAGCAGAATGATGGTGAAACGGGCAAGATGCGCTAAGAGTGAGAATGGGCTAACTAAGCTCTGAATGCGGGCTAGCTGAACACTAACACACCACTCACAAAACCTAACACAACACCAAATCCCCTACTTATACTTCACTAAGACTAAGCGCGTCTTCCTCCGTGAGTTCGGGTCCGAGCCGTTGAAACGGTGCACTCGGGTGCAGCCGTGAAATCGATAGACCGGCGGTCGGACCAGCGCAGCGAGCTATCAACTCAACTAACACCAACCAAAACCAACCAAATCTAACTAATCTCACAATCTCTAATAACCGAAGCTAATCGTATGTGTGAGTTTGGGGTAGTGGGACAGGTGTCTCGTCCCTCAAGAGTGTTGCTTTCAAGTGTTATCGACAAGCAGACCGCTAACTAAATTGTATAGTTCAATTGCGGGTTTCAATTCAATATCTTTATCTCAGGAGCCTCCCGTAGGATTATTGTACAGTCTAGAGAGCTAGAATCGAGCACAGAATGCAGGGATTGTGTACTAACAACGCTACGGTGTCCACTCTTGCCACAGAGCAGTCAACCGGTAGACCGAAAGGTCAGAGTTTTCCTTTATTTCCTCAAACAGATCCCTTGACAGAGCTAAGCTCAATGTCGGCGGAAGAGAGCAAGCTCAATCGACGGCAAGATCTGTAGAACGGCTGCTTTCAACGGGCGGCAGGACTGGCTTAGTCCTCCGCACTTACAGTGGTCTTAAAGGGCGTGGTTTACGGAACGTACTAGCTCGCCAGTCTGATTGCTTTCCAACAAATCTGATTTGTCTCTCTTATCTCTGAGGTACTAACAGCGGGGGGCTGGATTCACTAGTTTACATTGGTGTATCTCTACTGTATTTATACAAACTGAGGGAGCGAAAAGGGGATAGTTTGGCTGATTCATAATGGCGTGATATGTCGTGAGTGATCCCTCCGGGCGGATCTACGGTAGGGCAGCCAATGGCGCCGTTGGTATTCCTTCAACCGTGGGTTCATGGTTACTGGAGGTAGTGCTCCCGGCGGCGATCCCAGATCCTAGTGAAACCTCTGTCGGGTACCCTCTTCTAAAGGCAGCCTTCAGCGGGCGGCTTGACTCAACTTGAACTGGTTCTCCCGGAGGACTGAGCCTCCCGGCGAGCCTTTCTCTAGTATAGCTGCTTCACCTTCTCTAATCTCTTTGCTTTATCCCAATCACTCCTCCCGGAGACATGTATGTGCCGTGATTGACCGTCGAGGATCTCCATCTGAAACTCAAGTCCAGAGACTTAATCATCTGCCAACAAGTGGCTTGCCCGTAGAGTCAATGTGAAGTAGTCTCTCCCGGCGAGTCCTGTCTGTCCCATATTCTCCCTCTAGTGTAGTCTTTTGGACATGTTCTCTACAACCTTCCCGGAGGATGGTTTATATGAATGGCCACTAGTCTTGTCTTTCTACTTCAACCTAAACTCTGTTACATCATTTGCAACGGGGCTCATCTTGATTCTCTGATCCGAGTTGCACTCGAGCGGCTCAACAGTGAACCCAGACGGGGTCTCCCGGCGGGCCAAAACTCAACTTGAGTTGAGACTGCCGCCCATAAGTCCGATGCTCTCCCGTAAGGCCAATACTCTCCCGGCGGGCCGTGAAGCCGCCGGGAGAGTCATTCTAAGTTCAACTTTGTTATTCTTTAACAAGGCCCCGCTAATAGCGTTCAGCCGCTAAGACCCATAGTTCCTCTTGATCACCTCTAGCACTCAAAGAGTCTGGTGGTAAGCCAACTCTTGGAGCTCAACGGTTGACTCAAAAACCAAACACCTCTCCCGTAAGGAAGCCTTGTTGGGCATCGAGTAACTAATGTCCCATTGACTTTCGGCCGTCATAGGCGTAGAATACCACTCCGAGGAGAGTGTACTCTCTCTAATCCTAGTCTCCCTTTGACCTTTGAATAGGTTCAGAATCGAAAGAAAACTGGTAGTTTTCATGCGTGCTTTGGTACACACCCTATCACCGTAGTATGCGACTACTGGTTTGGATTCCTAGCACAACGAGAATTGAATTACGGCCTCAACTATCCCAACTAAACAAACACCGCACTCTCGGCTAGCTACCCTTGACATTCCAAAACAAGACTTCCCAAGGTTGGGATGTACAGGTTTGGGGGTGATAAGGATGTTTACTAGGCGGACGCACAAAAGTACAGTCGTCCTAGGCGAGGTAAATGAAGTGTCTATCTGAAAACTCCCACTAATGGGCTATGCTGCTTCTCCTGCACTTCCTCTATGGCTTGGCTAGCTGAATGCTGCTAGCGGCCGACTTAGACTCCTCTGAATCCAAGCTCTTTTCTGTTACACTTGGGCCTATTAAGGACCCGGAGTGTTCTCTTAGCTCAACTAGTCGGTCAATGAATCGACTGGCAGTTCTACCAAAGTGCTGTGCCGGGCGTGGTCCATTTTACGGGAGGCGTTTCCTGGTCACCCAATGCGTAGCTACCACTGAAGTCCACCACAAAGCTAGCCGCAACTCTCAAACTTAAACTCTCGTGCTCTCGGTCCTGATTTATACATGGAGAGTGGCGCCGCTCACAACCTCCCAACGCGAAGCTTCGACTTATTGGTTCACACAGTTACTTCTGGATCCAACAAACAACGCTGCGATTTCTATAGACTGGTTTACAACAGAGAAGGTACTTTATCTCCGCTTCGACTGGCCTGAGCACACCCCTATCGACAGTGCGATGAGCGGGGCATGAACTGGCTTTTAGCGGTGTTTTCTGGTTCCTTATATACTACTCAGAAGTCCATGACATAAACTCTATCTACTAATCATGCCGGGGTGATTCCTCATCCACCTGTCAACTGCTATGACGATCTTGGCCATTTATCCGAAGTCTGGGTCCAATTCCGGGTCCAATATGACCCTAGATCGGTCCAGAATGATGCTAGGCCATGGCTAGGCCTCGGCTAGGCCTTGGCTAGGCTAGGCCCATCACACCAAGCTCCGAAATGACTTCACCCCGGAGCCTAGAGTGCATAACTCCGAAAATACTCGGAGCCTTAGCCCTTAGCTCCGAAATGACTCCACCTGCTCATATGTTGGATTGTCCACTTCGACTTGCTCAACATGTCACCATTGCCATCTCAGGAACTGATCAGAGTCGAGCTAGCTCGCATTTATGGTACGCTAGCCACGCTAGCCTCGTAAACCAAGCATGCTAGTACAGCTAGTCGACTTCAGTGATCATTCTCTGCGTCTCATATCGCTCTGTGACTTTGCTAGTGCAACTGCTAAAGCACTAGCACCATCTAACACATCTCTACTTCGAATCCAAGTGCTAAGACTCGCTCTGAATAATACCTGAGGCTCAAGGCACTCAAAGGTAATAGCTCTACTGTCAACTGCAATAGCTAGCTCAATGAACGAGTTGCTAGTACGCATGATCCTGTCTCTTGGCTGGCTAGCCCGCTTGTTAAGTCCCTTCGGACTTATTCTGTGCAGTCATTGGTTCTCCTAGTTGGATTACAATCCCTGTTGAATGCCTAGGCCTTTGGTACATCTCCTTGATAGTGTACCTGTCCAGTGTAACACTTGTAACCGCGCCTAGCACTGTACAGAATACTACAGCCAGCAGTCGGAGCTCACTCTGACTCTCCTGTATATCACCGAACAGAGGTCTGGTGCACTAGTCAATAATGCAGCCAGAAGCTAGTTTATAGCCTGAGTCCCCTAGCACCAACTAGTGCTCATAAAGCTTAAAATAGCCCGATTGCGACACAATTGGTGTTGCGCCGTCTCGACGGTATTTCGGCAGGCGGCAGAAGGGCCGGGGGAAGCCGCCAGTTCCGCGTGATCAGAATCCAAACTGTGGTATCTGGTCGGCAGTGAGAAAAAGTCAATTCAAAACCTCTGTCTGGATAGATACCGCTTTAAAAAAGGCTCAGCAATTTTCCGTGTCACTTGATCCTCCCCAAATATTTTCAGCCTTTTAGCTTCGGCGGTGAGATGTCAAGAAACTATGTTCGCTATCTGGTGGCGGTGGGGCATGGAAGTCGGAACAAGATCGGATGTCATTGACAAGTATCATTGATGTAACAAGAGTTTTCCTTTTCTTTATTTTTTTTATTTTTGCCCACCTACACCAGTATCGAGCCGGACTTAGAACAAAACACTGAAAACCCTCCAAAACCCTCCAAAATAGTGCTCGAACTTCCTAAGTGAGAAGTGGATAACTTTTTATTCTCTATTGAATGGTGAAAAAAAAGTTTTTTTGATGTTTCCAGCCAAAATGATGCATGAAATTGTTACATGAGAAGTAAGGGAAGGTGTTTGACATCCAGTGGATGAAGTATTTTGGTCAAATTTGGGGGGAACGTGCTCGACGATGGTTTAGAAGGTTGCGGCGACGCGGGTGACCTTGTCACATTGTGTGACATTGGCGTAGATAGGGTATACCTCAAAAAACTTTTTCACCAGTCAATAGAGAATGCAAAGTTATCCACTTCTCACCTAGGAAGTTCGAGCAGTTTTTTTGAAGGTTTAGGGCGCTTTTTTTCTAAGTCCGGAGGTCTTGAATGGCAGGCGAAAATCCATCACCCAAATCAGCGACGGGCGGGCCCAGTCGGTTAGCAGGCTTTACCCGTTACCATCACCCCATCATTATTTGGTTTTTGTCCGAATCTGGTTGATTGTCCGGCCTACACTGGTTGGGAAATTCAAGTTTTTCAGTAGAATTTTCAGTGAAAAATGTTGTTTGTTTTTCAGACATTTTTCACTGAAAATAGTGGTGAAAAATTTAAACTTTTTTCACCACTTTCAAACTTTGTTTCAAATTTTTCACCTTAGGCTCAAGAAATGGTGAAAATATTTTAAGTTTTTCAGCTACTTTTTCAGTGAAAAATGTCTGAAAAACAAACAACATTTTTCACCAAAAATTCTACTGAAAAACTTGAATCTTCCAACCAGTGCTACTCAGATTGTAAGCCTGCGACACTGACTGGTTCACGAGTCTAGGTTCGGAGCAAGCTCGTCGCCGGTCCGGCCCGGCGAGCCGGCGCTTGCAGATAAGTGAGTGATGCCCGGCGGTGGTAAACACGTACAGTCATGGCAATGTTTTTGATGCAGTCCGCACAAATTTGATACCCAGCCTGCTGCGCTGCAGTATTATGTTTCTACCGCCAAGCACTCCAGTGGAATATCCCCAACGCCAACATATCCCACCGCCGTGAGCTATCACTTTGTGATACGCTCCAGCACGGCGGAAATCAGCAATAAAACAGCTCATGGAGGAAATCACGATAAGAAGCTCAGGCTACATGGGAAGATCACACTATGCTATGGTGCCACCACAGAAATATCCCAATTGCCAACCAAACAGAAGCCTTTCCCACGGTTGAATACTTCGCACTATGGCCACGCTCAAGAAAGTTCCATAATACACCCTTGAATCGCGTGGAAACACCTCACTATAAAATGTTGTCCATGCCAGGACACAACGAGAGACAACATTGTAAAATATCAAATCTCAAAGGTGACCTCAACTTGAACAAGGATCTCACGGAGAGCTGCTTATAAAAGCTGCCTACAACGACCGGGCGCACTACAACTGTGCTATCAGGGCCTTGATTCGTGAAGTACCAGTAACCATAACATATGATTGGCCTGGAATAAGACACGGAGAATCAATTCACGGAAGATTCACGAACCGCTACGGGAAATTTCGAGCAATGGAACCGGACAAACATAAAGGCCCGTGGAGGCGGCCTTCCATTGAACTTCATGGAGGGCATGTGCTTCGAACTTCACTGAGGATCTACGCTGCAAGGCAGGAAAGGCGGTGTGATGAAGGCTCCATGAACGAGAAAAGAATAAGATTGCACGTGTTAATCGGACAAGACTCGGTATAAAAGCCAGAAGTAGTTACCAAGGAATCATCTTGTTATGCCCCACTGCTCTCACCTAAGCTACCCTCCCCCAGCCTTACGGGGTGGAGTTGTCTCCCTTATACACAAACTAGCTCAGGCTATGCTGTCCTCCGTGGGGCTAGCTAAAAAGGTCACTTGGACCAAAGGTTCACCAAGGAACCCTATCCAAGGTCCCTTCGACTCCGTAAAACGGGTCAGGGGGAAATTGTTGAATACAAAGGCGTTGGATACAGCCAGAAAAAATGTGAGCCCGGAAGTGTACCAAATCTGGTAGCATTTCCGGATGCTTGGTATACTTTCGGTGATTTCTGATATACCATTGGTATACCGCTGGTTAACTTACCCGATATTGCCAGTTCGTATACCCCGTATACTTAGTATGCTGAATCAAACTCAGGTAGTCAATTAAATATTCGGTATACTTCCCCAATCCACGTCACACACCATACATAAGTATGCCATTTGATGTTATTAGCTACATACATGTCAGAATTTAAAGCCCGCAACACGTCATACCATCCACCATTGCTGCTGACGTATTGTGAGGCTTGTGTTCGCGCTGCACCGCTCACACCACCTCATGGCTTGTCTGGACGAGACGCGACAGCTCGGAATTCCCACTCACACAAGATTCGCCCAATTAGGAAACGACCTTGCCTCATTCGGATCTACTTCCAACAACTCGCTACTCAACGATTCCAACGTTTACTACGACTCATACAAGCACCAGACCCGGCCAAGATGGCAACCAGGCACGCCAGGCATACTCGGGCTTCACGGGGAGACCTGACCACGCGCACGGTTTCGACTTACAAACTTGCGCCATTTCCAAGCCCCCATACAACCCTCCAAACGACTCTCGAGCGACCCTCGACGGCAGGATAGCTATGTCTGCGACTGAACGACCATCCATCCACACATCAGCAAACAGTGAAATGTTCAGTAGCTGTAAGCCAGAGATATTGGCCGCTCGTAGCCCCAGTAGTCTTTCGACAGAGCAAAGTAGTTGCTGGTAGCTCCGGTAGCCGAAGGCCCACGGATCAGTAGCACACGGGAGCCGACGCTACCCGACCCAGTAGCGCCGGATAGCCGAGCTTCCGAGGAATGATACACGAAAGCGGGGAAAGGGTTCCTGCCGGCTCGAATCATAAAGAGCTTGAGAATTCCGCCGATAAAAGTCTCTAGACTTGTCTTGCTCTCAAGGTAACAGTTTACGGGTGAAATCGTTGCAAGTCATTCAAACTCCGCCAACACGTGTCAGATTGCGTGATCAGTTCGTGATCAAAACACGTGTTGGTTGATGTCGTTGCGCACTTTTCTCTTCCTTTCCCCCCCATGTCCCTTCCCCTCGTTCCTTCTCGGAGTCTCGGCACTTCCTCTTAGGCCATCCTCCTCCATACACAACAACCAAAATACTCACAATGCCCGCAAAACCTCGCTGGCCTGCCCCCAATCACCGTTCTGGGCAATTTATCGCGCCTTCTTTTGCGCCGCAGTGTCGTGTATGGCTCGCAAGACTTGCTCAAGATACTCAAGACTTCAAATCATCCAACTTTCTGTCATTCAAGTCAGCAAGTCCCTTTCATCAATCTCAATACTTGTCCCGTCTGTGCTGGAAACTCCCTCCAAAATCTCAAGGCCCTTCCACTCTCTGTAGACATCAACATCAACTCCCACTTCCGCCCAGAACCCGGGACTTGCATTCACGGGACTTCAATATAAAGTGTGCGTGCTCAACATTATCACTTCTTCACCTTCTCATGTTTCTTTTATTATGGCCTGGAGCATACTACCACATGTACTGCGGCCTCGCCCACCCTTCTGTCGCCCCCTACATCGCCAACACACCCAGCATCTCGAGCGCACCGCCTTCCGGCCCCCGCACCTTCGTCCCCGCCTTCAACACCTACGTTGCCCCGTACAACGCGCGTGCACCGCACTCACTCGAGCGCACCGCGTACACGCTGCCCAAGACCTACACAACACGTGTTGCGCGCGCACCCGCCTACGCCTTCGCGAAGCAGCACGCACTTACGGCGTGCCGCGCCGCACGACCGCATACGTACACTTAATGTAGCTCAATTTGAATGCATTATGGTTCCCCTGTAACATTTTGGATTCCCTGCAACATTTAAACCCGACTACAGCTAGATATCATGAGCAATTGTGAGATATTAAGAACTACTGAGTCTGACACCCACAAATATCAAGGGCTACCCGGCGGCTACTGGACATCCATGCCAGAGCTACCAGGGGCTACCAGCCTTCGGCGGGGAGCTACCAGGAGCCTCATATGGGGGGACTTGCCTACCAGGCTACCTCGTCTACTGAGAACTCGTAGCACTACGTATCCAAGGCATTTTTTGCTGATGCATCCTATCCACCATCTTCCGACGACTCAGAACATCGCGAATCCTTTACGAACACTGGGAAACAGTGCTATTTCGGAGTTTCGACACCTCTGAGTGCTCGTGAAGCTCAATGTCCGCGAATATCGGCAGTCTGGGAGCTCAGAAATGCCACGAAAGGACGAAAGAGGCTCGAGGAGCATGTGGAACGAGGCTGTGGACACCGACGGGATGGACAACATGACTAGCTTGGAACAGGTATAAAAGGTGTCGGGCGAATTGAGGGTAGTCAGTCAATTACTTGTGGACTTTCGGACTCAGTTCCCAGTCAGCTACCACAGGGAGACAGTTCCAGTCAAGGACTCTAGTCCAACACTGAGTTCTTACCCTGACCTTGTACCTCTATCCCCCAATTACATCCTCGAGTTGACCACCAACGCACTTGTTCGTCGCCACCGCCAAGGGACATCATCTCAAGGATTTGCCTTTCATTTATACACCCGTGAATACTGACTACAGGTTACCGGACGCCGCCAACGTACCTTCTGAGCACTCGTAAACTGCCCTCAGCCCGTCCCGAGCACTCGGGTCTCGCTCCAGAGGTGCACGATGCACACACACACACACACCTTTGACCTTCGACCGACACACACACTCGGATCCAACAAGGCAGACCACCTACAACCTCACGTTCTATTAGGAACCAACTTTAAAGAGCCCTAGAGGATGAACCCGCCACTTTGTGATCCCACATATTCGCCTAATGGCACTGCGGTCCTTATCACAGCGTCTCCAGGCCTCCACCATGGCCATCTTCAATGAGATCTATGCGACTCTCATCACCGTTCCCGGTGTCGTGAGCCTTTTGCAGTTGGGGTGTGCACAAGTTCGTTTCGACACATCGGAGGTACTCGCAGGAGGAGTACGAAGGGGAGGCAGGGATGCAGGGACACGCGGAAGGTCGATGGGGTCGTTCAGCAGCAGCGGGTCGATCTCAGGAGGCGGTGGCGGCAGAGGGGACTGTATCTCTTTGTTGCGGTGGAAAGGGTCACTTTCACCGAAAGCTTGGCCTGGATTGATTCTGTATGGATCCTTGGATGGCGGGGGGACGCAGTCAAGGAAACCATAGTGTTCGCACTTCTGGAAGGTAAGTACAAGCAAAACAGAATACAGCGGGAAGCTTACCGCGCGAAAGAATAGATCTTTGTGGTTTGGGACGACAGTGCCATGCGGCCAGAATTTGAACCTTACATTTGGGGCAGAGGACGTAGGACATGATGTGGAAGACAGCGGAACCAGTTTCACGTTGAGCGGAGGAGCAAACGAAGCACACGAGCCGGCGTGGTGGTGGTAAGCAGAGAGAACAGTGTCACAAATATGTGACGCTGTGTTGCCGCTTCACCCGAAATCAAGCCGAAACAGGCTGAAACAAACCCCTGGCATACCAAGCCTACAGGGCATACAAAATATACCAGGTCTCGGAAAATCCTACTGGTATACCAAAGTATACCAAAGTGTACACCAATGTCTATGCAGTATACCTGATGTATGGAATATATAGTATACTTTCGTACACTTCTGTATTCACGTTTGTTCTCAATACGCCACAGTTGATAAAAAGCGCAAACCTTTAAACAGTCAGCAGCCCATACTTAGCTACGTACAACTGTTGTTTCAGGCCTCAAACACAGATCCATGTGCAGGGTACCACCCCCATCTTCATGGAAGGCTTATCTGTGAAGATTATAACCACTCCACCATTCATTCGAACCGACTTTGCCACACTCATCACGGAACTATTGTCCATTGCGCGTCCTCACAAGCACAAGAAGAAAACGGGCTACAGAAGGAAAAGAGCTATAGCCCGCTCGTGCTGTGTTAAACCCGTTCTGAAAACACTGCTTGCCCAAATTACACAAGGCAGGCAAGGAGAAAAGAGAAAACATCACATCACCCAGGTTTCCTGGCTTGGAACGACACTCGCATGGTGGAGCTCTATCCCTTCACACAAGTGTAGAGAGGCCTCCAACCGCAGCTGTCTTGGAAGGCTAGCCCCCAATAAGGAGCTAAAATCCTTGAGGAACCTAGCACTAACATCCTAAATCCTCACGGAAACAGATTGTGCCATTTTATCACCACCACAACAACTATCTAAACCTTCCATAGTGTACAAGTAGCTACATAACTCCGCTGAAACGGCGTGTTCACAATGTGCTGCCATCTAGCTACATTTTGCGTTTTTTAGGGCTAGTGCATGACGAGGTCTGCTAGCTTCTATTGGACACATTACTAGCTTCTCAGGGCTACAACTAGCAATGGGAACTCTGTTTGGTGGTACAAAGGAGAGTCAGAGTGAGCTCCGGCTACTGGCTGTAGTACGAGTTATAGTGCTAGGCGCGGCTTACAAGCGTTACACTAGGCGAGTACACGCATCAAGGAGATAAACATCCAGGTCTAGTACCTCAGAGTGTCAAGGATTCTATGAACGAGGACCAACGACTGCACAGACGGAGCTTTGGTCGGAGCTAGCGCGGAGTAGGAAATAGCAGGTGTAGGAAGGCGGCTAGTGCCCTAGCAGCTGGATAGACCCTGCTGAAGTCGATACAGTAGTGGCCGAAGTGGCGCTCGCTGAGGCAATGCGAAGGGACCAACTATAGGGGTATAGGAGTATACCCACCAGCAGATCAGGTGACGGACGCGACACGATCCAAAGAGCCCAACGAGGACAAATAGCGGAAACAGTGAATTCATGTTGAGATGGAGCAGTGGATGAACGCTAGGATGTTCAGTCCGTAAGATAGCGGGGCGGAGTGGCGTGATTATGAGCAAGCTGCACTGGGAATAGTAATTCCGGAGTGGAGTTGCACATGGAGAGTTGCTCGGGTGCAGACTAGCACACTGAGAAAGGCAATTATACCCGGCTTGGCTGTCGAGATGGTCAGATAGTTGGCCAGCTAGGCAAGCCTAGACCACGAATGGACCCGGCTCGTCTTCCGGAGGCGGTCGCATGACCAGAACATCGGCCTGTTTTACTCATTTCTCTTTACCTCATCATCTTCTCTCTGAACAGTATATAAACCCCCATAAAATACCGCTAGAGGTGAGTTCATGCCCCGCTCATCGCACTGTCGATAAGGGTGTGCTCAGGCCAGTTGAAGCGGAGATAAAGTACCCTCTCTGTTGTAAACCAGTCTATAGAAATCGCAGCGTTGTTTGTTGGATCCAGAAGTAACTGTGTGAACCAATAAGTCGAAGCTTCGCGTTGGGAGGTTGTGAGCGGCGCCATTCTCCATGTATAAATCAGGACCGAGAGCACGAGAGTTTAAGTTTGAGAGTTGCGGCTAGCTTTGTGGTGGACTTCAGTGGTAGCTACGCATTGGGTGACCAGGAAACGCCTCCCGTAAAACGGACCACGCCCGGCACAGCACTTTGGTAGAACTGCCAGTCGATTCATTGACCGACTAGTTGAGCTAAGAGAACACTCCGGGTCCTTAATAAGCCCAAGTGTAACAGAAAAGAGCTTGGATTCAGAGGAGTCTAAGTCGGCCGTTAGCAGCATTCAGCTAGCCAAGCCATAGAGGAAGTGCAGGAGAAGCAGCTTAGCCCATTATTGGGAGTTTTCAGATAGACACTTCATTCACCTCGCCTAGGACGACTGTACTTTTGTACGTCCGCCTAGTAAACATCCTTATCACCCCCAAACCTGTACATCCCAACCTTGGGAAGTCTTGTTTCGGAACGTCAAGGGTAGCTAGCCGAGAGTGTGGTGTTTGTTTAGTTGGGATAGTTGAGGCCATAATTCAATTCTCGTTGTGCTAGGAATCCAAACCAGTAGTCGCATACTACGGCTCGGACCCGAACTCACTGAGGAAGACACGCTTAGTCTTAGTGAAGTATAAGTAGGGGATTTGGTGTTGTGTTAGGTTTTGTGTGTGGTGTGTTAGTGTTCAGCTAGCCCGCATTCAGAGCTTATTTAGCCCATTTTCACTGTTAGCGCATCTTGCCCGTTTCACCGCGACAGAGTAATTTCTCTCTAAAGCACAAATCACCTTCATGTATTTGCCTGACTGAAACCATCTATTGGTCAGACATTTCACAGAACTGCAGTCCGCATCACAACGTCTGGAGGGGTTTTAATTATGTGGACGTGTGTGGGTGAAATGTCGAGAATGAATTGTGAAGTGGTTATAATCGAACTGGATAAGCCTTCCATGACGATGGGGGGTGGTACTCCACGCACAGATCTGCATTTGAGGCCCAAGCCAATAGTTACACACAGCTAAGTGGGGCTGCTGGCCGTTTAGAAGTTTGCTGTGTGTTCTACAACTGCGCGTCCTGTCAACCAATATTTCTATAATTCCCTCTGGTTCGTCCTATTGAACCAGAAGTACTACAGACAAGCCTCCTTGTTTGAAGCTTTGGCCCAGATTGACCTTGGTCCCACAGAGGGTGGCGCAACCCGAGCTGGTATGTATTTTGACTAGATTCTCACCCTGTGTGCTTAGGGAATGACACGGGTGATACCGCGGATGTCACAATGTCATACCGTACCCGTGACCCGTGATACTGTACCCGTTTTCCCACGGGTACGGTATTCCGGGTATGAACCCGCGGTATTTACATAACACCCGCGGTTCAATTACCGTAGTTAGAGACCCTGACCCAGCTATTGGCATAGGAGAAATGACCCCACAGATTTTATTTTCTGTCATTTTTATTGGAAAAACCTGATGTTCTCTAAATATAATGTGCTGCAGCTGTATTAGGGCTCGGGATTGGTGCTCACCGTGCCTCAGTACTAGGGTCACACCACTCAAAATTTTCCTAGATTTGTGGGTGCTGTAGTGGTGGAGAACCAGTCAAATCAAGTGTTGTTTATTAGTGTTTACCTGTCATCCCAAAAAGGAATCCTGTGGTTCAACTAGCTGATTTAAACTTGTTTCTTGGGAATCATGGGATGATTCAATCTTGAGACATCTCATCTGCTGTCTCACAAGACAAGTGAAGTCAATGGTTCAGAAAAGAGCAGACTCTCAGCTTCACTCCCTGTTGATTGAGGAGGACATGACTCAAAAATGATTTAGTCTGAGGTGTGCTCGTAGCTATCCCGGTTATCTGAGCTCTATAGAATGTCTCCTTAGTGTAACTGTACTACTCTCTGAACCAATATTTGGGCTGCTTTCCGGAGGTTCTGTGTTCAAATCTGGCAGGACCCTCTTTTTTTGGTCGCGGTTAAATTACTGCGGTATATTACGGGTTACGGGTCCCGCGGGTTGCGGTATTCACGGTGTTAAGAAAATCAGCTACCGTACCGTACCCGTGGCACCCGTACTCGTAATACCACGGGTTTGGCCAAACCCGTGTCATACACTATGTGTGCTCGATGGGGAGTAGCTTAGGTATGAGCAGTGGGAGGTAATAAGATGCATTCTTCTGGGGACGTCCGTGCTTTTATACTAATTCTTTTCCGACCGCCGCACATAGGGTGTAACACGGGTGACACCGTGGGTGTCACAAGGTCATGTGCGGCCCGCACATGACCTCATTCCTCTTCCGTCCATGGAACCCCTTCAACACTGCCCTCCTTGCCTGTTGTAGGATTGATCCGTACACTATTTCTTTTTGCCTATTCCTCCCGGTTGCCGTTTCCCTACCCCTTTCCGTCACATCCCTACCTACCTTATATACCGTTCCAAATCCTCGTCGCACGCTAGTCACTTGTCCCCTATGTCGACTAGTGTGTGTATTTCCCTTCATTCATCTCTCGTACATTACTTATACTCTTGTAGTCACTAATATACTCTAGGTACTAGTCACTTGTCCCCTACGTCAACTAACTCACTAATATACTCTAGTTGGCTCGACTCACCGCTCCGCACGAACTATCTGTGAGCTAGGTATCTCCTTCAGCACATGGAACAGCATGGAGATCCAGCAATAAAGTCAGGAAATGGTGGTGGGAACGGGACGTGTGGGATATGTCTTTGTCCGTAGCACCCAATTTCTGTACTCCGTAGCTCGGTGAAATCCTTGCCTCTTCCGTAGCTTCCCATGGTAGCTTGATTATTCATGGCCTGATAGTTGTATTCTCACGGGTTCCACTGTGGGGAATGAGAGCTTTACTGCCTTAATCGAACAAGATTGGTCTTGGGTCTTTCATATTTCTTGTGTTGATTGTTGGTTTCCATGAAGACCATAGCAATTGGCGCGGTTTGTGGTGGTAGACCTGGTGGCATAACTGGTAACGTGCACATTTACGGTAGGAAGGGTGACCCATAATCTTTGAATGTGAGACCCTCGTTTGATTCGAGGTGAGGTCATGTGCTCTTTAGCTTCTTTTTCCATGCATGTTCCGTAGTGCGTATTTACCTCTTTGAGCCACAGAGGGAGCATATCACAAAGTGATAACTCACAGTGTGTATCAAACGGCTTTGTTGCACTGCTAATACATTATCTTTTTGACCTTGTCTGTGCTTCGAGCTGTGGCCTTCCGCCCAAAGCAAGGTTATGAGGCTGCAACAACAGACCCCTAGTCTTAAAAGGGAAGTATTTATTAGTACCAAAATGGACAACTGGCCTTCTTTCTAAGCTCGTAAGTATTGACACCAATTGCCAAACACAACGCAGGGGGTTCATATGTCTGGAATACCTACAATTTTTCATGGCTCTCTTTCGCTCCACAGTTTGAGCATTCCTTCAGGAACGAGATGCAGAAGTCCTTGTTTCTTGGCTTGCTACGATTCCATTTCCCAGCGGTGTTTGTACTGCCACAGTTTCCGCAACATTGGACCATCAATTCTGTGGCTGGCGACGGCCTGGGTGAAAGACGCTAAGAGTTATGATTGACGATGATATTTTTACAAGTTGCAGAACACGACACTATAGCTTGGCATTGCGATACGTCGTATTCACCTGGTGCCACTAAACCCAAAACATCAGCACCACGCATCCCACCGCTCGAAAGAAAAACTCACCCAAGGGAACCAACTCCCCAAATCCCTCCCCAGCGTCCCCGTAAATCTTGGCTCCCTCCTCTCCTTGAACGAGTCCACCCCCTCCACACTGTCCTGCATTCCCACCCAACGCGCGCATCGCCCGCGAGTCGTACAGATGGTTCTCCTCGGGCGAGTTTCCCGGGTTCTGGATGAGCCCCTTGGCGACGGCAACCGACACCTGCGAGGTCGTCGCCGCGAGTTCCTTCGCGAACGCCAGGGCGGCGGGGAAGACCTCCTCGCGCGTCGGGAGGATCTGGTGGTAAAGCCCCGCGATGAGGGGCGAGTCCGGGGTGAAGGTAGCGCCGGTGAGGAGGAGGGAGCTGGCGCGCGAGTGACCGATGAGGCGCGGGAGGAGGTAGCTTGAGATTGCCTCGGGGACGATCCCGCGCCGGACGAAGGGGAAGGTGAGCTTGGCGCCGGCCCAGACGAAGCGAAAGTCGAAGGGGAGCTGCATGCCGGTCAGACCGACGCCCGCCTGCGATCATGAGAATATTGAGCGAGCAAGAGGAAGTATATACGTACGGCGTGCCCGTTCACAGCTACGACGGTAAGCTTGCGGCAACGATAGATCGCCAAGGAGGTCTTTCCTCCCGAATCGCGGTGGGCCTGCGGACCCTCCTTTTCCTCCTCGCCACTCCAAAGAACGTCCCAGCCACCAGCAAGCTCCGCCTATGCACCATAAGCCAAGGCTTGCGTGAAACAACTTTGGCACTTACACCGGCACAAAACGCTGGCGCCGTGTGCTCAGCGGTCAGAACCACAACCCGAACACGATCATCCTACCCATACGTGAATGGTCAGGCGTCAAAATCGACCCAGTCGACGTACCCTGTCCGCGAGATCGAAGACCTGCTGCAACTGCTTGGGCACGTCGGGGGTCCAGGTATTTCGTTCCTTCGAACGGTTCATGAGGACGACTAGAACAGCTCCATCGAGAGAGACACGAATAACGGTGAAGCCGAGCGCGTTATAGTCCGGTGCAGACATGGCAGTTGTGGTTCAAGTGAGAGCCCGAGCCGTGGCCGAGGTCCGATGGGGATTAGAGTTCATATTTCATCTTCTGCGTCGAATGGCCTTGCCGCCGGGCTGCAGAGTCCCTAGAGTCCCTAGTCCAGTAGACAATGCATGTAGAGTGAAAGCAAGAGGTGAAAGATTGGGAATCAGCCGCGGGAACATTTGCACCTTCTGGGACTTGCCTTGGACTCTCTTGGACTTGGCTGCTCCCCGTGCGTCGATGGCAGAGATGACGCTGCAGGCGCGTCTAGGCCTCCTTCCTGGCGCCAACCCGAGTCCCAAGAAGGCATGGAAGAAGCAGAAACCTTACCTCAACGGTCACCAGGAGGCTGAGCCGTCGTGGCCTTCTCGCCACGCAAGCTTCGAGCCCGTTGAGGCATTCGGAGGCTCAACAAATGTCTCTCCATCTCTCATAGATCGTCTTGGTCCCAAAGTATCGCCTCCCGTCCAGCCAAAGTCTCTGCTTGAGCGTATGGAATTGGAGGATAATGCGCCGACGGAGATTGCCATTAAGGGCGCGGCGAACGACCCATGTCTTAACGGCGAGGAGAATAGGGAGATGGACGTCGATAACAGCTTTACAACGACACACGAGGTAATGGTGGGTGTGCACTCTGCCAAATTTTCTGCTTTTCTTTCCGGCTTCCGTTCGTCTAACGCATTACAGAGCCAAGCTATGTCCCCGTGGAACAGGTACCCTCCGGCGGACGGAACGCATCTTGAGCGCGCTCGTTCTTCGCCTCCAGTGAATGGCACTACATCTGCGCTTTCTGAACGCGTTAACGGCCGCTTATCTGAGGCTGACAAGTACTCCTCAAAAACCCAACCTCTTGCAATGAATGGCCCTGTTAACATCTCAGCGGACCCCGGGCCAACTACAGACGCGTCGAGCAGTCCAAAACGACCTCCGATGCCGCTCCAAGCACGCATCGGTCGCGCCCTCCGCTCCGCCGTCCTCCAAAACGCGAAACTACGTGAAGAGAAGAGTGGCACATTTGACCCGGACAAAGTGCAGAGCAGAATCGACATCATAATGACCGAATCCGTGGTCGGGGCGTTTGACGCCCAGATGAAGAAAGTTAAACAGGAAATGAGCGCGTCGCGGACCGGGAAGCAGAGAGAGGAGACACTGGCACGCGCGAAAGAAGAGCCGCTGAATGGCTTTGGAAACAAAAGCAGCAGCGCCGGGGATTACTCAGACAACATGTGGCTGAATCGACGCGAGAGCCACTCGCTTATACATTCCCTCGCGTCGACATCGATTCTACCCACACCTCCGCCGTCCGAGATCCCTGCTGCAGAAAACCCTCCGAAAGCGCCGAGGGCGATGTTAGGCATCTCGAGACCCCCGATTCCACCCAAGAGCGGAAGCTTGAAGGGCAAGGAAAAGGCCGTCGACCCTGCGGATGAAGATACGAATGGCGCGATGAGGCAAAGACGCAGCAGCTTCGGTCGCCCTTCCCTACGCGCATCTCCCATGAACCATGTTGCTCCTGATGTTCCCCCTCGAAGGGTGTCTGCCTCACCACCCCCCAATATCTGCCTCGCGCAAGCGAAGCTTCGCAAAAGAGCACGATCAATTACCCACATACCGCTCTCCCGAGCGCAAAGGCTCGCTGCGCACAGACTACTCCCACTCACCCGTCCGCAGCGGCCGTCGATCTCGCTCTCGCTCTCGACCCCCTCGCGCCGTTTCCCACACCCGCAGCTTTAACAGTCGACGGCCCCGCTCCTCCTCCCGCTCGCCCCCGCCCCCACCTTCCGCCTCCTACTCCTCCTACTCCAATGGTTTCCGCCCACACCTCCCACGGAGGACATCTCGCTCACGTTCGACTTCCCGAGGCCGCACCTTCTCTGGCGGTAAGCCGCGCCCCGATCGCTCGCGCTCTCGTTCGTCGGCCTTCAACACGCGATACGGGCCGGAAAAACGTCCATTTGTACGATCCCCCTCGCCCCTTCGGGGCCGCAGATCCCGGAGCCCACCTCCAAGAAAACGCAAGCTGACGCACCATAGATCGCGCTCACGTTCGCGTTCCCCGCCCTTGCCTGGACGCCGGCCTCAGCTCCCCGAGCTTCGGGTCATCTCATGGGCGCGCGCCTGGGCGTCGTGGATTTGACGAAGACCCAGCATATTCTACGCCGCGAGCCCGGAATTATGCGCGCGGCTACGAGGACTCGCCCAACCAGCTAATGTCTCCCTTTGGCCCCCCACCGCATTCGGTGCGTCCGCCTGATTCGTACCCCGCCCCGCCCCCGCACAATCCGTGCAATAATGTCCCCGGGCTGTGGTTCGTCAAGGTTGGGGCGGACATGACTAAGGTGGTGGAGGGCCAATTCTTAGTTGAGCCCGAGTTCGCTGCGGCTTGGGGCCTCGGACCCACGTGCGTTTTCTTCTTCATCTTTGCTCCTATCTCGCTGACTTCCGTTTCCGTATGTAGTCCATCCTCCTCCTCGACAACACCCGCACAACCTAAGCTCCGGGTCCTTCTTCTATGTCTTCCAACGCAGAGTCTCAATGATTTATATAATTCACTTGCTCCGAGCCATCCAACAACGGAGATGTTAGCTACAGCTGTTGCGGGGCTTCAAACGGCGTGGCCGCAGGACGGGACACTTTTCGTTGGTATAAATGTGGAGGGGGCCGGCGGGAGGATGTGGTTACCGTATCAAATGGTCGGTCATTCACTAGACGTCTTTTCATGACTCTTATCTATCTGCACAGGATCCCTACGCTCCCCTCGATGTCACACACCACATCCTCCCCGGCGTCAATATCATCCGCTTCATCCAACTCGCAAACATGGTCGAACGCACCTTCATCCTCTACGCCTCCCACCGCTCACCACCCCCGCCCTCCGACGCCGCCCTCTCTCGCTTCTTCCAGCCCAGCGCCTCTCAAAGCAGCTCCACCCCAGCCCTCCTTCATTTTGCCCCGCCCACCGTGTCTGTTTCTGATTCATTCTTGTAGCATATCGCATAAAGAGAGTCCGCGCCCGCACATCTTGTACATCTGCATTGCATTGACATAAGTATTCCCAAGCTCCTTCTGATACTTATTGCCAGACCCGACCGCCCTTCTAGACTATTATTACATATAACATCCTTGTCCTATTAGCTGTAGCACCATCTTGGGGCGTGCCATTCTCTGATGACGGCGTTCGCTGCAGAAATACAAAGTCATTCTTTCTGCGCTATCGAGGGTACTTGCTCCTTGCACACACCCCTACGGCAAGGTTAAATCGGCCCGTGCGACGCGACGCGTTATGGATGCGTGTTCAAGTTTGGCTGCGCCTTGATTTCCTCTACAGGAGAGGAATTCGACATAATTCTCGCCGAGTCTGGGTCAGTATGAAGGTCCACCAACAAGACGGCGGTGGAATGAACTCCCAACATGGCCCGCTGCTCAGAATTTCCTATCCCCCTTTTTTTCCCCAATTTACCTCGAACGAACTTTACTGATATTTCAAACAGGGGTCGCGGCGGGTGTACAAGTAATCAAAGACTTCACCGAAAGTGTGTCGTTAGTATGCTTTTGTGTGCTCAATCCTTACCTCCTCAACAGATGGTTACAGGAAGGCGTCAACCTCTAGGAGGACGATCCCACCCTCGCCTTCACATTTGACTCGAGGAATTTCCTCAACGACAAACTTTAGGTGAGTTACATTGTCATTAATTATAGACAGAAAAAAAATGTACATAGTCATATCTACATCGTTGGACCTGAGCCTGCACAATTTTGGGACCAGCGTTTTCGAACTCGCCACTGAGCTGTAACCAGTCGACGATCTTGTTAAATCCGCTCACACACTCGTCGCCGTAGATGATGCTTGTGCTCCTCCGGTCCCTTGAAGGTATTCCACGCAAATTCGCACGTAGAGAAAGTCTAGGCCGGTAGTGGGACGAAACGACCATGTGCAAGCTTACTCACGTCACGACTGTCACCGTCGATGAAAAAGCCAAAGCAGACGGGTTTCCCGTGGAATTGGAATATAATGAATTCTCCTCTCTCGAAGGAATCTCTGTTCAGGTCTGATCGCAGCGCAATCAAGTTGATAGCGCCACCGAGCGTTCTATGGCATGGCCTTTTTGGGTAAGTATCTAATTTGCTTCGAACTACAGGGCGTAAGCAATTCCGAACGGTGGCAGCAACAAACTTACCCAATCATATTCCGAATTAGGGATGATGTGGGAGGCGTCGAGAGAGGAGGCTTGGGTAATGAGACATTGCTGGTCACGAATCTCGCAGGAAAACACGGCATGTTCATTAGAACGACCCGCACACCCCTCCTTGGGTTCGACGGGACGGTTTGTCAGGGTCCAATTGGCTGGGATAGAATCGGGCATGGTCCATTCAGCAAATTTCGTGAGAATGGGATATGTGCTTGGATAGCCGCCGGTGGGGATGTTAACGAAATAATATTAACGGCCAGGCAGGAGAATCAGGTCGGGGTCCGTGGGGATAATGACCTTCCAGTCCCCGCTTGCAACTTTCGCGGGTTTCCAGGCTACGTCCGTCGTGCGAACGAGAACGCCGGATTTGTTCAAAGCGATAATCTGCGCAGCCACTACGAGGAAATGAGGGAGTCCTAAAATCGGACTATTTGGCAACGGAAACAGCGTGAATGTGGCCATTGCACAGTGGTCGATTTTGGGGTGATAAATTATGATCGCTCCCCCTACTAGACGGTCGTGATCATGGGATAAGCGCTCGGTCGCCTCGAAGAATGCGAGAGAGTCTTGAAGCAGGAGGAGGTGGAGGCGCCATGGAAGTCGAGGCCATCGTGGCAGTCGACGGTCGTGTTTGAGGAATTCCGGCTCATCCGGCCCGTGGAAATGCTAGCGGTATAGCCGGCCCGTCGACTGGTTGGATTTCATCTCTCCCACTTTCATCCATGTGCCCATCATAGCTGCAGCTTCGAGGCTCTCTTTGGACGCCACGTCTTACATATTCGCGTCGAAATTCGTGGTCGGAGTCCCTTGCCAACTTGAAGATGGCAGACGTCGGAGGCACTGGGCAGCGGGTCAAGCTTTCAACTTTGTTCTCGTTAGACATTGGGTAACTGGCAGTACTCGAAATCGCCTTGTTGGCAACCAGTTGACGCCCTTGACTGAAGTAGCGTTTTCGTGCTCGGATGCAGCATAACCACTCGACCAGACCATCAACACTGAACTTGGGCCCCAGAGGAATATATTCAGCTGCATTGCCTGTATCCTCCCACCATGAACTGTTTACTGGCCTATGGACCTATATAGCTCAGTGGGCCATTCGGCGCAGAAAATCAAATAGAAACCCTTAATTTCCCATCGGGGCCACGGCTCGGGCTGAACTTGACCGGTACTCTTGACCAGAACGATCATGTCTGTACCGAACTATAGCACGCTCGGCTTCACTGTTATTCGTGTCTCTCTCGATGGAGCTGTCCTAGTCGTCGTTATGAACCGTTCCAAAGAGCGGAACACATGGACCCTCGACGTATCCAAGCAGCTGCAGCAGGTTTTCGATCTCGCGGACAGGGTGCGTCGATTGGGACAGTTTTGAAGCTGACCGTTCACGTATGGGTAGGATGATCGTGTTCGAGTTGTGGTTCTGACCGCTGAGCACACCGCACCAGCATTTTGTGCCGGAGTAAGTCTAAAAATTGTTTGACGCAGACCTCGTCTTATGGCGCCTAGGCGGAGCTTGCTGGTGGCTGGGACGTTCTCTGGAGCGGCGAGGAGGAAAAGGAGGGCCCGCGGGCCCATCGTGACTCCGGTGGCAAAACGTCTTTGGCGATCTATCGTTGCCGCAAGCTTACCGTCGTAGCTGTGAACGGGCACGCCGTACGTATATATTTCCTTCCTCTTGCTCGCTCAATATTCATGATTACCTCATGACCGTAGGCGGGCGTCGGAATGACCGGCATGCAGCTCCCCTTCGACTTTCGCTTCGTCTGGACCGGCGCTAAGCTCACATTCCCCTTTGTCCGGCGCGGAATCGCCCCCGAGGCAACCTCAAGCTACCTCCTCCCGCGCCTCATCGGCCAGTCGCGCGCCAGCTCCCTCCTCCTCACCGGCGCTACCTTCACCCCGGACTCGCCCCTTATCGCGGGGCTTTACCACCAGATCCTCCCGACGCGCGAGGAGGTCTTCCCCGCCGCCCTGGCGTTCGCGAAGGAGCTCGCGGCGACGACCTCGCAGGTGTCCGTTGCCGTCGCCAAGGGGCTCATCCAGAACCCGGGCAACTCGCCCGAGGAGAACCATCTGTACGACTCGCGGGCGATGCGCGCGTTGGGTGGGAATGCGGACAGTGTGGAGGGGGTGGACTCGTTCAAGGAGAGGAGGGAGCCAAGATTTACGGGGACGGTGGGGAGGGATCTGGGGACCTGGTTCCCTTGGGTGAGTTTTTTTTCGAGTGGTGGGATGCGTGGTGCTGATGTTTTGGGTTTAATGGCACCAGGTGAATACGAAGTATCGCAATGCCAAGCTATAGTGTCGTGTTCTGCGACTTGTAAAAATATCATCGTCAATCATAACTCTTAGCGTCTTTCACCCAAGCCGTCGCCAGCCACGGAATTGATGGTCCAATGCTGCGGAAACTGTGGCAGTACAAACACCGCTGGGAAATGGAATCGTAGCAAGCCAAGAAACAAGGACATCTGCATCTCGTTCCGAAGGAATGCTCAAACTGTGGAGCGAAAGAGAGCCATGAAAAATTGTGGGTATTCCAGACATATGAACCCCCTGTGTCTGGCAATTGGTGTCGATACTTACGAGCTTAGAAAGAAGGGCAGTCGTCCATTTTGGTACTAATAAATAGTCTAAGTTCGCCACCGTCGTATAGTATACGTCTCAGATCAATTTCTTGTCTCAGATTACAGCAGCTTACTCGTCCGTTTCTTAACGGGACCGCGCCGGTAATATAACCGATTATTCAGATGCAATTATCAAGCGCCCCTTGCCGAGTCGGATGTGTACCCGTTGACTCGGTTAGACGGTTCGAAATATTGGTATAAACGCCTGGCAGTCTGTGACGCCCTCCAGTTACACCATGTCCGCTACCATGAAAATGGAATATGGTCAAACCTTTTCATTCATGTTGTAGAGCCGTGCTCACTTTTCTTTTCTTTGCAGTTTGCCTGGGTCAGTCGGGACTCAAAATTTCGAAGGTTATCCTTGGATGCATGTCGTACGGAAACCCAAACTACATGGGAAATTGGGTTCTGCCGGAAGAGGAAGGTTCCAAGCACATAAAGGCTGCGTGAGTCTCATTTTACAAGTTTCATACATTCTCTCAACCTAGCGGTTCAGTTACGATGCTGGGATCAACGCCTTCGACACGGCCAACGTCGGTCAAGACCTTTAAATCCTATGGTCAGTTTAACTGAGACCACACAAATTTAGGGATACTCCAATGGACTTTCGGAGGAGGTCCTCGGCCGAGCGATCAGAGAGCACAAGCTTCCTCGGGACGAAATTGTCATCTTGACAAAAGTTTTCCTTCCAGTCTCTCGTAACCCAGACGAGTTATTGTTTGCTTCTGCTGAGGTTTTAGACGCTGCTCGTTACACCAATCAGTACGGACTGAGCCGCAAAGTGACTTTCTACCTCCGGCATCTCTATTCCAACTGATAAGCCGTGCAGCACATATTTGACTCCGTGAAACATAGCTTGCGGCGTCTACAGCTCGATTACATCGATGTTCTGCAATGTATGGCTCGTCACTCTCCCTTGTACATTCCCTCACGTTTTTTTTCAGGTCACCGTTTTGATTCCAACACGCCCATTGAGGAGACTGTGTGGTTATTTGTGCAGCTCGCTTATCCTCATCTCACGCGGATGTTTAGATGCAAGCTCTTCACGACGTGGTCAAGGCTGGACATGTGCGGTACATTGGGATGTCCTCTTGCTATGCTTGGCAATGTGGGCATTTATTCCATCTCCATGTCCAGAAAAGTACTGATTTCAACCTTAGTCCACGCGATGCAAAGTATGCCGTTGTTAAATGTTTCTTGCCCTCATAGCTCACCCAAGTTATTACAGACTATGCCATCAACAACAAACTGACTCCATTCATATCTATGCAGGACCATTACAACTTGCTGTACCGGGAGGAGGAGCGCGAGATGTTCCCAACTCTCAAGGTAAGTAAATCGGAGGGCACTGTTGCAGCAAATTTGAACTCCCCATAGCATTTCAATGTTGGCGCGATCCCGTGGTTAGTTGAGATAGATGCTGTAGGTTTGACTGACTGAAACTCATGATTCATTGATTATAGGTCACCTCTTGCGAGAGGAGCACTCACCCGGCCGCTTGAGAGCCAGAGCACTTCTCGTGGGAATTCTGACATGTCAGTATCAAGATAACTGTGTTGACCTTGGCTGATACATCACCAGATTGCCCGCCAAGGTGTATGTGCAGTCGGCAGCCAACCAAACAATCGTCAAAAGGTCCGTATTCCGCTCATTAAATTGGATGTGAACTTATCTTTGCCATTCAGAGTCGAGGAAATTGCGAAGAAGCGGGACATTAGCATGGCACAAGTCTCTGTTGCTTGGTTACTGAGCAAAGAAGGTCAAGATCAGTATTTCTGTTATCAGGTAGGATATTTACCTTCCTAGGTGTCTCTGCTCCTATCGTTGGGTCAAACTCGCTTAAGAATCTGGCGGACCTTATTGGTGAGCCCTCAGCGTCCCTCTGGTCGTAATGCTAAATCCGAATTTGACGCAGCTGCGATTCACATCAAACTGACGGAGGAAGAAACCAAATATTTGGAAGAACCCTATCAGCCTATGGCCATCCTTGGCCATCCTTGGGGCAAGGGAGCCCAAAGATAAGCGAGTTGCCTAATAGGGTAGAGGGAGGGAGGGGGTAGGGACCTCTTGAGGAAAAAAAATGTATGCAAGTTTTTGTGGGCCAGATTTTGTAGTTTGGTGCGCCGGTTTGACATCTGTGGATGTCAATTGTCCACTGGAACACACAAAATTGATATCCGGAGGTGTTTACAACATCTATGTTGATTGTGATCACAGTAAGTTAGCTATTGGCCTATTGCATGGCATGGAACATTGTATCTGTTCAAAAAGACACTCTACCTGCTGTGTGGAAAAACACCGAGGAAACACTGGATGTTATAATCTATAATCGACACCACCCTTCGTGCCGCAGGAGCATGGGGCGTTGCTTATTGCGTACACAACGCGTACATATCAAGTTGTTGTTTCAACTTGGTTTCAACAAGGGCTTTAAATGTTTGGATTCAGGTCCTCTCAGTTCATATCTACCCATGCATGAAAGCCCTTACCTTGTTTTTGCACCTCCCTTTCCATTGGATTGAGTAGAAATATCTGACGGAAAAGCTCGCGAATATGCCGAACGATGCTGTTCCCAAAAGGGTAAATTGATGGCATCACCTTTACGTAGAGGGGAGGGTACGACCAGAAGTGCTGAAAAAATAAATATGTAGGTGATATCCTTTTTTCTTATCTTTGGTCCCCTTGCCTTGGGGATTAGTTACCTTCCATCAACGAGCTGTAAACTAGCCAAATTTCATGGCATGATGGATCCTCGAACCAAAATTTCTACAAGTTCAGCAACTAATGAGCGATCGGTTTGGCACTTCCGAGCCAAACTATGGTGCTTGACCGCCGTCAGTATGAGCGGCCACCGGGACCCTTGACAAGTCCCACGGACAACTTAACGGATGAAAGAGAACTCGCGCTTGTCTCAAGTCACTACTTACGTGACGTCACGTTACGCGTCAACTTGAAAGGTCTCAACGACGCGTCGAAGCCCCGCGTTCACCTGCACCAATTGCTCAGAGCTGTCGAACGACGCCGTAGATTGTCTCAATTGTCACAGAGCTCGCGTTTGATCCCACTGAGTGGTTATAACACTGCCTTTAAAGTTGAACGCTTTCGTCCGCCCACTTTCCTCACCTGGGTACATCATTGGCTGTGCGCAAACGGGAAGGCTCTAACGCTTTAATGCGTCGAATCAAAGAAATACTACGTTGCATAATCGCTCAAGTGGCGCTTTGTTTCTTTTCAACTCGTATGGTCCTTTCGGAAAAGCGAACGACAATTACCCAATTCGGTAAAGAAGCTTTCACTGCACCCGTTTCTCGCGCCCCTTTCTTTGGCTTTCTGCGCAGACAATGTGGCCGCGAACGGCGCTTTGGGTGGCGGCCACTTTGCATGGACCCCTCGGCGGTGTGCTTTGGTGGGTTACAATGGCGCTTTCCCTTGCCACCGCGACGCGCCTCGACGACTGGCCTATTTAATCCGGACTGGGATTGCTTTGCTCTCACTTCATCTCGTTCTCCTCCTTCAACATGCCCTTCAGCCCTCACGATATACCCGTCGACGCGTTCTACTCTCAATCCGCAAGGGATCCTCTCCCCACCCGATTTTCTGGCGCGATCGGCACCCCCTACAACGGATACCCGCAAAATGGATACAACTTTGGCACTGGTACGTCCGTGGCATCGAGTATTCACTAGTTGTTAACTGCCACCCATCCTACAACAGCGCAGTCCTCATACTATCCTTCGCACCCTTCACACCCTTCGCCCCCTCCCTCCCATTATCACGGCCAGTCGGCTCACCGAGCACCGCACGCAGTGAACGACCCATCGTACTCTCCCTCGCGTTTCGTGCAGCCGTCGTTGAACACCCAGTCTTATGGGTTTCCCACCGCGCCTCAGTCAACGGCTCCGGGGTATGGCATGCCTTCGCCTCTGGCGCGGCGCAATTCGGTCGTGGACCATCCAAGGGCGCGGCCCCCAATTTCGGACTACTCAACCCTCGCCGGCGCGGTGGATGGATATGCAGGCGGTCCGGCGCGCGTACGCTCGAACGTAGGTCTCGCTCACCGGCCTACGCGCGTCGCATTGTTGATTCTTTCTCTCTCTCTCTCTCCACAGTCAATTCAGAAGCACGCTCTGGCATCGCCATACAAAAGCGGCTCGCGCCCACGCTCCAACTCGATAGTTGCCGCCGCCGCTACCCCTAAACCACCACGACGCGGTTCCAAGCATATCGAGCCATGCTTGCCCGATGGTCCCTCGGACCACATGCGCCTGCCCCAAGAACCGTATGAGGAGCCGGTGTCGGAACTAGGGTACCAGCGAATCGACCACCTCCGGTTACAGCCGATTGTTTTCAAGAATCCACGCTCTGCGACCCCAGGAATTAGACTCGGGGAATTCAACTGTGACTCTTTGCCTCCCCTAGAGCGGCCGGACGACAGAGTCTTCGATGGCGTCTTCCATTTCCGAGAGGCCAGAATCCGAGTCCTTGTAGGTCGCTCCGTTGTTTTATCGCCAACCAGACTGATTTAATGTTTTACAGTGGCCGGGATACCCTCCCCTCGAGAAACGCTTCAAAACACCGGACGCCCGCCGCAGCACGCTGCTCGTGATGGTCGTCAATGCCATTGGCCAGATGATGAGCACAGTTGCGGTGAGTACGATTTCGTTGTGCGCGAAACTTGCTTATTAAACCGACCCACCGTCAGAACAAAAAGCTATCTCCAAAGCGCGGATTTGAGGCGTGGAGCATCGGACGCCGCTCCAATGGCGCCGCTGGTTTGTGCCCCGAAGATGTACTTGTGTGAGTGGTCTTAGCTTCTCGTTGAGTCTCTTGCTGAAGTGGAATCCGTTCAGCACGGGCATCGAGCATCGGGGAGGGGCCAATTTCCAGGTCGAGCTCTGGGTTGCAAAGCGGAAGATGGGGGTCCAGTAGTTGGCCGGTCCAACGATTAGTAGATACAACATAAGAATAATTACAGTTAATACACTTCAAGTCTTCTTCGAGGCTGATCTTGATCCATGAGATGATTGTGCGCGCGAGAAAAATGAGGTCGAGTTCTGGGCTGCAAAGCGGAAAATGGGGTCCAGTAGTTGGTCGGTCCAACGATAAGTAGATACAATTCACGAATAATTACAGTTATAATATGCGCATTCCCCTATTGCGGTGGTCCGTCTTCAATCGCCACTTCAGCTCCAAGCCGCGATATCTCTGAAAACGCGATTCGCAATAGGTCCAAGTCCGAGTCGAGGCTTTCAGCGCGCGTTTTCATCTGTCGCGAATTAGGCATGGAAACGACGGTAGATATACCTACGCACAGCTGCGATAGTGTCGCTTGCTGCTATGAGTTCATGGTGGTGGTTATATACCAAAGACTGGCGTTCACTGTCGAGTTCCCTAATTTCTACCGCGCATGTTACTTTCTGTTGGTGTCGCACGGAACGTGAAAATATACCAATGAGCAGCTCGTTTTCTCGTTTCAACAGCGCCGGGAGAGAGGAGGTAGTTATTAGCTGCTCATAATAGGATTTGGGGTCAAAGGCCGGAGAATCTGAACAGAACGCGTCAAGCAAGGCCTAATATCATCAACGGCACACTTCTATTTTACCCAGGTTCATAGGATCTTGGCTCTTTCCCGGGATAGGAGGAGGAGGACCAACACCGAGACCATAATGTTTTCTGAGCAGATCCCGAGCGCGGGTCTTGGCTGGGCCAGTCGGAGGCGGCGATGAAGGCGTTCGGCGAGGTGATAATGGGGTACCTGAGAGTGGGGAAGGTACAACGGTGATGTGGGACGACGCGGCGGGCGATGCGGGGCGTAACGGAGATGGAGGAGGACGAGGAATTGAAGCCTTGCGCGGTGTAACTGGCGGAGAGGATGTGGTAGACATTTCGAGGCCGATATTTGCCTGTGTTTGAGCCTGCCCAGCTTGACTCTTGACCGCCACCATTTGCCGCAATGACCTCTTATCTCAGAAGCTGGCTGGCCGGAAAACCACCCGTCGCAACCCCAGATATTCCCACTGTCCTCAAGATTTCTCCTCCGGGCTCGGACGATGAGGGAGAGGACACAGAGATCGAACAGGATGACTCGGTACCTGCATTTCCCGCCCTCAACAGCGCTCAACGCGCTGCTACTTCGAAGATACCGCGTATTCTATCAGATTCTGCTCTAATGCCTCCTCCACCTGTGCCCTCTCTTGCACGCCGTACGCCTGGTGTCCCACCCAAATCACCCAAGTCCTCCTCATCCCTTTTGGCCCCTGCTTCGACCACACAACGGCCCCCGAAACCATCTAAGAAGCGGGACAAGGTTGCTCTCGCCCCAGGACACAGTCCCCTTGATTGGGCAGCCCTCAAGTCATCTGGCACAGATCTACGAGTATGTCAAGTTGTTTTGGTCGGCCATCGCCGCTTACAACCCACAGGGTGTAGACACCTTGATGCGCATACCGCCGTCCGTGCTGAAGCAGCACCGCTCGAAAGCCGACGCGTGGTCTGCATTCAATGGCAAAGTTTACAACATTACAGCCTACTTCCCTTTTCATCCCGGTGGAGAGCGAGAGCTCATGCGTGTGGCCGGCCGCGACGGAACAGATCTTTTCAGTGCGGTCGTACCTCCTCCTCTGTCTATCAGGTATTGATACACACTGTCACCTAGCCTCTACCCATGCGTGGGTCAACGCCGATTTCATGCTTGACTCTTGCCTCGTCGGCTTTCTCATACCCGAGCCCTCAACTGACTCACCCTAGAATAGAGTATCTTGATACCACAGGAAATCTTCAGTCTCTGCAACGTTGTTATGATTTAGAATAATCTAGGTTTGCCCCTTGCATTCTACTTGTATTTCTCGATCCACGCAGATTCCAGCTAGAGTTTTGTTGTATTACTTTGATATTGCTCAACAAGAACTGTTCGACTCTCCCGAAATACTCGATGAACCAGGCTCCGACGTGAGGTATCTGGGTATGTGGCAGATTACCTTCTTCTCCCGAATCACTTCCGTTTGCGACGCCTCGAACATGTACAGCCGTTCTGGAAGGTTTGGATACCGGATCGATTTACCCTGGGGTTTTTTGAACTTGTGTTCGGTGCCTACACACTTGTCGGAAGCGTCGAGCTTTTCTCAATCATGAATCCTAATGTGCAGCACCACACGCCGGAAAATGGCTGGGGTAAATCTTCACCTCATATCCTACGAAATATCTTCTAATTGAATCGCACAGAATCGTTCCCAGAGCTAGCATTCTAAGTTCGTCAGCCCCACGATATATCAATGTAGTTCAAGGATCAGTATATTCCACATTTACTTCCCACCCCTTTGCCACATTTCAAGCAGCAGGCTCACTGGCATGGCCTCTTTGTCCATCAGCCCTGCGCGCACCAGGGGCATTTGCCACACCGGCAGTGACAATGCCAGCCATGCCCACGTCCACGCGTAACCCGCGAGACGAGCAGCGCTTCCACCACGGAAACCGGTTCTTCTGGCGAGGAAAATAAGGAAGTCCTCCAGTGTAATCGCGAGGGGTTGAAGCATGAAGAACACGAGTGCGCCGCCTTGCCAATGCCGGAGCGCCATCGTCTCCGCTAGGTAGTGTACCCATGCTGAGATCGCAAAGGCGGTATAAAGCTGCACGTAGGCAGATGGGTTGCCGCCGGGCGGCAGCCGCAAGATTTGGTGCGCGAGGTATTTTCCATGCGTAGAGACGAACTGCGCGGAGCATGATTAACAGGACAAGCTAGCAAATTGAACATAACCGCACCCTCCTCATGAGCTGATGCCATGCGCGACTACGCAGGGGGATATTTATATTCGAAACGTATGGAAGATATAAGACGTACCCCCAAAAGCGGCGGATCGTCCACGCTTCCAGTGGGCTAGCGAAGAGAGGTGGCCAATCTTCCGGATTTGAGAGATGGCATGCAACGCTCCCCACGCTCAAAATCGACGACAGTAACATTAGGGAGCTGTACGCGGAGAGAAAATAGACCGCTGTGACCGCGGCGCGCCAGCCCCACCCGGCCGCCGTCCAATCTGGCCCGTCTACACGGATACATGGTGTTCATGTACATATGAAGGTTGCACAGATCGAAGAGGACGAAGAATTGTAGCGCCTTCCACAGCCGATGGGCGACGAACTTGCCACGACCAGTGCCAGCCTGCGGGTGCGGTGGGAGTGTGGTGGTCGGTTCGTGCGCCCAGCCGACCCCTCGAGGGCTGTGGAATAAGTCGAGGGCCCAGCGGAGGCGGCGCAACAGCGGCGCATGTTCAATTGCACTGTCAGGCTTTACAGGAACTTGGCGCAATTCGCGCTGGACATCCGTAATAAGGATGTAGTCGGACGCGAAGCAAAATATTGTGAGCCATGCAAGGGCAAGGAAGTAGTCTTCACGAAATGTGCCCGTGGTGCAAAGGAGCACATATCCAGTTAGCCCGACGATGGGTAAGAAAAAGAGGCGGCGATAGGGAGATGGCTTGACAGTGAGAGGAAGCAGGTTTAGCGCAATATACACGCCCCAGAGAGAGGGGTTGAACGGGTAGGGGGTGAACATGGTGTTTGTTTTCGATCTTTTAGCCGAAACCTCGCGTATCATCAAAAGTCGGGCGGCGAGTCGGGGCGTCACGGCTACCTACGGTCAGGCTAGCATCGTAGGGTTACTCAAAGTTGAGGTGTCGCCCGACAACGGCTGCTTGGAAACCTCCATGTGCCGTTGCATAGGGGATCAGAATTTCGAACTCGCCTGAAGTCGCGTCGCGTCGCGTCCATTCGTTGTGTCGGACAAACCGCTGTGACCAGACGCGTTTCTTGCGGCCGCAACGCCGAAATTCGACGGTTCTAAGAACAGCGCCTTCGCCGAAGGCAGCCAAAGCTCTGTAAGCGCCCCCGCGAACGCCGTCACGGTTACGCCCTTAAGTTCCCTGTGGTCCCAATCCGCTTGCAATCTTCAGTTATGGCTCCCCGATTTGAATTCACCGAAGTTCGCGTCGAAGACTCTCCCAAAAGGATCCGTGTGTTTTTCGGCGGTCAATTCGTCGTGGACACAAGGAAAGCAAAGCTTGTGTGAGTCGACCATGCACCGTTGCTTCACATGATGGACTTAACCTGGGTCGCAGATGGGAAGCGGGCAGCTACTACCCTTGGTACTACTTCCCGCAGAGCGAAGTGGCAAAGGAATATATTCAGCTCGCATCGGAGCACCCCGACGGAGATTCGTACGATCTGGTCGCCGGTTCGAAGAAAGCTCCTGGAGCCGTTACTAGTGTTCTCCAGGCGCGAACCATGAAGCATCGCACTGGTTTGGTCAAGATTAAATTCAGGTAAGAGCGCAGCGCCGCTCATGAGATGCGCGGTCCGATGAATCCTAATCAGCGATGCGGACGCCTGGTTCGAAGAGGAAGAACAAATCTTCATACACCCCAAGGACCCGTACAAGGTTTCGATTCTTCCATCTGCGCGTTGACGCCGCCTAACCACTCACATGCAGCGCGTTGACGTCCTGAGCTCGACTCGGCACATCCGCGTCGAGGTCGAGGGGGTGGAGGTGGCCAACACCCGTGCCCCCAAGCTCCTCTTCGAGACGAACCTGCATGTCCGCTCGTACATCCCCAAGACCGACTGCAGACTCGACCTGCTCGTGCCCTCGGATCTCAAGACAGGCTGCCCATACAAGGCGAGTCTCGCACGCGTCCATTCGCCTGAGGCTAACCAGCGTCCGTGCGACCCTGTTCTTTATAGGGAGAAGCCAACTATTACCACGTCCAAGTCTCGCCTGAGAAGAGGGTGGACAATGTCGTTTGGTGGTACCGAAACCCCAATCTCGAGTGCGCAGCGATCAATAATCCTGGTATGCTTTCTACGACGAGAAAGTTGACGTGTTTGTGGACGGCGTGAAGCAGCCCCGCCCGCAGAGCCCGTGGTCTAAATAGTTAGCTGAAACAGAATCGATGTAATACCAGGATGCAAATTGTACGGCCGCTTTGACTGATCAAACAATAAAATCAAGTGAGACATGTGTGTATTCGGAGTGGAGATTCGATGCAGCTAAGACATAGCACGAAAACATATAATACATACAATCCAACCAATAAATCTGACTGCCGCGTGGCGAAGAAGATTTAGTCGTCTTCATCATCGTCAGTCATCTTCCGCCTCTTCGAGCCACTGAAACGCGGGTCAGAACGGACAAAGACGAAGGGGGAAACACTAGTACCTTCAAGAACGGCTCGCTAGCCTTACGGACTTTCTTGCTCGTTTCCTTGTCAGTATACTTCTTGCTGACGTGCGTTCCCCACGAAGTGACGACCTCCTCCTCGAGGATATCGTCCTGGTAGAGCGCCATGAGGATCTTGGGCACCTGAGGCAACAGATCGGGGTATGCGAGCCCGACTAGGCGCTCAATGCCGCCAAGCAGTGCCTTCTGATGCTTCTCCGAGGTGACCATCTGTCATAGACGTTAACCGTGAGGAAAGGACTCGAAACGGAGACGGACGGACCTTCTTCAACAACGGGGCAAACTTGGGGATCTCCGCGACGACATCCTCGGAAAAGATGGTAACGAGGATGAGGACGGCCTTGTGTTTCTTCTCGATCCCAAGCTCCTCAGCCTTTTTGTAGATCGCAATGTTAAGAGCCTTCTGGTCGTCGGGTTCGGGGGCTTCCATGATCCAGTTACCGAACTGAGTGTACGGGCTGTTCAGGTCGTCGTCGCTGCCGTCGTCGTCGCCGGCGAGGACGGCAGCGGCCATGCTCCCCTCGAGAGCCTTGATGCGGGCTTTGACGGCCTCGGGGGAGGTGTCCGCAGACCAGTCCTCTTTCCCGAGAGCGGTCTCCTGATTCAGTTCTGCAGCCTCCGCTTTGATCTTCTTGGTGAGCTCGTCGTCACTTTCAGCGCCGGGGTCAGCGCCATCTTCGCCGCCCGCGATTTCGGGGGTAACATCGCCACCCCCGCCAACGCCGGCAGCGGCATCGCCGTTCGTGGCCTTCTTACCCTTCCTGGCTTTGATCGGTGGGTTCTTCAAGATGAAAGTGGTGAGCTTGTGGCGCATATCGACGCCCGTTCTCTCTCCGCAAGCTTTGCAGTCCCGAATGATGTCCTCGGTCCTGCCGACTTTGAGGATGATGAGTTCTGTCTCGGGATTTTTGCACGACTTGCAGAGAACAAATTTCTCGATGAAACCGTCGAGAAGTTCGCGGAGACGGTTGGCGTCGTGGGCACCATTAACAATGTACCTCTCGTTCTTCTCGTCGACAGAGGTTTGGGCGCCTAGTTCGCAGCCGAAGAATTTGGTGGTGTAGCTGGGAGGACGGCTGAGTGCACGTGCGACATCGGACATGTTAGGAAGGACGGTCTTGATGCCATTTCCCTTGCCCTCAATTTTCGTGAGGAGGAATGGGCATACTACGAAGGCATGAGACACGCGCCACAGGTGCGGCGGGGTCAAGGAGGCTTACCGGTAACGGTAGAATTTATCATCCACATCGCGGCGGATGTTCACGTATCCAGAAGCCATGCTGGGCAGAGAGAAGATTTAACGCTGGAAATAGAGGTTAAACCTAACGGGAAAAGGGGTGAATCGAGGCTGCTCACGAAACAGACGAGAGAGTGGGGTAGAAAGAGTCTTCTGTGGGTCAATATAATTGGAGGTCGAAGCATGAATCTCTGCCGGGACAGAGAGATGCAGGGGGTAGAATGGGGGGAGTGGGTTGGCGAAATCGTGGAGATTGAACGAGTACTGTGGACTTTTCGACGACGAGGGGTCAAGGGTGGTGGTGGTCTGTGGCAGAGCCTTGAAAATTCGGGAAAGGGTATGTAAGCGGATTGATGCCGGATCTCGGCATTCCGGAGAGCGGACTGCACAGTTCAACTTGTTACGTTGAAGCGTCTATTGAACCATCTCTATTCGAATTATGCTCGATGCCCTTCCCCTCGAACTCACGACGGAAATATTTATCTTCACCCTCCCCGAAATTCCGTCCGACCCTCATCCAGCCAATTCACCGTTGCTACCTGCCCAGGTCTGCCGGTCCTGGCGTTGTTTAGCTCTATCCGCACCCCAATTGTGGACCAATTTGACCTTGTCCGACGGTCATGTAATGAATCCCAACACCTTTTCATCGAACAATGGCTTAGACGCGCTGGCCTCGTCTCACTCAGCCTCTGGGTCAATCATTTTTTCCCCGACAAGATTATGAACTTGATATCGCGGAACAACACCAAATGGAGGGCCCTGGAATTCCACACAGCGCCCTTCCAGCTACACGTTCTTGAACGGATAAATCCTCTCGGCGGATTTCCTTCACTCAAAAGACTTGTTATCCAATCGACTGATGAAGCCGTACAAACTAGTGGAGATGCAATCAGAGGTTTCAGCAATGCCCCTCAACTGGAAGAGTTGCGCTCCCCGGTGTTTCCCAATATGTTGGCCAGACTCTCAATTCCATGGGCACAGATAACAGATTACACATGTACAGGTCGGACGGTTGATGTACCCGACTTGTTACATATCTTAGTGTCGACCCCAAATCTTGTGCGGGCCCACTTCACCACCTCGTACTCGTTATCCGGAAATCCTAATCCCTCCCCTCCTGCATTTGAAGTCTCTTGCGTTACATTCCAAGAGTCACCCGAGAGACGCCCATGGTCCGGTGGTTGTTTTGCGCTACGTGACGTTACCCGCTCTGCAGACACTCGACATTGGAGTTATAATCCATCCACAATTAGAGACGTTGCTTGCCTTCCTGACACGCTCGTCCTGTCGGCTCGTCAGCTTCTCCGCGAGTGCCCGCGAGACCCTCCTGGCACCCCTCATTCCATGTTTGCAGGCCATGCCAACGCTTTCGTCTCTTCGGATGACCATCTCGTCATTCGAAGAAGATGGCTCTCGTCTCCTCCAGCGACTCGGGGACGACATCTCATTCCTTCCGCGCCTAGAGGACCTTGCCATCGTGAGCGACGGGCGCCTTCTCTTTCCGTACGACCTTCTCCTAGAAACACTCAGAGCGAGGACGGCTCTCGTTCCACTGCGCCGGTTCGCGCTGCTGTGGACGAGCCATCCAGGTCGCTTTTATTTGCCAGATGCTCCTCTCGAAGGGCAGTTGCGCGAGACGGGAGTCGATATTCACTTCGGACCATACGAATCTGACCGTAGATAGTTGTACATGTATGTATCGTAGCTACAAAATGCGAAAGTTCGTCATCGTCACCTATTAAATGAACACATCCAGCGGCTGCCTGTTAAACCCCAGTTCCCCGAGGTCGGGATAAAAAGGGACCAGCGCGTCCTGCCCTCCCAAATATACGCTCGAATACACCCTCCAATACACTTCCCGCACCTTCCTCGCGGGATGGAAAAGCCCTTGCAACAAGTAGCTCAAGAGCACCCCAGGCCCGAGCGCCACTTGCATCGCCTCGAGCGCGCTCATCACGGCCGAAACGACGTGCGGAGAAGTCTCGAAGCAATTCGGCCAAACGAGGTTCATAAGGTGCAGCATCGAGTCCTCGCACCCCATCCCCGCGACGCCGAGTGCCAAGTGCTTGACAATCGTGCTCGCCGTCTGCCGGTGCACGACGTCCCGGTCCGTGAGCGCATCTTCGAGCAGGGAGAGCACCGAGTCGCAATAGAACGCAGACTGCGGGCCGATATACTCAAAGACGTACGTTAGCGCCTTGAGACAGCCCGTCCGAACGTTGAGCTCGGCGGTGCGGTATTCGTTGAGGATCGCAGGGATGCAGGTAAAGGGCCGGCAGGTCTCCGCGATGATGGCGATGGCGATTGTGCTGCAGACACGACTTTGGCGTTCCTGGACGCGCAGGTTCGTTAGAAGGACGGAGAGGACGTCCTGTGGACCTATGCTCTTCGCAATGTATCCGAAAGTGTTGACGGCCGCGCGACGGATGTTCTTCTTGCGCGCCTTGAGCAGATCAAGTAATTCGAAGCAGATACGCATCCACTCCCGTGCGGAGACGAATTCCGCGCCACGGTCGGCGATGCGTCCGACCAAGTTGATGGCAGCCTCCTGCACCTTTTCGTGTCGGTTGCGGAGGATTGGAGTCATGCGGGGCACTAAAAGAGAAAGAGAAAAGCCCAAAGTCAGTTTGCTATTATTGACAGGAAAGGAATCTGTGTGCTGACAGAGATCTTTGACTGGGGGGTTCATCTGTGTCATTCCGACGGTGTTGGCCACCGCTCCCAGAGCCGCGACAATGCTGCCAAGGGTATCGGGATATTCTTCGCCGAGCTGCTCGAAAAGGACGAGCCCAAGCTTGCTGAGCAGCTGTTCCTCCCCGCACTGCTTGATGACGACGACTAATCTGACCGTCAGATCAGCAGCCTGCTGGCGGACCTTGGCGCTCTTGTTGTTCAGCCGCCAAAGGATCGTAGACACGATCTGAGTGAGGTACGGTCTGACGCGGGCGCCAAGAGCATTGACGACGGTCCCAAACCCGTCCAGCATGACCTGGTCATCTGTCGTCTGCTCCTGAAAGGCATAAAGCACACCATCGACCAGTTTCACCTCCGTGCGCCCGTCGATTTCAGAAACGCCGAGTTTGCCCAAGACCGCAGTGATCGTCTCCATCACCATCTTACGGTAAGGTTCCGACTCGTCCTTCAGGCTATCGACCACCTGTTGGATGACCATCGACGCCCCGCTCTTCTTCGCAAGCCCGACAGTGGTGTGGACAACTTGGTGGTAGTTTCGTCGGTCGAGGGCCATACGGCGCGTCCAAAAGGACACGAAGAACTGGGGCATGACATCCTGCTTCACGAACTCGGGCGTTACGCCTTCGGTCGCGACGCATTGCCTGACGACCTTGAGCACAATCTTTTTCATCTCCTCGTCCGAAGACTGGAATTCACGTCGGAGAACCTGCATCGCGGGCTTCGTGAAAGATGCCGCGTATTCGGGATCCATCAAGGGCACGATGAACCCGACGGCCTTCAAAAACGCCGCAAGGCCCTTGCCACGGTGGACACGAATGCCAGACCAAAGAGGCTCGACGACGGCTGCAAACGACTCGATGCCATACGGCGCGGCAGCCTCCGCGAGGGCTGCGAGCCCCAGCGCAGTCATCGTGCGCACCTTCTGCTGTTCGTCCGTAAGGCCAGCAGCGATACACTCGACCAAACCCGTCAAATGAGGGAGGACCGCGGATCCAACAGAGAGGGCGATTTGCTGCACGATGCGGATGCCGGTGTGTCTCGCCTGCCACGACTTTTTAGAACGGCAGACAGCCTTGAGGAAAGGAAGGAGCGAGGGGATTCCGAGTGCTGAGGCGACGACCGCGAACGCGCGCGCGGTGGTGTTGCGAACATATTCGTCGGCGTGGTCGATGTCGGGTCGCATAGTAGAAATCATGTGCGCAAGACCTGCCGCTTTGGCGAGGTTCGAGATGATCTCGCGACCTTCCACGCGAGCGTAGTAGTCCTCGTCGATGAGTAGAGGCTGGATAACGACGAGGATTTTGTGGACGTAGGGGCGGACCAGGTCGTCGAGCTTGTACAGCACACGATCGATGACCTTGACAAGAAGGTGAAGTTCCTGATCCTCGAGCGTACGCTCCACGAGAAGCGGTAGGATTTTATCGAAGAGAGGGGCGGCGCCAAATTCACGAGCCTTGTCGGTGATTTGTCTGAGGGCCGTTTTGCGAACAGGCGGAGTACCGTTCTTGATTTTGAGAAGAAGGCGAAGTATTTTCCGCTCCTTGAGTTCATCGACAGAGAGCTCCATTTCACTTTCTTCCTCGAGAATCTGGTAAAAGTATTGGGCATCCTCGGCACGGAAGAAAGACAGACTGCCGATGCTGGCAGGGGGTTCAGGGATAAGGTCAACCCCGACCGCGGCATTCGAGCGCTCGTGCATGACAAACCCGCCTGCAGCGCTCAAAGGAGTTGCAGAGAGCTTGAAGGAAGTCGGGTTGTAGCCGGCGGGGGGTGTGACGACGATGTAGCCGACAGACGGCAGGAGGGAGTCGAGCTCATCCAACAACTCTTTCGAAGTCGCCGGCTGGCGGAGGGGAGTCATGAAAATGGCGGTCATGGTTCCACCAACGTCCTGAGCGGGCGTCGCATCCCAACGAGAGCGACGCTTTTTGACTACAGAATCGTTTTCTTGCGGTTCGCTGTCCCATCTGCGTTTGCGCTTCACAGAACTGTCAGCGTCTGCAACGTTCGCCCGAGGGGTGAGATCGATAACCATCTTCATTGAGCCCTGCCTCTCCTTTGCAGCAATTGTCTCCTTCACTCGCATTTCCTCCCGCTTAAGGTGCGCTAATCGCATGGCGGCCCCGTACCCGCCGTTAGCTACCTCTCCGCCCTCTGCGGCAACGTTCGCCAGACGCTGGGCGTAGCGTTCCGACCGGAGTGGAGCGACTTGGTGGCCGGAAGCCGCCTCCACGAATGGATTGACATCCTCTTTTTCCGCGAGTTCTCTAAACTCATCGAGGATTTCCTTTGGAGCTGTGTATGAGTCCAAAAGCCTGGGTGAAGCTGCAGGAGACATTATACCTAAAAAACTTGTCGTCGTGGTTGTTGGCAATGGAAATTTGGTCACAACTCAAACAAACGACGCCCATAAGTAGGGCAGATATGGTCAATCTGACTCATTTATATAGCACGGAACCGACAGACAAAGCTACGACGACTACTACAGGCGAATCATTATGTCTCTATGGTGCGCGAGAAACAGGCACGTACCGCTTGAACACAGCACTAACACAGCAACAACAACAAAATGACTGGAAGTTTCGGCTCTTCCACTCAAACTCAAAGATGGAAAATCTGAGCCGCAGTTCAACTTGAAGGAGGTCGCACACACGGTATGTGTGCCGGGATGAGGTTCAGAGCCAGCGCAGAGTCCACCCGAGTCAATTAGATAGTGACTAGGCATGGCACATTATTATTGAAAGGGCCAATTTTCGCGGTCTTTGAAGGTCAGCCAGATTCGCAGGTCAACCAGAGCGCAGCTCGGATAGCGGTGCAACTTGCATAGTTCCTAGTTCTAACACGGTCCAACTGTGCAGCTAGCTGTTTGTAGTCAACTTGAACGTTGGAGTGAAGAGCGGATTTTTGTTTGTTGGCTCTGGATTTTGTTTGCCTCTCAAGTTGATCCGTGCTCTCGTCTTGCCGGTAACTTCAACTTTTCATACGGTTTGCAGCTTGTTTGCAGCTCTTTCTTAGCAGTTTCGCGGTTTGCGTTTAATTTAAGCGACTGCAGATTGACCATGCGTCTCCCTCAAGAGCTGTTGGATGAAATCATAGGCCATCTCGACCTGTCCCGAAAATTTGACCGTGAAACCAGCCAGACTCTCATGTCCTGTGCCCTAGTCTCTCGCGCCCTCGCACGCCCCAGCCAAATGGCCTTGTTTTACCGCATCTCTACCTGGGATAACTTTGAGGATGATCTGCAATTTTGTTTCAATCTTCTCGCACTGCTCTCGTCGTCCCCACATCTCGCCGACTACATTCGGACCCTAGATGTAGGGTTTCCCTACAACAGGGTGAACCTTACGTTGCATATTCTGTCCGCCGTGACACGGCTGCACACCCTCATCATAACGAGCTTGGACCGTACCCCATTGCCAGCGCGACTCGTCCGTATTCGCACTCCCCACCCTCCGGCGTGTCGAACTGCACAACTTTGAACTTCAAAGTCCGCAAGAGCTCCATTCAGTCTTGCGAAAGGCTGTCTCCTTGGAAGAGCTAGTCCTTGTCGACATTAGCTTCCAGAACAAATACGAAAACACATCCTTTCCGGCCATTGACGAGAAAGTCGGCAGTGACTGTAGTCCACGATTAAAGTCACTGGATCTGGTTAGAGTACAACGTGGCCGATACCTCGTGGAAGCCCTGGATATCAGTATCAGGAATTTGGAATCGCTTACATTGTCTGCTCCCTGGGTGTCTGCCTTCAGTGCCCTCCTGCAGGGCAAATGCGAGGTTCCTTCGGCGCATCAAGGTCGTAGGTGTAACGGAAGGTGGGTAGCCGCACTCAGTGTACAGGGAAGCATTGACCTACCCTACCCAGGCCTGAAGCTCAGGCTCACACCTATGATTCTGGAACGCGGGAACCAGCTCAGCTGCCTCGAATTCGAAGTTCGCAACTTGGGAACACTGGTATCCTCCTCACAGCCGCTCCTCCTGTTCGGAGACTTGCGTGATTTGAATGCGCTAGAAAACTATCCGGATCGGGGTTGCAGAAGTAGTATATCAGGGACGATGAGCCCGAGGATCATCACCCATGGGCTTCACTCGATGCTCTCTTGACCCACACGAGCCGGTGCGACTTACACCTTCACGCCCGATTCGGCAAATATTTGCAGCCAATGGACTTTATCGGGGAGCGGTTCCCCTTGTTGGCCGCGAGCCGGAGATTGCATGTCCATACCAACCGCACAGCTCCGTAGAACAACAAAGGCAGTCGATTATTCCTCTCCGAAACTAATCTACAAGTTCCAAACATCGCATTTACAGTGATTTTCTTTCCATGTTATTCCACGGATATGGATGGCGCCAAAATGCACTTTACAGGCCATAGCTACGAGGATGATGAAGACTAAAGCCATAAAAGTCATTTTTTTTGCTGTGCTGAAGCGGTACGTGCCTGTTTCTCGCGCACCATAGAGACATAATGATTCGCCTGTACCGCACCGCCGTTCGGACGGGCTGCCTGAAGGCGCTAACGTACATCTTCGAGTATATTGGCCCGCAGTCTGTGTTTTATTGCGACTCGGTACTCTCTCTTCTCGGAGATGCGCTCACGGACCGGGACGTCGTGCACCGGCAGACGGCGAGCACGATCGTCAAGCACTTGGCACTCGGCGTCGCGGGGATGGGGTGCGAGGACTCGATGCTGCACCTTATGAACCTCGTTTGGCCAAATTGCTTCGAGACGTCTCCGCACGTCGTTTCGGCCGTGATGAGCGCGCTCGAGGCGATGCAAGTGGCGCTCGGGCCTGGGGTGCTCTTGAGCTACTTGTTGCAAGGGCTTTTCCATCCTGCGAGGAAGGTGCGGGAATCCAGCGGGATGTGTATTGGACGGTGTATTCGAGCGTATATTTGGGAGGGCAGGACGCGCTAGTCCCTTTTTATCCCGCCCTCGGGGAACTAGGGTTCAACAGGCAGCCGCTCGAGGTGTTCATTTAATAGGTGACGATGACGGTTCCATAGTTACGATAAGTACATGTACCACTATTTACGATGAGATATCGCCGTGCGGTCCGAAGTGAATATCGACTCCAGTCTCGCGCAACTGCCGTTCGAGAGGAGCATCTGGTAAATAAAAGCGACCTGGGTGGCTCGTCCACAGCAGCGCAAACCGACGCAGTGGAACGAGAGCCGTCCTCGCTCTGATGGTTTCTAGGAGAAGGTCGTACGGAAAGAGGAGACGCCCATTGCTCACGATGGTGAGGTCCCATAGGCGTGGAAGGAGTGAAAGGTCGCCCCTGAGTCGCTCAAGGAGATGAGAGCCATCTTCTTCGGATGTCGAGATGGCCAACCCAAGAGACGAAAGCGTTGGCATAGCCTCCAAACATGGAATGAGGGGTTCCAGAAGAGTCTCGCGGGAACCCGCGGAGAAGCTGACGAGCTGACAGGACGAGCGTGTCAGGAAGGTAAACAACGTCTCTAATTGTTGAATGGCCATGAATCCAATGTCGAGTGTCTGGAGAGCGGGCAACGTCAAATAGCGCAAAATAGTCGTTGGTGTGCAAGTGTCCGAGTCTAAAGTCAGAGACTTCAAATGCAGAAGGGGAGGGATCATGTTTCCAGCTGACCAGACGGAAGTGAGGAAGAGGGCGCGTACGAGATTTGGGGTTAACTCCAAAATGTGTAGGAATGGAGTCGGAAGGAATCGAGCATGAATAACGGGTTATCTGTGCCCACGGAATGTGGATAGCCATCAAGAAGTTGGAACATCCCAAGACATGGAATTCCTGCAGTCGAGGAGCATTGTGAAAACCGTGGATTACATGGTCGTAAACGATGTTTTGATCCGATTTGTTGATGACGAGCTCTCTGAGCGAAGGAAACCCGCCCGCAGGGTTTATCCGGGAAAGCTCGAATGCTGGGCCGCCCAAGCATTGGAAGGTAAGGACCTTCCATTTGGTGTTGTTCCGCCATATCAAGTCGAGGATCGTGTCTGGGAACGAATTGGCCCAGACGCTCAATGAGACGAGGTGAGCGCGTCCGAGCCATTGCTCAATGAGAGCGGGATTGGGGTTCGTTGCATGAGTCTCGCACAAAGTCAAATTGCTCCATAGTTGGGGTGTGGAGAGCGCTACACGACGCCAGGCCTGGCAGATCTGGACAAGCAGCAAACGGTCCGCGGGTTGAATCAGGACGGTCATTCACATGACCATCTTCACATAAGTATGAAGCGTCGAACTGCGAGATTAGACGGTCGTCGGATATATCCGAGTCGAGGGTGAAAATAAAGATTTCTGTCGCGAGTTCGAGAGGGAGACTATCGAGCATGATTCAAATGTAGGCGGTGATAGTCCAGTAAACGGTAGTGGGCGCTTCGGCAACGCTTCACCCTGCTGTTCGCGAACCACTCGGAAAATGATTCCCAAAACTTGCGGAAAGCGTCAGATAGCACTTAAAGGGTTTTCGAATCGCTGAACGGGAGGTGCCCTGAGCTCAGCAAAGTGCTTAAGCAGGTATTATCCGTGTTGTGCCCTCGCGTTTTTGAAGCACCTCCGTCGCACAATTCCAAAAGCGAAGGTGCTCCAGGGAATCGCTTTCTGTGTCGAAGCAGTTTTCGGAATATCGCGGATTTGTTTACCTTTCAATCATCGGCATGGCTGATCCGAGCTCTCCTCTTGCCGACAACCTCAACTTGCCGTCCCATAAATCGACGGTTTGCAGCTCTTTCTTGACAGTTTCGCGGCTTGACTTTAATCTGGCGACTTCAGATCGACCATGCGTCTACCGCAAGAGCTGTTGGATGAAATCATAGGCCATCTCGACCTCTCTAAAAAATTTGACCGCGAAACCAGCGAGACTCTCATGTCCTGTGCCCTGGTCTCTCGCGCCCTCACACGCCCCAGCCAAATGGCTTTGTTTCACCGCATCTGCGCCTGGGATTACTTTATAGATGGTCTGCAATTCTGCGACCATTTATCCGCACTTCTCTCGTCGTCCCCGCATGTCGCCGACTACATTCGGACCCTGGATGTAGGGATTCCCTACAACGGGGTGAACCTTACGTTGCACATTCTGTCCGCCGTGACACGGCTGCATACTCTCATCATGCGGGACTCGTTCGATACCCTATTGCCGCGCGACTCGCCCGTCTTCGCATTCACTACCCTCCGGCGTTTCGAACTGCGCTACTTTGAACTTCAGAGTCCTCAAGAGCTCCAATCAGTCTTGCTAAAGGCTGTCTCCTTGGAAGAGCTAGTCCTTTCCGACATTAGCTTCCGGAACAAACACGAAAACACTTCTTTTCCGGCCATTGACGAGAAAGTCGGCAGTGACTGTAGTCCACGATTAAAGTCACTGGATCTGGTTAGGGTACAACGTGGCCGACATATTGTGGAAGCTCTGGATATCAGTATCAGGAATTTGGAATCGCTTACATTGTCTGCTCCCTGGCCCACTGCATTCAGTGTCCCTCCTGCAGGCAAATGCGATGTCCCTTCGGCATATCAAGGTCATAGGTGTAGCGGAAGGTGGGTAGCCGCACTCAGTGTACAGGGAAGCATTGACCCACCCCGTACCCAGGTCTGGAGCTCACACCTATGATCCTGGAACGCGGGAACCAGCTCAGCTGCCTCGAATTCGAAGTTCACAACTTGGGAACACTGGTGTCCTCCTCACAGCCGCTCCTCCTGTTCGGAGACTTGCGTGATTTGAATGCACTGAAAACTATTCGGATCGGGGTTGCAGAAGCAGTATATCGGGACGATGAGCCCGAGGATCTTCACCCATGGGCTTCACTCGATGCTCTCTTGACCCACTCGAGCCGGTGCGACTTACACATTCACGCCCGATTCGGCAAATATTTGCAGCCAATGGACTTTATCGGGGAGCGGTTCCCCTTGTTGGCCGCGAGCCGGAGGTTGCATCTCCATACCAACCGCACAGCTCCGTAGGATAACAAAGGCAGTTGATTATTCCTCTCCGAAACTAAACGATCCACAAGCTCCAAACTATCGCATTTGCAGTGATTTCCAGTCCATGTTATTCCACGGGTATGAATGGCGCCAAAATGCACTTTCCAGGTCATAGCTAGTGGGGATGGTGAAGACTACAGCCATAAATGAGCCGCCCAGCCCAGCGGCTAACCCTGACAAATTTATTTACTGCGAATCAACTCGCCGCGAAAAGCGTGGCCTCATCGTCCCGGTTGGATGTTATCAAGAGAAATATCAATCACAACGCCACTAGATAAGAAACGATGGTTTCAATCGGCAAGCCCGCCTGCGCTTTAGTTAGGTATAAGTTAAGTTACGAATTTTGTTTGGATCCACTCGAAACAGGATTAAGGCCGATACGTGAAATATCTTGGCTAAATAACCAACGATGAGATGGAAACGACAAGAGTTCGGTATCGTACAGGATCATTCAAAAAGAGAGGGTATAGGCTGGTGGTAAAAAGGTCCTCGTCCAAAAGTTTAGGTCAGTAAACTACAACAGCGATGAACTGGACTGCGAAATGGATAACCGGATCAGTGATATGCGGCTACGCACAGGAACAACCGAACGCACAGAAACGCAGAAAGATCCGGCGGCCGTCGCCTACGGCGCAGTGTGCGCGGGCGTGGGGCGCTCGAGCGTCGAGAGCGTCTCCTCCAGTCGCCGTGCGCGCTCCGCATTCTGCACCTCCTCCCAATCCTCGTCCACGGAAATGTAGCTGATCGGCCGCCCGCGGTCGCTCCGCTGGCTCATCGGGCGTACCGTCGCCTGCGTCTGCGCAGAGACCGGTCTCTGCGCACGCAGGCTGTCGCGCAGGAAGCCGGAGAGGAGCATCGTGCTGCCGCGGGTTTGGCCGTACGCGGGGGGCGGTGCGGCCGCGATGAGGTGGTCTTCGACGTCGCCAGTGCCGGCGCCGCTCTGCGCGAGGGCGGCGGCGTAGGTGGGGAGCGAGGGCCGGTTCCAGGGCGAGAAGCCCATGGAAGGGTCGCCCATCTCGCGTCGCCGTGCGCTGGGGAGGATCTCGCCGGGATGGACGAAGCTGTACCGCTCGGCGCGCAGCCGGAAGACGCGCCGCTCGAGGAAGAGGAGCTGCACGAGGGTGGCGACGCCAAAGACGACGTGGATGAAGATCTGGGTGGAGGAGTTGCCGAGGACATTTGTCTGTTGCGAGTTGTCGCCACTTTGGGAGTCGGGCGGCGGACTGGACATGCGCGACGTGCGGGAGATGGAAAAATACCAGCCGACGATGGTGGCGGAGAACATACAGAACTGGAAGGCAAATGCGAGGAGGGTGGTGAGGCGGAGACCACCATACGACGGTACTTTCTTGGGCTTCAGAAAGTGCAAGATGCGCTTCTTTTTGGAGATCGAGTCGGTCGAGGTGCTGGCGAGGGTGGTGAGAGACGGGGCAGTGGACGGGGGGACCTCGGATTCAGACGAGCCCGCACGGGAATCGGTATCTGCGGGCGCCGCGGTTGTTGCGCCTCGGTCTTCGGGGTGTCGTTCTGGCATAAGTGCGGTGGGTGTCCCGCTCCTGCTGGCCTCTGCCTCCCTGAGCATGTCCTCTGAGAAACCAATTTCACCTGGTAGAATTAGCCTTCAGTTAGTGCGAATATACGAGTACCTTACCCCGTTTCCGCGGCAGAGGGCCTGCCTGGGGGCGGGACTCGGGGACCGCTGCTGAGCCGGAAGCCTCCATGAATGAAGCAAGGGTCGGACTAGTCCGAATAAAAGAAAGAAAGTGCGCCTGGCAAGGACTGAGCCGCCGACCAGTCAAGCGTCAGTCGAGGGTGAAAGCAAGAGGCAAGCGAAGCGGATCGCTGATGTGCGTTGCCTTGTATTATTTTAAACCACTACAAACCACCATGACCGCCGAACTCCAGCCCTCGAAGCTCGGCAAGAAGGAGCAGTAAGCCCCTCGACCATGGCACAATAACCTTGCCAATCCGACCCATCCAGCTGGGACACCGTCTACGAGAACGAACTCGCAAATTTCCATGAGCACGGCGACGAGGGCGAAATCTGGTTCGGCGTCCAGAGCGTCGACAAGATGGTCAAATGGGCCCTCGAACACGTCCCCCCATCGCAGAATCCCGCAATACTCGAGGTGGGCAGCGGGAACGGCACTCTGCTCTTTGCACTAGCCGAGGCGGGGTATACTGCGAATTTACTCTGCGGCATCGACTACAGCGCCGATGCAGTCAGGCTGGCGCGCGCCATTGCAGAAACGACGGACACCGGCGCCGCCATCGCGTTCGCCGAGTGCGATTTCCTTACCGCGGATCCGCCCTCGGATGCATGGGATCTGTTGCTCGATAAGGGCACCTACGACGCCATTGCCCTCGCCGAGAAGGATGCGGGCGGCGCGTCTCCAGGCTGCGCAGTTATCCTGCCCGTGTTGCGCGTCTGTTGAAGCCCGGCGCCAGCTTCCTCATCACTTGTGTGTCCCGCGTTCGTGCACTTTATTTAAGATTATTTATTCAGGGAGCGTCGCAGCGTGTAATTTTACAGAAGACGAGCTGCGAGCCAGCTTTGAGACGCCCGAGACAGGACTGGTGTATCAGTACGTCTTGTTGCTCGTGCGTAAAATGTTATCTTATCTTATTCCTCGCTCTTCAGCTCGCGGATACAACACAAGACCTACTCTTTCGGGGGTAAAAGTGGGAGCCCGTGCTCGAGCGTTGCCTTCAAGAACTACCACCAAGCCCGTAGTCGGATTCGCTTCATGTATGTAACAAAAAAAAATTGAAATTACCGCGCACCAAAGCGAAGAAAATTGTGGTTCACACTGACTTGGTTTGCGACACCGATGCATCCATCGCTCTTAATGTCCTCGTCGCCACCGCCTTGATGAATCTTTTGGCAGAGATGAAATCAGGAAAATCATAGGATACTTGCATACAACGCTCCACGGTTGCGGATACGTAGAAAACTTCCACAGACACAACTATGAACCCATTTTCCAATTTCCTTTTGTCCTCGCCGCATCGTTCACGCTTGCACAGATTTGACGGCGCGGTTGGCGTTTGAACAAATTGACACTTGCAATTGTGCCCCACTACTACACAGATGGGTGAGGTCTTCCGACGAATTTACCTACCTCAGTTATATCCCGGATTGAAGGCGCGATGTATTCGACCAAACTGTGGCCCATTACAGATGTATGAGCTATGACCTGGAAAGTGCATTTTGGCGCCATCCATATCCGTGGAGTAACATGGAAAGGAAATCACGGCCGGTCAATGCGATGTTTGGAGCTTGTGGATCGTTTAGTTTCAGAGATGAATAATCGACTGCTTTTGTCCTTCTCCGGAGCTGCGCGGTTGGTATGGACATGCAACCTCCGGCTCGCGGCCAACAAGGGGAACCTCTCCCTGATCAAGTCCATCGGCTGCAAGTGTTTTCGACACAGAAAGCCAAGCACAGTCGCTTCTGGATTTGCGTCGGAGGTGCTTTAAAAACGCGAGTTGAGTACAAATAAAGCACGTCGCCACAAGATTGATATTTCTCTTTGAGAACATCCAAAGCGGGACGATCTGCAGCGCGACGAGATCACAAACCCGGAACAACATCTACCCCAGCCCTCAACGTCTCCTTCGCGACCCCACATCCCCATTTTGCCAGCTTACTCACGTCCTCGTCCATCCCCTCCACGTCCCGAAACGCCTCGGTCAGGAAATACACCAACCCCATCGCGAGCGCTTCCAACCGACTCGCCTTGATGAATACCTCTTCCACCGGTCCGCGATTCCGCGTCGTTGGCACACCGGCGGTAAGGGGCGTGGCCACCTGGCTGCTGAGGAAGAGCTGCACGAAGAGCTCCTTGAGGAAGGTTTGGGACTGCGGTTTGAGGGATGTGAAATCCACGGGCTGTGAAACAAAAGACATCATTTTACCGTCAGACGAAGAGAACAGTAAAGGGCACCTTGAGAATCCCAAGCCCAACACAATCCTTCGCGACCCACCACCCGTACGCCCTCGCCACGTTCCGCACGCGCGTCGCCGAGATATTCTTCATCGCAAAACCCTCGTCGCCGCCGTTCTCATTATTATTCAAAGTCTTGAGAATCTCCGCCCCGCCGACACTCGCTTCGCCCAAGTCGCGCAAAAAGTCCCAGAGGCAGAATTGCAGCGTGATTTTGTGCGCGTGGGAGGTGCGGCAGAGGTGTTGGGCGACGAGGGTGTAGTACGGGTTGTATGTTTTTTCCTGGAAAAATGAATACAAAATTTATGTGCCTCTGAGGGGGAATACTCACATTCCCACAACAATGCAACAGCACGCGGACGATCTCGCGCTGTTGCACCTCGGTCAGGTTGAGCTGCGAGAGGCGTTCACAGGCGTCGACGTAATCCTACATTAACGTCGATGTTAAAATTTGCCCCTCTATCCAAACGCGGAGGAGGAAACTCAAACTCACATCGGAACTCATCAACACAACGAACACGCTCCTCCGAATATCCGTGTTCATCCCTTGCTTCCGCGCAAGCTTGAGCAGCGCCGAGTTCCCCGAATCTTCCTGTTTCGGCGTTATTGTGGCTGTTGTTTCGTCCTGCGGATCCTGCCGATCGACGAGCGGATCCCCGCCCCACGCCGCGCCGACGAGCCACCACTTGCCCTTGCTTTCCGAAGAGTGCAGGTCTTGTAGGGACACGCGGAGAGGTTCGTGCGCCATTACTACGCCGCCGTTTAGCTTTCATGAAGAAGGAAGGAAGGGAGAGGGCGGAAAGAGATGGAGCTTACCATGCCGACTCTTCCCTAAGCCAGAGAGGAACTTCTTCATCCGCTCGACGGCTTCACCGCCCTGGTTCAGCGTCGTGTTGCGCTTGATTTTGTTATTCTTGAGGTTGGTGAGGGTTTCGACCATGAAACGGGTGCGGGAGCTGCAAAAAAAAAAGTGTAAGTAAATTAAAGGCTGATGGGGTCTACGGACCTGAGACCCTCGTCGGTGTCCGAAATCTTATTCTGCACGATTTGGATGATATCCTTCAACGCCGAAGGATCGTCCGTTCGCAGTTGTTGGCCGGAATCTATAACTCAAGTCAATGTAGTTCAAGTAGCAACTTGAGAACGTACTGCGCACGATCTTGAGCAACAGCTCGACACTAAACTCGGACAAGTCCGTATCTAGCAGTCCGCGGATGAGGTCGAAAACAAGGACGCAGGATATAACCTGGAAGTTGTACAGCTCCGACACAAGGACGATTAGGTTCGAGCATTCTTTGCCGCTTGTCGATGCGTCAGTTTGCGTCTTCTCTGGAACTGGGACTGGCGCAGTGTCGACGTCCTTGAGTTCGGCGTAGTGTTGCTCGTAGGCTTCAACGACCCTTTGGACGAAGAAGGCGGCTGGGATGTGGTTGAGATGAGGATATAGTAGAATGATTGGTTGGGCTCACCGAACTCGATACCGATAATTTTGTGGAGGCTCGAAACAAATGCGGCGTAGAGGACGACGTAGGAGTCCAACAAAGAGGAGTGCGCCGATATCCCGTCCACGATTAGTGTAGTTAGTGTTGATGTAACGTCTGTATCTTTATTTCAGTGCAACTCGACGCTAGGTAGAAGAGTGATTTCACCATTCCGCCGATGATTCCTGTATATTTCCTCTATGCTATCTAAAATGGACGCAATATTTTGTTCGGTCATCCTAAGCATCGCCAAAATGATCAACATATGTAACGTGCGAAAACATTCAAGCGAACCTGTTGAGGAGACCTTTCAGCTGCCGCGTGAGTTTGATGATGAGCTCCGAGTCGGCTTCATCCCGGGGACGATTTCGGAGGTGGGGCGGGATGTATGCGGTGCCTGTAAAAATTGAGGTGCGAAAACAATTGCAGTGAAGGCGAATTACCAGGCTGCGGTTTCGCGGCAGAAGTATCCTCGGCCGGGGTGGCTTCGTCGTCTGACTGGCCCTCCTCCGAGTCTATTGTGTCGTCCGCGTCGATTCCATGCCATTCGTCTCCCTCCTGCTCTTCAGAATCACCTTCGGGGTCAGATTCCTCTGCGGCAGAGTCCTCTCCGGATTCGGATTCGTCGCCTCCAGTGGGCTATGTGTTTACATTGGCATAAATCCACGAATAAAAAGCGAATGAACCTACGAGCGCCAGTGAATCGGCCAGTTCGAACAAGTCTGGTGAATACTTCAGCGGCCTCGGAACAAAATATGAAGTGCATCGCACCGTCCAGTCCGTCATCCTCCCGGTTATTATTTTTCTTCCCATAACCGAGCTTGGACTCCAGGTACGCGATGTACGCGTCTTCCTCCATGTCCCTCTGCGACCGCGGCCCTAGAGATTTCGGCGTAGGATCCGACCGTCCCGCAAGCTTCTCTAATGCGGTTTTCTTGGACTTGGCCGGCTTCGCAGCAACTTTCACTGGTTCCGCTCGGGGAGTAACAGCAGGCTCAGTCAGGCGTGCTGGCTTGAGAATGGGGGTGGGCACAGGGGCAGGAGGCTTGCTAACAACCGCTGCGAGCTTCACTTTCTTCCTTTGCGGCGAATCGGTATGTTCTTCCTCCGCTCCGCGTTTGGATGGCCGCGCAGAGAAGAATTCCGCCTTGCGCTGCTTGAGACCCGTTCGCTCTTGCTTTCTCAGTTCCTTGCGAGACGGCTGTACATCGAGTCGATTGGAGCGACCAAAAGTTCAAAGTGAATCGTGAGCTACCTTGCTTTTATTGGACCATTTTTTCCGCGGCTCAACGGTATCGTTGCCTGTGTTTCGCGTTATTCTGAGGTGAAGGGAATGAGATACCGAGTTCACTGGCCTGGCTCATCGCCCAGTCGCTCGACAAGAGTTTGAGGAAGCCGTGTCGTGGACGTCTTCTTCCTCATATTTTTTGGCCGAGAGGGTTAAAATTAGCCGGATTTTGATTGGAACCAAAGAGGGACAAACACACTAACGCCGTCGTCCGCTTTAGGCAAGGCAGCGCGGTCAAAGCCCAATTATTTACAAGGCATAAATCAAGTCTATGTACTGGGTCTGGAACGCGACGGCAACTTTGTGTAACGTCAACGGTCTGCTACATAGAATATGTAGCGTCTAGAATGGTCATAAAGTAAGCGTGATGTGAGTCCTGTCAGAGTGTCCGTGGAGTGAATTGTCTTTCGTGTATGAATTCGTATGCTAAGTGGCAGGGGAAGGTTGGGTGTCATAACTTCTAGTTTTATTAGTCCGTTTGCTTGAAAATGTCTTGATTAATCTGTCCGAAAGGGTTCAGCAAAACGCTATCGGCGGAGAAAGAATGAAACGCACCTGAACCATAATCTGTCTTCACCGCTCTTCTCTCTCACAAGATGCCATTCCCGAAGTGGCCCTCTCACGCCCCGCAAGCAGTCGATGAGGACCTTCTGCCCCTCGCGTGTCCCTTCTCCTTCGAGCACCCATTCGCCCTGCCAGCCAAGCCCAATTTCGTCATCCTGCGCCACCTGCTTCCACACGCGTGCAGTCCACATAGGCTTTTTCACCAGCGCGTAGCCCGTGGGCGAATGCGGACTCCGTACCTTCGTTGACGAACTCACCAACGTGAGCTGCGGAATGTCGTCACACGGAGGAAAGCATCGGACGATGAAGACGGGGTTCGCGAGCGAGGGCATGATGTGGGTGTAGTAGAAGGGTGAGGGTAGGATGAAAACGTTACGCAAGGGAAGGGGTTCCGGAGGACTAAAGGGTACGAGGGATTCCCCGTTGAATAGGAGCCATGTTCTTCGATTTTGTAACGCGGGTTCGCTGCCCGCGGAGTCGGGGAGGCTGCCATCCGAGGACCCGGGCTCGTCAGGGGTGTGTGGCGGGACGAATCCAAGATTACAGACAATGTCCCCCGTGGATAAATGAGACCATAGTCCGGAATCGTATAATTGGTCCTCGCACAGCGCGATGCTGCCCGAGTCTCCGGAGAGATCGAGTTTTGAGCAGGGTACGAAAACCCGTAGAATTGGTGCTCGGCTCCGCGAAGTGGCGAGGCCAAGATCGTGATGGGATATATCGCGCCGTATAGGCGAGGATATTTCGAGGGTGGAATCGCGGGAGAAGGGGGGAGAGGGGCTGCTGGAGGAGGAAGAGGAATCCCTGGAAAGGTTGACGGAGGCAAAGCGCCGATGGGGTCGTTCCAGGGGTTTTCGTCCCCATTCATCGTCCGACGTCGAACCCGACGTTTGCGACAGCGTGTGCCGCCAACCCAAGCTGTAATGCTTCAATGAACGTGGTTCTGACGCAGGGGGCGGTGGTACTTTGGAGCCACTGCGAAACATCGACAGCGCGCTTGCTGGTCGAGACAGGCTACGTGTTCTGTCAGTACGCAAGGAGTCGGTGCCTCTCCTGCGACGTCCAGAACGCGGCGGAGGCGTGGGCTCGCGTACGACGACCGGTGGGGGGACATACGATAGTGGAGCTGGAAAATTCAACTGCCGGAGTTTTGGCAGCTGCATTGCCAAACGAAGCGGCCAATCAATTTCCTCCGGCTCAGGGGGTGGTGGCGAATTTGAGCTGTGTGCCAGGGCCTGGAGGAGGAGGACAAATCGAGAATGCGCCTGTGTCAGCGTTACCAATTTCAGCGTCCGTTGCTGTTCCACCTGGTCGGCGTCAGGCAGCAGCCCGGACAAGCAGGTGAGGGCATGCATTGGATAGCGATGGATTATGACACCTTGTGAAATCACTGCCCAGAATAACGTTGAATAAATTTAAAGCAGGACGAATACGGATCGGACTTACCGAGCAAGTTCAGGTCCGCCAAAGTGACCGGAACGTTTTGCAACCGAAGGGGATCAGAAATGCGGACACATTTAGAGTACCCGGGGACGAAGCGAGAGAGAATTACGTCCTTGAGCTCCGGCCAGGAAAAGAAGTCTCTGCAGTCACGGCAAGTGTTCAGAAGGGCCCAACAGGCTCGCCAACTTGACTGTGCAAGCAACGAGACGAAAATCTTGGGGTGCTTCACAGCAGTGAGGAGGGCGGGTTCGGGCGTCATGCTGGTCATAATTGACGACGGGGCACGAACTTGGGCACGCGGTGGGATGGTCGTGGACGTCGTGCCCACCGATTTGGGTGGCAGCGGGCTGTTCATGCCGTCCAGAGCAGAATGCAGTCCGAACGATGGCAGACGATGGGGAGGGACAGCGGGCCTCTGGAGTGCCGGAGGGTCCTCTCCCTGGGAGGAGAAATGTAAGGCAGGGTGGGAGGAAAGAGCAACATCCATCGCGGCCTAAAAAAGCGCGCCTGACGCACGATTTGGGAGCTCGAGTGTGTAATAGGGAATACCTAGAAGTAGGAGAGGCGAAAGTTTGAGACTGGAGGGGAAGGATAGGTTAACCTAGGGGGGATAAGCATCGCACATCGAGGCAAGATGCCCTAGACGCCAGTATACCGCCGCAGTAAATTTTAAAATGAAGACAAGCCGACTTCAAATTGTTGACATGTTTTGATCGTCGATCATCCGCCTGTCAAACGCGGCCCGAGTGGTGTGACGGGTTACATATCATACTTGTGACTTCACCACGATGGACCCCGAAAATGTAGGCGTGGTTTCATGTGGCGAGAGACTGGGCTAATCCGCAATCCAGCATCTTGAACGTGCCATCTTCGGAGGGTCTGACTCGGAGCTTTCGTCGGACGAGGACCAGGGTGAGCTCGGTATTGTGCTGTTGTTCTCCGAAACCTGACGGCGAGACAGAGCCGCAGAAGCAGGTCCCGCAGCGGCGAAAATCCCCCGCGCACGAAAAGGACAAGTACGATTCTTCAGCAGAGTCGGGGGACGACTATGAGCAGCAGAAGCGGGTGGTCAAGTCCAAGAAGCGCACAAAGCCCAGAAAGAGCACCGATGATGCCAGGCCTGCCCAGCGTAAACGGAAGAGAAAGGCGCCTGAGCCTGTCGACCTCAGCGAGCTGCCGCCGGAGCAAGGTATGACTTTGACCTCTTCACACCCCAGGCTGTTCTTGACCGCAGTTGTAAAGCGAGTAAAATGCGACTCGACATGCAGCTGGACGCCATTCTTAAGCCGAAGAAGAATAATCGACCAAAGAAAAGAAAGGGCGAGGAGGTTCTCGACAGCTTTGCAGACGACGAGGTCGCACGTTTGCGAGAGTCCATGAACCTTGCTGCCGAAGAAGACATGAAGTCTAACGAGGCCAAACTACCGGCCGTCGCGAAACTGAAAATGCTGCCGGAGGCCGTGGAAACTCTTCGCAAGTGAGTGTTGTCTGTCAATCTCACACTCCTAATCTTGACGGCACCCAGATCGTCGCTGGCCCAGTCCATGATTGACAACAACCTTCTCGAAGCTGTCAAGCGATGGCTAGAACCGCTCCCCGACCGCTCCCTTCCCTCTCTCAATATCCAACGCGAATTCTTCCCCCTGATCAAAAAGATGGAATTCATCGACGGCGCCGTCCTCAAAGAGTCAGGTCTCGGCCGCATCGTCTTGTTCTACACGAAATGCAAGCGTGTGACGCCTGATATCAAGCGCACCGCAGACGAACTTGTCGAGACGTGGTCGCGCCCGATCATAAAGCGCTCTGCGAACCATCGCGACCGGATTATCCCCACCGCGCAGCCTGCAGACCACTCGGAGAATCCCACCCGCAATCCGGAAAAGTTCAACGCCATCATGGCGAGGGGTCGCTTGCAGGACAAGGATCGAGTACGGAAGAACGCGGTTGCGATTCCCCGGAGCGAACTGCGCAGCTACACTGTTGCGCCGAATATGAATGCGGCTGCGAGGACAAACGCGAGCGTGGATATGGACATCGAAAGGAGAAAGAAGAATGCGGAGAGGATGAGAGCGTTAACGAGGAAGATTACGATGAAGTAAATGTGCGTGTGTGGATCACATCTCCGCTACCAATTTGCCGCCAGCATCTCTTGGGTGTAACAGTAATTGCGTGTTTAATAAAAATAAGCATCCACAAGATTACAACAATAGCAAGACTACAACAAAAAAACCGCAGCGCTTAACGGAACATCCATGGTACATTGAAACTCTTTCACTTCTCACTTCTCACTTCTCGAAGACCGTGATCAAATCAAGGGGAAGCACTTGGGATTGGTCGCGGATGAAAAAGTTGGCCTGAAGGAAACGACCAGTAAGTCCGGGGATAGTGCTTGGGATCAAGGGGCTCACCTCATCTGGGATGACTTTAGTTAGGTATTCTTCATTTTGAAAGATCTGTGATATGTTTAGATAGATGTTTGCAGAACAGCCTCAAGGTCCGCACCTCAAATATCTTCGCATAGCTTTCACCTTCGAAGATCGCCACGCCATCCCACTGAGACGGAGGGGCCCCCATGGCGCCTGCTGTTTGCTGGAAGATATTGTCGTTCATGTGGGCCTATCATGCTAGTTAACACAGCTCGTAGACAACGACGAGGGGTGCGTACCTGTTCGTATTTTGTGAGATTACTTTGCACAATTTTCAACGAGCTGAAGAGAGCGCGGTGAGGCCCAGCCCAGTACTCGTGAAACTCTTCGCTGCTGAGATCAGGCTTTCTCCTGAGCAAGACAGCGAGGCGGACGCGGTCGGTGCGGATGTCTGAACATGCGGAGACCATTTGAAAAGTGTAGCTGATCCGAAGTGGGTGCAAAGATGAGGATTTCTTGTCGACGTGGTCATTTTAAAGTTCCTCCACCCGCCACGGATGACGGCATTCCGGAGGGGCGGAGATCCCCACTTGAACAAAGGCCCATTTTGGTCTGGCATAGTATTACACGCCCATCATGCTTCATGCCGACCAAACCTAGGATACCTGACGGGGGTGGATGGGAAAATCAGCAGATCGCATATGATATGCCTTGCACAAGTCACTCAGCGTCAATCTCTGACGGTTCTTGTGGCTTTAAGGGTTTTAAGACATTCTCCGCGCGGCCGTCGAGAGCAATGGAAGCGCTGAACGTCGATTTAAGTTTTTTCAGTGTAACAGATGCCAACCCGGGGCTGCCGGCGGGGCGCTCACGAGATAACACCGACACAAAGTCGGTCATGAGTCTTGAGCGGTGTGGTGTTGATCCGCATTAAGTCTAAGGAGAATATCATGATTGAGCTGCACATTAAGTCTAACCTCAGGGAGAATATCATGATGTCTTTGTTCGAGGTGCAGGCCGCCGACAATACGCGGAAGGTTCCGAAAATGAGTTGTCAAGTACGGCCCTTAGGCGAGATGGAGCCTGTTTGCGCACAGGTGAACTTGCCGTGGAGACGTATGTTGACATTTTCAACCGTTATGTACCCAGGCGTTTCCTGCGAAATATTGCTTGCTCGGAGTTTGTTTATGTCACCGGGTGGGGCTGTTATCACGGAATATTTATATAGCCCCCGAGATTTGGAGGAGTCTAATATTTCCAAGGCGACGAGTCCTCAGGCCTTATCAAGAGTCTAGCTACCAGCTAATGACGCTCTCGAAAAATCTAGGACCAAAACATGGTCTACTTCCCGCGCGTTGCGGCCCGATGCGCATGCTTACTAAGATGCTTATCACTTCCCCTTTCGCTTAGCTTGGGGATACGAACTACAATTACTTAATTAGGAAAGCGAACGATGATTGGAGTCGCATCTTCGAGGATTGCATGGCCATCGGTACCTTTTTTTGAGTAGGATTCGAGAGCCAAATGGTTAATAGGTCTCGGTAATGACGAAACATTTTCGCTGCAGGAAAGAAATTAAGCGTCTTCGGCAGCTTTGTCGACGAAAATGGAAACAATGTTTTAAGTCTAACCGATGTCATTGAAGAGCGACCGCCAATCGCTTGTGATCCGCGGATCAACAGTCATGGAAACACCAGCGTACGATACCTCCGTTTCATTTCGAGGGGTGCAAGTACTCGTCGACAACTGTAACCAAAACGCGGGAGAGCATCGGGCATCCCATGCGGTCGATTCGGATAAAGCTCTCCTGAGCTCCTCATCCGGACTTTCCTCTACTTTCCTCTGATATTCCTCATGAACACCTACAACGATGCCGTCAGAAATACAGGAAGAGCTACAGGAAGATTAACGACCTTGAAAAATCTTGGTATAAATTTCTGCCTCTACCGTCCCACTCATACAGAGAGGCGCCCATCTCCATCATCGGGGCGATCTCCTGAAGGACAGGATAGTTCGTGTGCGCTTACACTGCGGCCCAAATAAATTCGAAGGCCCTCCTTGAACCCGCCTCCTTTAACGTCGAGCACCCACGGAAACCAGAAAAATCGGATAAGCTGGCACATAGCTGTATAAATCGAGGTCGTGCACAATGGGTTGGTTGCCGTCAATCAATTCACAGATCCACGTCGAGCACCCACGGAAACCCGAAAAATCGGATAAGCTGGCACATAGCTGTTGATAAATCGAGCTCGTGCACAATGGTTGGTTGCCGTCCATCAATTCACAGATCCACAAATCGAGTCGTATTAGAGCAGTCCTGAAACCGGTACAAAACGATTTTTTTATCCCAAGTGACGCCGGTATTTTTTCAGTTGTGGAGCTACGGAACTGCTCGTTCAGTGCCATTTTCAATTGATTTTCGACTCCATTTTTTCACATCTTTCGCTTAGTTTTTCACAGGAAATTTGGCTCGTACCGGTTTCAGGACAGCTCTATTGCATGCTCATTCGACGGTTCAAAAGGAGCCCACCTCGCCTCTTTTCAACTAAATTAAGTAGGATTGACTTGAATGACCGCCTGTAGCACTTGAGAGCAAGTAGCTTTATCCAACATCCCCGAGATGGCCGAAACTTGTGCAGATACTGAACGAAATCATGCTTGAAGCACTGACACCACATGGTACTCGTGGAATAAACATGGATGCATGAAATCATCGCTTACCCGAATGGAAGTGATACTATGATTCACTCTATCGGATAATTTAAGCCACAAGATGTTCAATCAGCGGTCAGTCAACTCAATTCCAATTGTCGATTATTGACGAACAAGACTCACCGCCATTCGGGATCGTGGTAACGACATTCATCGAGGTTCAAACCAATTCACGCACTTCGCAACAGCATTGGGATATATCTCGCAATTGAAATAAAACCATATACCGCCATGGAGGACGTTGCAGTTTTCTTACTCGGAAACACTAGGCCGAATATTGACGCCAACGGGGGCGAGCTCCGAATTTATTTGGAACACCGAGTGGCGGAAAATCAAAACACAGTGATCTCAGGCCCTGCCGAAGGCGCTGGGGAGGAAATCAAGAGTTTTGCGCGGTTGAATTACTGTGCATCGAGAAAGTGGTGCCAATTATGAAAGAACCGAAAAATTGAAGTTGTATGATTTGGTGTGTTGATGCCGGATTTGAACGCAGTGGATTTGTGCCAGCGTTCGAGTTGGTGAAAACAACTGGAGGTTGCTTTAAACCCTACATTGATATCTTCGTCTTGCGTCGCGTTTCGTTTTTTTCCTGAATGTACTTATTGCTATAACGGGAAAGCATCTGTAGGTTGCATTGCAATTTTACTGATCGATGATGCTCAACAAATCGAGGGGAAGCATCTGAGTTGCGTCGCGGTCGAGGTAACACTCCTCATCTTGGATCACATTCTTTTTGTATTCGTCGCTCTGGAACACCTGCTAGCACCGTCAGAAAAAGTTTCAAAACACAATCAAATCGACCCACTTCAAAGATTTTCGCATAGCTTTCGGCCTCAAAGATACCCATGCCGTCCCAGTCAGACACAGGGAAGACGGCTTGTTGTGCTAAGGCCGAGAGCACAGTTTCGTTCGTATGAGCCTATAATCTTAATTGGCCCGGTGACCACCACGAAGCGGGGATGAATACCTGTTCGTATCGGAGGATATTTTTTTTCACCACCTCCAAAGAAGAGAAGAGAGCGCCATGCGTCTTGGCCCAGTGTTGGTGGAACTCCTTTTTACTGAGGCTAGGCTTTTTCTTGATGAGGACAACGAGGCGCACGCGGTCGGTGCGGAAAGACATGCTGGCTCGATTACAAGGAGTAGAGGTGGTTCGATATTTAAATCCATGTTTGCTCCCCGGTTAGAGCGGCCCATTGAGGTAAAAGCAGACGGCTAGAACAGTGCAGAGGCGAAGAACAGCGGCGATAGACCTCTGTTCGTGCTGGCCCTCCTTCGACTTCTTGATTATACTGAAATACGGCAGGCCCTATCGCGCCAGTCAACTTGCACATCCTCCAATTGAAGCAATGTGGCCAAGAATTTCAGTCGATTATGGTCACAGTTTTTGTTTCCGCCATCCTCGGCGAGTAAGTAGCCAACAGTGGAAGCGCAAAACCAAAAGAAGAAGTTCGGCCCGGCAGTGGGACCAAAGCGGACCAAATCCTGATAAGATAGCTCCTGTCCTTGGAAATCATGCCTCTCAAAGTCGGTTACGGTTCGAGCCTTCGTTCAACTGGTATATCAAGGTGTTTGACCACGGCTTGCAGTCAGAGAGCATTTCTCGACACCGCTTCTGCAATTCCAAGACGTCGACCAGAACCAGACATTCACCCTCGTTGAATGCCCAAGTAATCCGTCCCGATATCGGACTCGGAAATCAACCCCACTCAACTCACCATATTTCTGCAGGTGGGACGGGCCAGTTAATATCTCGGCTCACTAAGGATGAGATCGATGTCGCCATGTACAACTCGCTGTCTATCGCACCTATGGCCAAAACCTTACGAGGCTTACAGCGCACTCACAGATCCTCTGATCTCCGGGATAGCCAACGGTTCTACGGCCTACAAATTGTGCGGAAGCTACGTCTCCACCCCGTTGAACTGGTGCGCATGCTCTAAGAAATCCGCGTCAGCACCTCTCTAACAATTTCTAGGGCGGTGATTACCGGCAAGGACACAAAGTTCAAGGATATTTCAGACCTCAAGGACACGACGATTGGAATTTCACGCCTAGGAAGCGGAAGCCAAACCATGGCCTATGTTATGGCATTGCAGCAAGGATGGCCTACGGAAAACCTCAAATTTCAGAGTTGGTATATTCCGCCCTCCAACATCTTCATTACCATACTTATTGACCGTCAGTAAATAACGACATTCGTGGTCTCCTTAATTCTGTGAACAACGGGTCCACCAGTGCTTTCATGTGGGAATGGTTCACCACCAAGCCATTCGTGGACGCGGGCGAAGCTCGTTTCGTACGTTTTGCTGCCTCAGTAGTTCTATTGCCAGTAACAGCCATCGGGGTTTCCTTAGATCGGCTCGGTTCCCACTCCCTGGCCGTCTTGGCTAATTGCGGCGCACCCATCGTCGACCCGTGCTCCTCCCGATGCTCTGCGTTCATTTTTGACCAGCTTATCGGGTTATGTCCGAGCCTTCAACTCGGTCGCTAGTCGGGAGGGACATAATGTCGAGGTCATCAAGGCAAAGTTCGGATACCCGGAGGAGGACATTAAGGTACTTCAGTTTTTAAGTCCATTTATCTCACATGATTGACGGATTTAGGCTTGGCTGAAGACGGTTGCATATCCCGAGGACTGCCTCGTCATTCCTAGCGATGTGATCACGAATACTTTAAGGCAGATTAACTCCATGTTTCGCCGAGATCTTGTTTTCATCTTTCCGCAGCGTTCTTGAGAAGGCGGGCGTGGTCAAGGCGCCAGAAGGCGGATTCGATCTTGCCCACTTTGTCGACAAGGACATCGTCAACTTGGCTTGAAGGAGGTCGCATGGTAAATGTAATGATTCGGATGTGTCGAGATGTGTACAGATGCGCAGAAGAAGAGATAACGTCAATGAAACTTGGCTACGTTCGTAAGTGGCCCAAGAACATTTGCAGTCCCTCGCACCGGAACAGCCGCCCCGTCGTCGTTGCTCTCCTCCTCTTCGTCGTCGCTAATATAAAAAATCAAAGCCTCGAGATTGCTTTCCGGCCACAGCTCCTTCCTCCCCATTCTATCTGCAGTCAACAGGGACGACTTGAAAATCTCCTAAGCGACGGACCTTTTATCTGCTGTCGATTTCGGCTTAGACCTCGCAGCAATATGTGCCCTCGCGCGTGTTATCTCCTCCTCCAACCGTTTCTCCCGAGCAAGAAGTGCATCGAGGACACTCTGCGATGTGGTCCGTGAGGTGGGGTCGGCGGCGGCGCTTGGAGGGTTGATGCCGGAGGTCGCGCTGGAATGGGAAATGGGGTGGTTCTCGCCCAACGGGGTGGTTCTCTTCCTGCGACTGTCCAACACCCGCTGCCTCATTATCTCCTCCATTCTGCGCGGGTCGATCGCGGTGGCATCTTGAAGCTGACCGAAAGCGGGATTGTACGACGCGTGCGCCATCGAGTTGGTAGCAAAATGCAGGTGAGTGAGGAGGCGTTGCAACAAAGAAAGGGATACAGTGTGGAAGCGAGGGTCAAAAAGAGAACTGGAGGCTGACAATAGGGGTGGCAGTGTAGGTTTATTCCCTTTTTAAGACACAGGAGGTGTTTGGCATTGAAACAACAGGATAGGATAGGATAGGATAGGATTGCCGACGCCAGGTCCCGGATCGGAACGGCCGGTGCCCGTACTACATACACAAGGCGTAAATGTATGCTACGGATGTATCTAATCTCCACCGTTGTGAACTAGCCCGCCTCTAATCTACTGCTTTCCTGGCCTGTGCGGTAATCATTTCTGGACTTTTATAATCACCAACTCACGGGCAGGACAATCGGCGCCAACCTGGTCATCGTCAACCAGGAGTCAAAGGCCAGTTCCCTGGCCAATCACAACAATCGCCGTTATCCAGAAAGGAGTAACCAAAAGAGTGAACCGTCTCACAGTTTCGACGTTGACACACGAAATATATTATATTTGCTGGACTGGAACATCCCGTCAACCAGTGAGGTTGAAGTGCTCTGGTGGGACCGTATCGCCTGCGTCTCGACCTGCAGATGCCATATACATAACATGTCATTTGTGGAGTTACTGCCTGATCCAGAAGTAAACAGGCAATGGGTAACCTCAGCGGACTGCTTTTGCACCAAGTCTGATGGACGTGACGAAGAAAGTCTGTCCACAGTGGGGACAGTTCTAGACGATACTGCTGAAGCACTTGACGAAACTTGACGCGTGCGATGGGATTGAAAAGTGACGTAACTCGAAACTCGTAATTTCACAAGTTGCTGCGTGGTGGATAGAGTGAATTGGATGTGTTTATACAATGGATAGCGTTGATAGACGCGGATAGAAAATGTTGACGAGGGCATAGCTTATGTTGATTGGAATGTGCAGAAATGTCGCCACCGCGGCTCGGCGAGGAAAAAACACAGGAATGCATGGTTTTAGCTGAGTTCCTGGTTAATAAATTAGTTGGTTGCGTTTTGCACGGGTAGAAGTTCCCTTGTCAGGCAAGCGGGATTCCCATACTCTGTGTTCCAACTTTAGGTGCCGGAGCACGTTATTCCAGCAGTTCGCACTGAACTTGCGGGCGCGCGCGGCCAGGGTCGTCATATAGAAGAGAGGGATGGGGAGGTAAACTGTATAAATAACTTCTTAGCACTGAACCGAGGCGTCAAACCATACTGGAAGCACGCCTGCACGCGCGCTGTGAATGTAAAGGACACCTTGCAGTATGATACCCGAGACATACTCCTCTAAGCTCAGTTGCGTAGGGTGATGAGGAGGGGGCTGGCGACGAGAGTAGAAAGTGGGATGACGAATTGCTCGCGGTTGCGATTGGATGCAATCATGACGAAGGAGAACGCATCTTGGAGAAGGGTCTTGAGAAGGGTAGTGATCGGAGTCAGAGGTGGTGGCAAGTTGCGTGGAGGATAAAGATAGGAGACTTGGTGATCTTTGCGGAACTATTTTACCTGACTTGATCGGCGGAACACAGCCCAGCCTGTTCAAGGGGGGAAAAGTCGAGTAATGAGGTCAGGAAGCTTGGAATTTGAAGCATCAGAAATCTCAGAAGTGACCACACAGATCTCCCGTCTTTGTGATTTCCATTTTATCAAATTTGTTATTAGGTGAATAGGTGGCGCCACATTCGATAGAGGTTCGAGCGGTATCTGGTTGTACACGCAGTAGGAGGTGATAGAGTGTTCGAAGTAGTGGAGGATGTGCGTGTATACGTCTAGTTTGCTGTGTTGGAACGAGCGGCCCTGGTCGCAACCGATTTGAAAGACTTGTGCTTCGGATGGTTCGGGGCCCGAGCAGGACGCTGGGGCAAATTGTAGTGGCGAACTGGCAAGAGGACTCCAGGGTGAGTGGGCTTTCGTCTGGCGGGCATTCATCTAGATCAACGACTGGCATGGTTATTGGAATGGGAACGAACCCAGCCGGTTTGACCTGTTTACCCTTTTTCTTCAGCCGTTTGCGCTCGTGGACGACGGGGTGGTCTATCTTGCCTGGCGCCGCAAGCGTCCTGGGTGGGATTGCTGTTGGAGAAAGGTCGCCACGCCTGACCATCTCGATCGTGTCGCTAATAAAGAAAACCGCCGCGTCTTCAATCTCCTTCGTTATTATCACAGAGGTGTCCATTGCACCGGGGTGGGAAGACGCATAAGGGAAACCAACAGGTAGCGCGCGAGGGGAACCGAGGGGTGACCAATTAGAATCAGAGAACATAGAAATTGTGGGATCACATGTGGATGTGCGGCCGGAAGGTGGCGCGGTGAAAGTCTCTGATTCTGATTCGGCAGTAGAGGGAGTACATCCCGCATCCTCGACCGCACTGGGAGACATCCAGGATTGGCGGGCGGGAGTGGTGGGCCGGGGAGGGGATTCTTCAGGCACTAGGTCTAGGACTGTCGGAGAGGCGTTCAGGACAATGTTTATTTGTGATGCAAAGTTCTCGGGTGTTGAAAGCATCTGTCTTTGGCGTAGTCGTCGAAGAACACCACGGGCTGCAGAAGAATGAGCGGTGTCCATGTAAAGCCGTTTGTATCGTACTCGAGATGGGACGTCTGACTTCTGACATGGTCCGTCGACGCTTTGAGTCTTCAACGACGTGAAATGGAAACTCTCGCTTCGTGGGCGAGGTTGTTGTGTCCGCGGTTGGATCGGGTTGGCTGAATGGTCGGTTAGTTAAGGATTTTGGTGTACATTCCCGGCGGCTCACCATTCACTGCAGGCTTCAACTGCGACAGATACAATGGGGTCGAAAGTTTCACTGAACCAGGACATGAACCCTTGAACGCCTCGGTCTACGATGATTATTTCAACGACCACCAGGAATGCCCGGCTGACTTGCTCGCTGTCTCGGCCGGTACAAGAATCGCATACGCCGGCTCTGAAAAAGATACGGGCTAGAATGCCATCGCAGAGTATGAGATCGCAAATGGGTTTGAGATCCTAAAAGGCAGGATTGAATATTCATATGACGAGTCGGCTGGTGTTATTCGACGCACTATGGGATGCCGCAGCCCTTCAACGGCGCGTAGGAGAGACTGTTCCAGGCAAGAGTACAGAGTCAATAATCCACTGGCGCGCTTTACGTCCAGTTCACGTTGGCTGCATGCGAGAGTAGAGTCCCAGGCACAAGCGGTTACGGGGGGGAAACGCAGGTAAAAGTGAGCACTGGATAGAAAATTCTGAACGGCGTTTGCGGCGAGGATATCCATTTGAGACTGCGCCCAGTGCGTTTGCGTGGTTCGAACTTCAAACGGGCGTCGGATAGGTATTGCGCGAGTTAGAAGCACGTCGGCCGAATTAGGCAATTCCTTTCTTGATATCTCACTTCCACCTGTGATATCTGCCCGGCGTGCCCTCACTTCGTATCATGTTCGCTTTGGAGCCTAATCTATGCGCTATTCTGCACCACAGTGTGTCCTGCAAGCGGCTGCGACTTGATATATCTAGCGCAACGGTCTCGGACGCAATTTGGACTGAAACTCTTGGTTTATCTGAAGGGCAGTTGGAACAACTCCGAGTTCTGGGGAACTGGGCTCTCTATTCAAGTCTTGTACACCACACGCTTTCTGCCATTCCCGCCAAGGGCAGGCATGGTGATACTTTCTTCCAGGTATTTTCCTTTTCCTTGAGTTTTTCGCTCAACTCTGAAACGCTTACCCCGCCAGATAATGAACCGCAGCGTCCTTCATCCTAATATTTATACGCAACTCTTCATCAAGACTGGAGTTTATGCTGCAGAAGATCCATTGACTGTCGCAGAAGACCAGGTTTCAGCTGACGCGTTTGTCCTTCTATGCGCCATGCTCATGCGGTCCAACGGCCCTGAATCATTCCTTTCGTGGTTCGGGACTCACTTCGGCGGGTTGCTTGTCTTGTCCGAGCAGGTCTACACTATATAGTAGGTTGTGGTACGCATTCGATTTGCACATCTAACCGGCACCGCTAGTATGACACACGGCGGAAAGTATTTGGCAGAGCAGCAGGCGCGTTGCTTCCCTAGCCCGGCTGTAGAATGCAGACTGAATATTCCCCATGTCGGGCTTCCCAATGGCCCTCCGAGTATGCCTTTCTTCGTCCATTTGTTAAGCTTCCCCTTGATTTCGCCATGAATAGTCCTCAAGTCTCTCGCTCTGCTCCGTATTTTGAAAGACCGTTTGTCACCCTCCCTCATTTCTCTGCAACATCGACTTCTTCCATGTGCTCCTCCTATTCCTCCAACGACGTCTGCTCCGTACGCCAAGTCCACAACGACCTCTGTTCCGCGCGCCCAGCCCATCCCTGCAGCGTCTGTTGCATCCATTTCTCCGAAGACCGCAGTGCTTCAGACCCCCTTGTTGCCTTCCCCGGCTCTCTTTGCATCGGTCAGCACACTCGAGAAGGAATACAGCCTACGCTGCGAGCTTGTTTCGAGGAAGCAGCCCAACAGCAACAATGAATGTACGATGAAGCACGGGATTACCGGTGGCCGTTTTGCGCACTTCACAAAATGTCCTCAAGCGACTAACAAGCCCTTTTCTGACGTCGCCAATTTGCCGCTTCGGTGCATGCAGTGAAATTCAGATCCACACTTTGTCGCAAGCTTTTCTGCTCTCAAGGTTTTAGATCTGCTAGATGTTCTTTGCTCAAGATACCATACTGCACGGATACGCACCTCGAATTCTTTCCGACATACTATACGGTCGTGTTGAAGACTTTAGATTTGTATGTACACAATAGACATTCTCTCTCGCCCAAACTTCTACGCGTCCGGCAGCACAAAAAATCAAGACAATATAATATGTAACAAAATCGGAAAGCGATAAAACAGCACGCCGTAGAATCAAGCCGACGATGTCGATGCAACGGGCTCGTCGTCGACCACCTCTTCGATTTTGGCGGACTGGATTGCCTCAATAACCTCCTCCTCCTGATCAGGTTTCTGGGCGGCGGCTTTGTTCAGGAACCCTACAGCAACTGAGCACAAAAGTCAAGAAAAGGTGGAGCTTGGCGTACCCTTGAGTCTTTTGTTGTTTGCCCGCTCCCGTTCCTTGTCAAGCGCGCGCAGTCGTGTGAGTTCGGCATCGGCCAGTGCAGCGTCTTGGCAGGATCAGCGCCGAGAACGCGTGACAGAAGGTAAATCGGGTACTACCTGCCGGGCTCTTCGACTTGAGATCCTCGAGCAGTTTGACTGCTCGCTCAAAGTAGCCCTGCTCCGAAAGAGCCTTGGCTTTTCGGAACATGGCTTTGTAGTTCTTGTCATTTTTGGCGAGAGCCTGGACCCCGAGATTAAATAAGCGGAAGACCAAGTACGCGAAACCGACCTTGTCTGCCGTTTCCTGCGCGCGTTTCCAGTTCTTGTTCTTCAGATGGCACGCGGACATGTTTGCGTATATCTTCTCTATAATATCGTCAACCTAATACCGGGTGGAGATCAATAAATCGACCAGAGTAAAATGTAAAGTTTCAAACCTCAGTCTTTTCCTTCGCCTTGGCATCTGCAGCAGATGTTGAGGACGAGGATGAGGACGAGGCCTCGGGCGGCGGAGCCGGTGAACCCATTCCAAGGCCCTGGAGCGCATTCCTAGATAAATAAGTAAGGCAAACAAAATTACCGCGAGTGAGTGACGATCACTTATCCAGCCCCAGAAGGTACATCAATGACTTGAAGAAGACAGCATTCAATGCATTATCGCAGGCCATAACTCTCAAAAAGTTACCCCATGATATGCCAGTAACGCTAGAGATTCAGGCCTTTATTTCAATACCAAGAGTCAACGAGGAATTGTCAGTGTGGCGCGCCCACCTTCTGTTATTTTCCCCTCCTTGAAGGCCTTGTCGGCAATTTCCTTCTTCTCCTTTGCAGTTGCAACCTTTTGCGCGGTAGTTGTCAAATCGGCCATTGTTTTCGCTCGATTGTGCGATGTTTTTGAGCGCGTTCAATGGATTTGACGAGCACTTCGTATCAGCTCAACGATGAACGAAACGCGTGCAAGAGGTCAGAGGCCAGAGCAGAGGTGTATTAGGCGCGCACAAGCCTTGATCTCTGAGGCTGTGTCTTTGCGCGTGCTTGGCAACAGCCTTAGTCCACACTCGCGCACCGACCCTGAACTTATAATCCTCGCCTCCGCTTGCCTACATAACCATGGGTCTCCTTGGGCACGTCGTGGGCGGCGCGTTTTTCGGTCTCGGAGCTCGATTCTGGCAGCTGGGCATACTACGACGCCCAATGATGGAAAGTACGCTCCCGCTCGTTCTCCAAACCCTTTCAACTCCCCGCTGAGCTGCGCTGGTTTTCAGACCCGGTTGGGCACGTAGCGTGCGTGACTGCATTTGGTGGTGCTGGATACTATTGGTGGAAGGCAACGGTGTACATGCAGGACGTGCTGGCAGAGAAGGAGGCGGAGCTGCGACTGAAGCGCAAAGCCATACAAGACCGAGACCAGAAGGTGCTCGAGCGCGAGCTCGAAAGTCCCGCGCCGCAACGATTAGTATGAACCAGTGCGGGGAATATTGTACGTCTGCGGCTTCCCGTCTGCATCATTCTTGTGTCGCTTCCCGCTAAACGTCTTCCAGAAAAGTTGTATCATTTGCGATTACACGAAAATATCATTCATTCAGTGATTCAGTCTACACGGGCGAAGGATCACAGATTAGCCTGCTGTCCTGCGTGTGCCTGATCTCGTTGAACATGGCTGAAAGACGCCAAAAGCACAATCATTCCGACAGGTCTTCCTTGCGCCCATCACGTCCACCATTTCCCCTTGCCCTTCAACCTGTCCAACGCTAAAACTCTACGTAGCTGCGAATCCGTCCCCATGTGTTTCTCATCCTGAGTGTTCCAATTCTTGACTTGCGCAGACTTGATCATCATGCCGAACATTCGCTATTGAACAGCGCGCTAGAAGACTTGGATCGACGTTCAAATTTGAATCTCATCGCGTTATTCTTCGAATGCATCACTGGCGGTAAGCCACGAGACAACAGCGGACCTCCTAAGCCGCATCTCAGCATCAAAAGCAGTAAACAGTTCTGTATGCGCATTGCGTTATTCGATAATGTCCTTTTGTTGATTGCGAAGTATGCTAAGTTATGCCGGAGAACACAACACAATAACCGCACCGGGCTCAAAAAAATCGAATTCGTACCACGTACGGGAGGTAAGTGAGGAGAAAGTAAGTAAGAGCAGGCGTGGACGACAGCAATGTATGGAACAAGAAACGATAACAAGAGAGCAGATTCGAAGCGACCAGGCGAGCTCTAATAAGTATGATATGTGGATAGATGGGATGAGATGGGGATGGGGGGAGGTATGGACAAATTCGATAAGTGGGCAGCACGGTGCTGGTATTATGGACCTTTTTTGGTGGTACAGGTTCAGTAGTGAACCAATCCGCGGACAATAAAAATGTAAGTAGTAAAGGAGGAGGAAGGACCAGGGCCGAAGGGCACGAGATGCTTTTCATGCGCCGGGTTTGTGGTGCAAGGGTAGATGATGATAGCGAATGAAGGAATGTGTGTGGGTGGTGACGCAAACGGACACGGCGCAAAGGCGTACGTGTATGAAGAGCGGCCGCCGAAAGTCCACGGGGCGCATTAAAGCGCCATGCAATATTTGGATGATGGGGTGGGGATGAGGGGCTAGTGATTTGAGAGATGAGAATGAAAATCGGGCAATATATCCGGTGGTAGTACAGAGGTATGAGACGGAAACAATGAGTGTATGGGTGTGGACGTAGCCACCGAAACTGGAAGAAGGCGAATTGGAGTTGAGTGAATGTGGCGCGGTTTGTCGCGGGAGAGGGGAGGAGATGTGGTGTTTTTGGCTAGTAGAAACAGTAGGGAAGGCATCGGGGATCCGACTTGGTGGTAGTGATGACAAGACGCCCATGGCGGCGTCTAGAGATGGGGATAGTGGTGGTGGTTGGTTGGTGATACACGAATATACACTGTTGGAACAATCCTTCCTCCGTCTTGAAGGTAATTAGTACTTCCTTCGCTATATCTTGGAAAATGCGGTCTTCTATCGCAGCTGGAACGCGCTCCCGAGGCCGCCCTCCTCCTCGCAAAGCTCCTCCATATCGGCCTCGTGGCCATCCTCCCCAACAGGAGGGATAAGGCTCCCAAATGAAATCCTCCGGGCAGGAGGCAATCTCCGAACCCTCCGGAGTGTCTTTACCTTCTCCGTGGCCTTGGGAGCGAGGAGGGGCGCCGCAGACAGCAAGGTCGGCGACGTCGCCGGAGTCTCCGGGTGTTGCAGAGTTGAAGGCAACCGTGGGAGCTCGGCCCCGAACATGCTCGGATTCCGTTTGGCGTTCATCCTTTTGGGACGCTCGCTGCCTGGTTCAGGTGCATTGGCGACAGCTTGCGTCTCGGGTGCCTTGACGCTAGCCTTACTCTTTATATTCCTCTTCGAAGCGGGCGACGCGGTAGCCCTCAATGCGATAGGCGACCGGGTTGTCGATGAAGAAGGGGACGGCGCGGGCGAGGGAGACATGGGCGGCGAGCTGGTGCTCATACTCTCGCTCCTCATCCTCGGCTTCTTGGCGCGGCGCGTCCGCATCTTCTCCTCCTCGTCAGAGGAAGGTTCGGGGACACTAATGTCCACCGATGTCTTGTCGCGAGACTCCTGGGCAAGCGTGCCGTAAGAAGGCGCGCGCTTGACCGCCTTCCGGGACGATGAATCTTTCGGGGCCGAAGGCCCACAGAATGATTCGGAGCGCCGGACGCGCTGGACTCTGGGATCGGCGGCAATAGGCGGGAGGCCCCCGGCGCTACTAAGGCTCATCCTCGAGTTGGAAGTGGTCGAAGAAGAAGAGATGGTGGAGGCAGAGCGGCGGAGGACGCGAGGATGGGAGCCAGCAGTAGAGAGGGACGCCAGGGATGAAAGAGTGGACGTGCTCGGAGTGGACGGGCTTATCAGCGAAGGGATCTGACTCGGCCTGGGAGGAGAAGAGGATCGGCGCGGGATTTGGCCCCGAGAATAGGGGTGATAGGATGAATTGGGGATAAAGCGATCGGCCTTCTGTAGACGCGTCGAAAGACTGGGAACGGTACGGAAGTAAGTATTGGGGAAATATCCCAGAGGGGAAACGACCGACCGTGTGATGGCCTCATTATCCTGGAGGTCCGAGGTGTTGAGAAAGTCCATACTCGACTGTCGGTAGAGCGGGCGCCTGGGGCCCAGGCTAATTCCGATGCCGAGACCCGTCGTACCGAGGTTGGTGGTCTGCTGGAGGACGTCGCCCTCTGCAAAGGTCGGGTAGTCGGAGTAGTCCATGTCGCTTTCTTCAGGGATGCTCTTGCGGGGCTTGCTGTCCTCTTCTGCCATGGTGCGGGCGAGCTCGATGAGCTTGACGCGAGTGGCACGCAGGGAGTGCGGCCAGTCCTCTCCTTTGGCCTGGGTCACACCGCGGGCAATCTTATCGAGGAGATTGGACGGTGGAATGGGACCATTGAAAGGCGTCATGAGATGCGGAGGGAGAGCATCGAGCGTCTGTAGACGTCGAATGAGGATAGATAAAAGTCTTGACACGAGAAACGCACCCTTCGGAGCAGGAGAATCTGGTCTGGCTTCCAGTCATAGTCGAGGTCGTCGGCGAGGTCCTGATTTGAGCTGTTCCAGCTATCGGTGCTCTTCCTGTTTGCGGCGCCAGCAAAAAAGATAGAAGAGCAGGTGGGGGAGCTGCGGGGGGTGCGGGGAGACGGAACGAGGGACAAAAGCGAGGACTTTCGGCGGGGGAGCGCGGGGTGGGGGAGGACAATGGAGAGCGGGGTAAGGCCTAACGGACGTCTGGCCTGCATAGGATAAAGAAGGAAGAAAAGACCGGAGAAATAGGTTGACTAGGAGCAAGTACAGATAGGCGTATTGGGAGGAACCAAGAAGGGAGACCAAAGCGTGCTGGAAGCTGGTGGAAGTATCACCTCAAGGCTGATCGCCATCAGCGTGTTTTAATTGCGCTTGTTTGACTAGCTCTGATTGAAACCTTTTTTTCCTGCCTGCAAATGTACTCGCTGCATACGTCTATGTAACCCTTCAGAGCTTTCAAGTAGTTAATGTTTTATTCTTCCTTATTCTTCCCCAATCCCCAATTCTCTTCGCCTACGCCTCGTGTTCGGCCTCGTGTTGTCGTGGGTGACCAATCACAGAGAGTCACAGATGGAAATCTTTCGCGTCCGAGTCCTCGATCCGGCGTCTGCAAAGGGACATCTCTTCATTAACATACGCCCATCTCCGTCTGTTTCCGTAGGTCTCCGTGCGCCACACTGCTCACACACCACCATACACAGTAAACCCCGGCCGCACGAGCAAAGGCTTCTTTCTCCGTTGCCCTCCGTACGTTATTCCATCGTCTGATGGAAAAAAAATAGGTATTCAATTCAGGGACAGGAACTGCCATCAAACTGTTTTAGTTTCGTTGGACTTTCTGTTTCTTCCAACCATTTCGCTTACCCTCCTTCCCACCGTTATGGAAACATTCATCAGGTCACATCCCCGCATCTGACGAACTTAATGTCTATTAGGCTGGTCCCCGAAGGAAGGTGTTCTCCAATTAATTCCCGAACGCATATCGCATCAGTTGTTTCCCTTTGTTTCCTGGAAATTATAGCGATAGAAATCACCATGATCTACGGCCGTCAAGCAAATGCCGCTGGTGAGGGTGGGAGTGGTTACTGCGGACGTTGGCAGGCTTCTCTTCTCAATTTCAAACCTGTGTCGAGTACTCATTAATCTCCAAACCACGTACTCGATGGCCTATTCGTGGAGGTTATTTCTACGCTCTGGTCCGGTCTTTGCGCGACACGTCAGCTCTCTCCGCGTCAATTCCATCGAATGCAGTCTTTCCACGTCCATTCCATCGAACGCAGGCGACCCTGCCAATGGGCCATCCTGTTGTACAGTTTAAGCTCGCAGTGTAGACGAATAGATCTTTCTCGTCAGCGTTTCTCACTCTGATAGACTATAAGCCTCACCGTGGTCTCAGAACTCGAAGCTGCGCCGCCTATACAATGAACCCGCGAATAGAGGGGTTTCGTAAATCGCTGATTTTTTGCTTACCTTTGTTGACCGAAAAGTGCCCCACAACGACGTCATCATTCGCCGCTGGTCTTTATATCCAGTCAATTCACGTTCTGCATAGTGCTAAAATCATACCCAAGTATTGTATGCACAGTGTCAACGTAAAGGAGCATTTTGAACAACGAATTTGGCTGAGTTCGGAGCAACTTCTGAGTGTCAGTGTTAACAACCGAAGATCAATCGGTCAACAAAGGTAAGCAGGAAACGAACATCAACGATTTACGAAACCCCTCTATCTTTTACAAAACGGCTGTATACAATGAACCCGCGAAGAGACGGCCAAGTTTAAGCCCGAGGTCCGCTACTTACCGCGACGTGATTGGTGTGACTGATCCGTGACTCATTCCTCGTGACCGCGTCTATGGGTCCCACGCTTCCCGATCCAACCTCCACAGCGCAGCATCCTGTCTTTCACCGAATCCACCGGACTGGGGCACCCGCATCATGTCCGGTAAACCTCGTCTCACTTCCAAGCTGCTAGACAAATATTATGCCACTGTGAAGGACTTGCGCTCGTACCTAGAAGAAGTCCTCGTCGAGGTCCCAGTTCCAATCGCTCCTGGAGATACGGACTCTTCTGCATACGCGATCTTGGTCAACACGACTGTCATTGGCCTCAGACCGGAGGAAAGCGTTCCGCGGCGCCTTCAATACGCGCCTCCTATGTCGGACATACGCGAAGTTGGTCTGCATAATAACCGCTTTTGTTTGTTAAACCAACAACCCGACAGGTAATCGAGCGGGCTGTCGAGAAACTCCTCCGCGCGGCGGTCAAATCGTCGCGACAGAATGTGATCAGTGCTGGATACACCCTCGTACGTCGCGTACGCGCACTATCTCGGTCGCCTCTGTTTATGTTCGGCTTTAGGACGACCGAAAGCAACAAAGAAATCCCCGCGCCGGTATTCGCAACCTCCATGTGAACACCAACGTTACGGCCCTGCAGGCACCCGAGTGGGAGACGCTTCTCCAAAGGTCTGTCCTTCTGTTTTTGCATTCAACTCCGTTAATTCGTGTCGCCAGGATCGGCACAGACGCGATGCTGCACCTCCTCGTCGATACGAGTCTCTTTATTGCGTTGCCAAACGACTGTCTTTGCCAGCTCGTGGGCGAGCCGATAATATTTCTGCACCTTGACAACGTGCAACTATTTGCCGCCGACCCGCCGAAGGAGGCCTCCTCAAGTAAGCGTCGGCTGCCGTTCACTGAGGAGGGAGTCCGCGGGCCCGCTAAACGACCGAAATTGAGCCGGGCTGGATTTTCTTCAGGCACTGCAGCCGGGATGAAAACGCACGAGTGCGCCGTCTTTACTCTGGCGTAATAATTCAGGGCTCACCGATTTTTTTTTAGGGTCCCTCCCGCGAGAGTAGTGCTAGTCCGCGGGAGGCTCTTTTACGGACGCGCGATGTTACAGCGGCGCTCAAAGCAGATTGCCGTCGGTCTGCCGCCGAAACGTAGCGGTCCCGTTGTGTTGTTTGTTCATTTATTCATTTTTATCTCAGATATCCTGAACCGCCTGAATCCACCACAACCGAAGATTGCTGCGGAGGGTTACGTGGAGCCCGACGCACGGCAGCAGATGGACGACGCGCGACACCTCGCTAAATATGTGTTCGCGCGGCAATATGGTCTCGCCAGTCCGTTCAAGTTCCAGACGCCGAAATACGCGTCTCTAAAAATCCCCAACTTCAACGACCGAGAAAATGAAATCAAGGTGTTTTTTTTGTGCTCTGTTCAACGCATCGTTTAATTTTGCTTTCCCAGGGTACATGCAAAACCCCTAAACGGCTCAAAGAGGTCATTCCGATGTTGGAAAAGCTCCTTTGGCGGCACGGCAAATGCGGGTACAAGCCGTTGCGGGATCACGCCTGCCCATCAAAGGTGCTCATCCCCGTTTACAACGTCCGCCGGCTTCATGTCGATCTGTTTCCATTAGGTCAAAGCGCTCCGGCGGGAGGATATCGACAGTAGTGGTATTCTTGTGCGCGCTCCCCTCTTCCTCACTCAACCCGAGGCCTTCTCACGACGGCGGGATTAGGAACTTATTTCAGAGCATGCCTCCTCGGCGCCGCGCACGCAGAAATCTTTCGCGACGAACGACATTTCGATAGACTCTGAGGGCAACTCCGTATTGCCTGCCGGCCTCACGCAAGCGGCGTTGCACGCGAAGACGAAGCCGCGCTTTGTCGAGTATTCATGCAGCCATATTGAGGTGCCCTATGATTTGATCGCGGCTGGATTGGCGGATCGTACTGACGCGTACATCAGGTGTATCGATATGCTGTCTTGGTATCGAAGGCAGTGATCCCAAAGGCGTTTTGGGGCTCAGAGGCCAATTTTAAGCATGTCCTTGGCCGTGAGCGTTTCACATCCGCGCCTTTTCCCGAAATTTAGACGGCATTCTTTCATACAGACGTTAAGAATTTCATTGCGTGCCGTCGGTATGAGAGCCTGTCACTGCACCATATCGTCCAAGGCTTCAGCACGTCTGCCTGCGAGTGGTTGATGCCACCTGGGACGGGTGAAAGGCAGAAGCGGGTCCCTGTTTCTGACGCGTTGAAACGTCGGGAGCTTCTCGAAGACTTTTTGTTCTGGTACTTCGATTCCTTCCTCCTGCCACTGTTGAGGGTGTGTGCTGTTTCCATTTTGCGCATTATCCCGTTTAATATTCTCACGTCTGTGATGAAAGACTACATTCTACGTTACGGAATCGTCCGCACTTCGGAATCATGTCTTGTATTTCCGCCAGGACGACTGGGAGTTTCTTTGTGCGCCGCTCATCGAACGTCTCACGAGCGCGACGTTCGAGAAGATTACGGAGGTAAATATCTTTCGATCTTGATCTAAGGTTCTGCTCACCTCTTATACTTAGGTCGAAGCAAACCAAATTCTGCGTCAACGCAAATTGGGGTACTCATTCGTTCGCCTGTTGCCGAAGGAGACCGGTGTTCGACCTATTGCTAATCTGAAGCGTAAAAATTCGGCGGAGAGGGTGCGGAGTTTCCTTGCTGGGGATGAATCGCCAATTGAGAGTTCACTAGGGGCAATCTATCAACCAGATTCTTCAGGCTGCATTCAAGATCCTCACTTATGAACGGGTGAGTATAACGGACGCATCTACGACTGACCTCTGACATGGCTCCACAAGGACACCCGTCCACAGCTCATTGGCGCTTCAGTGTTCAGCACGAATGATGTGTACGTTCGGTTGAAAGAGTTCAAGGCGCGGCTGCCTCGGAACAAGCTCGGAAATCTGTGCGCGGTTTTTCAGGCGACCTAGAGCAGAACCTGATCTAATCCTCGAGGCCGAAACTTTATTTCGTCAAAGTCGATGTGCAAGCATGCTTCGATACGATTTCGCAGACTAAACTGCTCGAGATCCTGCGCGAACTTATCTCGGAGGTATGGTCTACCGATGATTCAATATTGCTCTCTAATTGATGTCGCAGGATGTTTATATGATCCAGCGATATGGGAAGGTGGCATCCGAGGCGGGCAATGTGAAGCGGAATTACGTTCAAAAAGCTATTCCAGATGGTAAGAGTCCGTCAATAGCCGCGGTCCAATATCTGACGGCGATGAAGACGATCATCCCCACTTTCTGAAAGTCGCGACCGACCTCGCCAACGTCTTGCATAATACAATCTTTGTGGACCAGGTAAGTGCTCGATCTCGGTCCATCGATACCTTGCACTTATCTTTCTTTACCCCAGGTCAGGTGTTCCCGATCAGAAAAAGACGAAATTCTCCATCTTCTCGAGGAGCACATCACGGAGAACCTGGTGAAGGTAGGCTTTTAAGCTCATCTGCTGTACGTATCTGAGGGTTCTGTTTCTAGATCGGTCAACACTATTACCGGCAGACGATCGGGATTCCGCAGGGCTCGGTGCTGTCGAGCATCTTGTGCTCATTTTTCTACGGGGATCTCGAAAAGCGGTTCGGCCGGTTCACAGAGGATCTTCAGAGTGTTTGTGATCACTTGCCGCGTTTTACGGTCGCTCACTTTCTCTACAGCTCCTTCTTAGGCAAACTGACGACTACATGTTTATCTCGACCAGCCTCTCCCAAGCAAGAGCATTCCTGAGTATGATGGATAAGGGTAGGTGATCTACCTCTTCTTTGGTGTCTGCTAAGAGCGCCGTTTAGGGCACGAGGAGTACGGCTGCTTCATCTCCAAGGACAAGACTCTCACCAACTTCGATTACGACGAGCAATTGAATTCCATTCCACACGAACGAGGTCGGAGTTTTCATCCGATTTTTTTGCGTCATTGACTTGACATTTTGTGCTAGGGTTTCCGTGGTGTGGATATGTAATCGACACCCGAGATCTCTCAGTCTCGGTAGAATACAGCAGATATCACGGAACTGGTGCTGGCTCCTTTTTTGAGCCCTTGCCTAGAAGCTCATTTCAACCCTCAGATCTGAAGAACACCTTAACCGTCAGTCGAGGCCGTAGACCAGGCGCCGCTTTTCGACACAAAATGCTTCAGTTCGTCAACGAAGCTATTTGTCCTCCCGTCTCCAGACTCAATTTGTTTTAGACTTGCGAAGGCCAGAAGTCACATCATATTCAACGATTCCAACTTGAACTCGCTACACGTCGTGTATGTGAACATCTACCAAAACTTTCTTCTTTCGGCCATGAAGATGAATGCCTATATCCGGGACTGGGGCCTTGACATCAATCATCACGCAACTTTCCTTCGTGGTGAGCCTTGTCGCCCTCTTTTGTCCTCCCCTTACAAACCTACTCCCAGACACGGTACAACAGATGATCAGTTACTCCTGGGCTGCGATTCGCAACAAGTCGTCCACGCAATTTGCCAAGGCCCAGGGGGGTAGATCCAACATACAAAAGGCGGCAGTTACTTGGTGCGTCACCCTCCACGACCAATTTAATTTATTCCAACTTTGGATCGCGGTAGGCTGGGAATGCACGCATTCCATACAGTTCTCTCGCGGAAGCCCGCGAGGTACCCTTTACTGCTGAAGACGCTGCAATCCTTCCTTGTGCATCCGCTTAATCGGCGCTTTGGTGCCCGGTACCAGGTGCTGACTCAGCAGGCCTTTGCGGAGTTTACCCCTATTGGTTGACTTTTCTCACGTCATACGATCGCAGTCGGCTTCGTCGGACAAACATGTGCAAGCGATCGACCATCTTAAAGCTCGGCAACAACAGTCTATCTTTCCATCTCCTACCATGTCTACTTTCTATACCCTCAAGGCGACGCGCAAGAACGGGGAAGTCCTCGATTTCTCCGAATTCAAGGGGAAGACCGTTCTCGTCGTCAACGTCGCCTCCGCATGGTATGATTATTCATCTTGCATGCGAGCACGCCATTGAACGTATCTAGCGGCTTTACACCGCAGTACAAGGGTGCGTTTTTGAGTGCGATCGGTAGCCATTTTGCCTAATGAGCGCGATCTAGGTTTACAAGCCTTGTACGAGAAGTACAAGGACCAGGGCTTCACTATCATCGGGTTCCCTTGTAACCAGGTACGCCTCCCCAGTTCCCTTCTGCAGCTCGCTCTTAATGCCTTTCGATAAGTTCGGTGGGCAGGAGCCTGGCACAGACGAGGAGATTGCCACTTTCTGCGAGGTCTGTTCGCTATACTTTATATCGACCGAGTTGTTGACCGCGTTGTAGGTCAACCACGGTGTAACGTTCCCTCTCGTCAAGAAATCGGACGTAAATGGTGATAACACCAACGAGGTGTTTAAATGGTTGAAGTCTGAGAAATCGGGTCTGCTGGGCCTCGCCCGAATTAAGGTGTGTGAATTAGTTCGGTGTGTGTTCCGTAATCTCACCGAGCAATAACAGTGGAATTTCGAGAAATTCCTCATTGATAAGGAGGGCAAAGTCGTCAACCGTTGGGCGTCAACGACAACTCCCGAGGCTATCGATGCCGAAGTGGCCAAGATAATTTAAACACCGGGCAGGGAATGCACATATAAATAATTTATATCTAAAAGCGAAAACTACGGTTGGGTTTCAACGATTCACATGAAGAACGCCCCGAGGAACGTCAAAAACCACATCCGATACAAAGTTGGCCAGCCCTCCTCGGCGATGATCTTCTTGGCGCAGTCAACGAACCCCAAGTAAGGTCCGTTTTCATTGCGTAAACTGTGAATCAAGTTGGCGAAGGCTCTTGATTGAAATTTTCACTCACTGAACGACAATGTTGTCGAAATCGACGGATAGTAGGCCGCGTTCGAGATCAATACTACTGGCATCGGTAGTGTTGACGACTTGTGCAGCCGCCACGGGTATCGTTGAAGTCTCAACGGATTTTATGTCAGGGTAAGACGCCTTCTCGGAGAAGGGTTCGGTTATGACCTCCACAGACTGTTCGACTTTGGGGCTAGTTTCGGGCGCAGTTTGTGTTTGCGGAACCGCGTCGAGTGCCGCGTCCGATTGAGCGTCAGCTGCTGCTGGTGGTACTGTCGGTTCAATGTCATTCATCGAGTCATTAGCCAACGCTAGACCACCGTAGTTGCGTTGTATAGCCAACCGTGTGACGATGACTTCAAGCGGCGCAGAAACGATCGTGTTCAGCAGAGCCACAACGATGAGGCAGGCGGTACGGATGGAATATTCCAGCGGACTGAATTGTTGCCACCAGGGGAGAATGGGTTCGCGCATAGATAAGATGAGGTGGTTGAATCCAAGGTTAATAAAAATGGCAGGAAGGAGTCCAGGAATCTGGTAGATAGCCCAGAATTTGTGGCGTTCGTGGGCAGAAAATAAAATGTGGAGTGCCTCTCTAGCATTGAGAACATCCAATTTGCGGGGAGTTACAATAGCTCTGTGCGAACGAGGTAAGTGCGGTGCTTGGAATTGAAAGCTGGTCCACCAACCGATAAATGGTGACAATAACCATAGTGTAAATCAAGGCATAGATTGAACTCGCAAGTAACGATACCCTCGTCGGATTTGTTACAGGTGCGGATGGGGAAAAATAGATTTTGAACCAGCCCCAAGGGAACAGAAAGGTGAACAGCAGGCCACCCATTAGAGTGGGCACTGATGGTTGTGAGAAAGAGAAATACTAGGGAAAGAAGACGCACTCAATCCCTTGCTCAACCCTTCAACGCCTTGGAGTTTCCACACACGCTTTGCCATACCAATGAATGTGGGGGGTGGGGGGACTGATCCATCCTCTACTGAAGCCTTCGAGTGGCTGGCAGCTCTGTAGCGAACCAAAACGCCGTTAAAAGGCACTGATAAGACAATGTCCAAAAAGAAGAACATGGATGAAAAAAGAAGGAGTGCTTGGCGAGTGGCGATGCATGATCTGCATGCACACAGAAAAAAGGTTGCGGATCTGCAGTCAAAAAGGCAAAAAGGTTGCTCAAGTTCAAGTTGAACCACTGTTGAACCACCGCCGTAAGAAAAAAAACTGCGGAAGATGCTTCGAGAGAATCTAGGTGTTTCTTGGGACGTGCTTTTTCTCAGGATATTGACGAGTCGACAGTGAAGGAGGTCTAAGGTGAGTTTCAACATCTGAGACCAATCTGTTGTCTGAAACTGACATTAAGACCGAAAAAGACCTGAACCAGGAACCTTTGGTCATTTCACCTGGTTGGGCCTGATCCGCATCCTCACAGCCTTTGCAAGCCGGCGTACTGCAGTTACTCATCCGCATCAACTTCTGTGATGCGGCGCGTTCAGCGTCCATTTTTATCTCAACCTGCTTGAACCCAACCGCGAAGAACACGTCGCAACTCGTCCAGCATCCATTTGAGTTTCCCTCCGTTGTTTTCTATCCACCACGGCTTCGTTTTATGCCGCCCAACATTCTTCGGCGGCTTCCCAGCTCCTTGAAATTGCTACTGACAAAACCGCCAACAAATGGTCCCACATTCTTGAGTTCGCTGCCGGAGGATATACTACTTGAGACTGCACGACATCTGCCTTCCGTGGATCTCTTGAGCCTGGCGCTCACTGTGAGAGTTTCTTATCTTCCCAGTGCAAAGTTAATGTTTTGGTTTGCGGTGTAGAACACGCGGTTTCGTTGGATGTTTTTGCCTACACTCTACAGCTCCGTGGATCTTCGATGCAATGCTCATTGTCAACACACACTAGCTTTTCTTCTGACGCATCCGCACATAACGCGGTGTATCAAGACTCTTACTGTGCGGCCAAACAACGAGGAGTGGGCCCAAACGGCGCCCCAGAACTCGATGCGCGAAATCGAGAGCTGGGTTGTTGTAACCATCGATCAGGTAATGCGGGATTAGTGGGGTCGCCGTCGCATAGCTCACACCATGCAGATGGCGACCCACTTGGTGAACATGCAAACCTTTATTTGGGATGGAAGAGAGTTCCCAAAATTTGACAATTTCTGGAGCTCTCTCCGCGTGTCGTCAGTGGTTTGCAAAGTTTCTTTGCCCAAGTTTTTGACCTTTTGTCTCGATTAGATGCCCGCGGTTACGACATGTCGGTGTCACCGTGGGGTTGGGTGATTTCACGTTCCGGTTCGTTTCCCAGCATTTCTCGAGAGGATTATACTGAAACGTGGAAAAGATCTAGAAAAGTGATGCCCACTAACAGTACTGTAGGTTTCGTTTCTTACTACCTATCGATTCCCCGCTCATCGACATAGCTTTTTCAACTCAACAACCTGACTGGGTTCACGCTCAAAGTCAAACAGCTCGTGGGAAGTGGTGTGTTGGACCAGTTTCCCCGCGTTTCTTTGCGTCAATTGTTTGTCAGGCTTGCATCCACCCTTCGATGAACTCCCTCAGACCTTTTGGGACATGCTCCTCAACCGGTGTCCGAATCTAGAACACCTTACCATCGATACAGTCAATGAACGATACATCGATGTTCGGCCTTTGTTTCAAGGACGATGGTCCAAGCTCCGACACTTGACGCTTGGGGACTTTGTTCTTCTCGACGTTCGTATTGCTATTTCCCTTGATAACGAGAATTTCTCAGTTGACGTCCATACAGGCTTTCGCAACGGTCGATCCACTTCAGACCAACAACGGCATGACGAATTTCCTCGCAGCTCATCCAGCGCTGGAGGAGGTCGCACTACACCAACTAGAGGGATGGTACTTTCCGCTCTCAATGAGTTTACCTCCAACGGCCCTTCCAAACTTGAAGCACTTTAGCGCCCGCTTCCTGATGATTCGGCATATTCCGAACGTCCTGCGTCTAGAGAGTCTGGAGCTGATGAATCATCCTCATGGGATGTACAGAATGTCTGGCGCTCTTTGGGCGATTTCTCAGCTTCCTGCGCTCACGTCGCTTCGAATATGGATTGACTGCCATGACTCGGGGGATGCTGATGTTAAAAGCGAGCACATGAAATATTTCACGGATATTCTGGTCGCTGCGGCGCGACTTCTTCACTTGGATATATCGTGCTCTTCTGATCCAACCTTCCCTATGGTACATTTCGTTTCATTTACCCGTCTGACAACTCTAATGCGACCATTCAGGCAGAGCTTTCTGCGGCTTTGAGCACCACTCATCGCTTGCGCTCTCTCGTTGTCACGCAAGTGAAGAAGAACGCTCGTGAGGGTGACATGCTGAAAGACGCCCTGATCCTCTTTCGCGAAAATTCAACCCTCAAGCACCTCAAGTTGCAAGACGCTGTCGCTCGTTGGCGTCAGCCGCGCGACTTGCGCTTTCAAAAAGTGGCGACCTTTGAAATAATCGCAAACCTTACCCTTGCAGTCAAGGAAATTGGGCATAACCGGCGTGGGCTTCGCAGCTGTAAGACCTATGTGAAGCGCTGCTGAGGACGCGGCCAACTCGGCCGGGTGATCCTGAACGCGATCACCCCCTTTTCACGCGTCATGACGTACTGGGCCATCAAATCACTCGTCATGTCCCGTTTAGGATTCCTAACCAGGAGAAAAAGGCGCGGCCACGCATCTTGCACATGAACTCTACGCCAGCCACTTCTCCCTCCAGTGAAACCTCCGTTTACTTCGACGCACCTATTCTCCATATGTCCAGCATCTCCCCCACCACAGAAGGCGTTCCCGCCGTGTCCGTTGCAACCCCCCCTGACCCGTCTGCAGCCAACCAAAAGCCTGATTTCGCTGCCGAGGCTCATGCAGCTCTCGCCGCCCAGACGCCTTCGCCCGAATCCGAACCCATCTCCGAACCACCTGCGGCAATGACCGTCTCCGACCCGCTCGCAACGACCGTCTCGACCTCGCCGGTACCACAGACTGAGGCCGAGCTCGCAGAATCTCGAGACGTCGTCGACCCCAATGGTGTTCCCGAGCATAAAGCCTCCCCGCCGTCCACCATCTCTCCTCACGGCCACGCGCGCGCCGCGTCTTTGGGCTACGCGCCCTCTATCGGCAACCGCAGTGTTTTCACCAACGCCGACGGCCAGACGATAGCCGGTTCGACTTTTATCAACGGCGCGGGCACCACAGGCCCGAACGCCACGGCCGAGCATAACGAGAGCCTTCATCAACGAGCTGCCAGTGCTGACGCCACGTTGAGCGAGCAGCAAAAGTCCAGGATTGCCAAGAATGGAGGTCAGTGTCTGGGCTGCGCGTCGTAATGTATCACGATCACTAATAATTCGGTCTCTCTTGTAGCGAAAGGCAATAAGCAGCTCGCCAAGATCATCAAGACTGAGGCCAAGGTCGAGAAGAAGGCTCTGAACGTCGCCCTCAAGGAACTCGCTTCGCTGCAAAAGATCCAAAAGACAGCGGTGAAGGTATGCTTTCTTCCTAGTGTTACTCTCCCCCCGGCTGACCAATGAATCGCAGCGCGAAGCTAAAGCTCAGGCTCTCTACACCAAAACGTTGTCGACGTTCCAGAAGCACGAGGCCGCCTTCCTCGCTGCCCGCACCAAGTACGAAGCGTCCCAGGCACAGCTGACCTCGAACACGGAGGCGCTTGAGATCAGCCGCAATAATGCGAAGGAGGCGACAGCGAGCATGCAGGACAAGTCGCAGGAGGTGGACGGGCTGCGCACGATGTTCGAGGTGGACGAGAAGGAGCGCGAGGTTAAGATAGTTGAGCTTACGGGAAAGCCGTCGACTTCCTCTCGTTGGAGTATTTTGGGCTAGCCGACATCTTCCTTTCGTTCATTCGTTTTTTCGCACCTTTTCTTTATTATGGGATCGTTATTGGGTGGATTCGTTATTGGGTGGATCGGCATAACTTAACTACAATAAAATACAGTACATATCTATCTCTCTGGATCTAGTGGCGTCAAATCATTATTCAAGCCATGCGAAAGTCACCAACTAGCTCGCGCTCTTGGTCGACAATTGTCTCTTGTCTGTCGACATATAACGCGCTCACTACCTCTCTCTCTTTCCATCGGGGCGCGCCCTCTTCATTGTCAATGGGAGTAAATGTATAATGGATAGAGAGAGCTGATAACGCTCCGCCATATGCATGCGAGATCCCTGTAAAGTTCGTTGAGCTGGGGAACAAGAATCAACGAACAAAGCTTCAATACCTGTATCGATGATAATGATTTTGCCGTTGCACCGGGAGACAATGCCCTGAATAATTAAACTTAGTTTCGATGCTATATTAAAAACGTGAGGCATACGGTGAAGTCGGGGGTATGGCCCATGATCATACGCCGCGTTCCAGTTCGCGCAAGAACCTTCTCCACGTCGACGCAAGCCTTTGACTCGTGATCCGTGGCCCATCCGCGATACCAGAACGGGCCATTGGCATCGTATATCTCGTGTTCCTCCCGAGTGGACCCTAAGACAACGTCAGAATATGCCAGACGCCTCTTTCAGCTAGCTTACCATGGGGCAGGCCAGGGTAAGGATTCGGCGGGCTCGGGGGAGGCTGCGTGCGATATTGAAGCTTGCGGAGTAGGCTAGCTGAAATTGCGTTTATTTTCGTTGGGAAGGGCGAGAGGTTGCTGTATGTGGGCGACAAGCCGCCGTGCACGAAGGAGAGCGCGGAGTGCGAGAGGGGTTCGTTCGCGTCGTAGTACTGGCTCTCTTCGCTTGCGTCGTAATCGTCTTCCTTGTGGAAGTGAAGAGCATGGCCTTCGGGAGGGAACGGTGTATTCGGAGGACCGAGGTGTGGATGAAGCGGCAGGCGCGACCTAATAAATTAATGTCAGAGCCGCGTTCTATACTGCTACACCAAAGGGAGACATACGTTGCAGTGTAATTTTGTGCCCAGGCGCGACCGATACGTCCAGTTGAAAGCATTTTTTGACGAGCGGCCACGGATCCGAATGTGTTGATCTCTGAGGGGTAAACGTATCTGTAGACTCGAATTCAATTGTGGGCGAGAAAGAGGTATAGTTTTGTGTACCGCCAGTCCCCTATGAAATATTGAGAACGACGTGAAATAGCGAATATAGTACACGATGTACGAACCAATGGCATTCATGACTTCGTGGTTCCCTGAACGCGGACCGAAAAATTAACCAGCGCAAGCAAGAAATTAGATGTTGTCAGTTACCCAAGTGGGACAGTACTACTCCTCCAACTGGACGATAGTGAGAATACAGATGGGTTAATAAATAACGGACAGTACCTGCGGCAGCTTGAATCCGCAATTGCTCCATCCAGAAGAACAATTTAATGGTGTCGTCTCCTCTGCAGCGGGTCAGAAACACTCATTAGTAGAGGAATAAAGACACCCCACCTGTCGATGATATCTAGTGACCATTCAAATTATTGCACTGCGAAGAAAGAAGTGAACGTACCGCCTGTTTGCACGAAGAAATCAGCCTCTCCCGTCCAATTGCCGAACTCGTCAACAACTCCCGAGAACTGCAACACCTTTTGCGCGTTCCCCAGGTCCCCGTGGAGGTCCCCAACAGCAACGATGTGTCGCGTATATGGCACGCGTGTCGAACCTGCACTTGGTGCGTCCGAGGTGAACACCTGTTGGGGACTTTCTTCGGTGACCACCTTGGGGCTCTGTTTCGTGAACGCCTGGTTGTAGACGGCGGAAAAGGCGGCTGCTGGACCCTTTAGGCTTTCACGAATGGCGGGTGATTTATGTAGCTCAAACCGCGAAACGAAGTAGAGGCTAATAAAAATGGCCAACAGAAAAGTAAGTCGGGAGGAAGCCATTGTCAGTCCTGGCAGTGGCAAGCTGGAGGCCGATGTGCCAACTCAGAACGCAGATCGACGTGCAGCCCGCATTTGGAAACCATCAAAGCCGCAGCACCGCCACTCACCTGCACCGATTCTGCCCAAAATTTGCGCTGGATGACTTTCCCTCACACGAAGACGGAAATGGAGGGGCCGCGATAATATTCTTCGCCTCCCGTCTCGGCGGGTCTCTTCGTGCTTGGATCTCAGTCGTGTGCATTGCGGGGTACCCACAAAGAAGTATTGTGGCACTGGATTGCCGATATCGATGCTGCAAATAACCAGTTCAAAACTTCACTGGCAGCCTGGGTGTCCAAGTAGCGCGGGTCTCTGGAGGTCTAGCATGAAGAATTCTTAGGAAGGGATGGTCTACTTGTTCAAGCTGCATATTAGGCTCGCGGCGGCTCCTGCCCGCTCTAGACCCTGGCGGGACCGCATCGACAAACATACCAGTCTAGACTGCGACAACTGGTGGCTGATTAAAAAATGAATCTGCTCTTTAACGGGGAAGTGCACTGGGCCAGAACGCACTAGGAGGAGACCAGTTCCTCGCCCTCAACCGTTCCGTTCCATATCCCGGCGGTGCGTATCGTGCTATAAAATGTGGACGCTACGGCCTGGAAAACCCGTCTCATATCCTCACACATGCCTGTAACACTCAAGTCCGCAATGAAGCACTGGTACGCCCCCGAGGTACTTACCAACACACATTTGCCTTCTGCACGTTTAACTTTATATTCCAGGCGATTCCAATGTCAGTATCATCTTCCCCCGCTCACGGTGGATGCTGAAACCTCTCCAGTGTCCTCTTAGTAACTGGGGTGGTCTCATTTGCCTCCTACTTTACCTATCGTTCGGCAATGGGTCCCAGCAGTACGCGGATCCCTTGCCTTGCCGCGCGCCTTGCCTATCCCAATCTCCCTAGTTCAATGGTCCAGGAAGAATTCCGAGCCTTGGAATTCTATCCAACCGGACCAAGGTACGTCAGTTTGAATATTCCGGCACACCTCCGTTAACAAGCCGTAGGCGTAAAGATGGTCCAAGTCAATCATAAATTTAACAGAAGGTTAGGACCACCACTTCACGAACGCTCATTCTGATTATCATCTAGTTGGCGACGTGAACAACTCTAGTAGAGCAGTCTCATTTCTCTTGTATCAACAGTATCTCATGTATTTTGACCCGGAAATTATCCCATGGCTTTCTGTACATTTACCACCGGCAAAGTGCCTCGGAATCCCTCTTACCCATGGTCAAGAAAATACTCTTGGCACTGTCATTTGACCAGCACTTGACGTGGACTATGTGTTTCTTTGCCCTCAGAATTGGTTGCTATTTATAGAAAAAGCACTGTTTCGACATCGCGCAACACTTTTGCCAAGCGGCCCGGCTCAGACGTCAACGGCCCGCACTACTGAACCTTCATTCCCAACCATATTTCTCCGTGTGCGGATGTACTCGCCAAAATGGCCATCTGGTGACTCTGGCCAAGCTCGTGGTCGTCAATGGAGGCCCAAAAACGGCCACGCGATCCTCTGCGAGTTTTCGGATAAAAGACCTCACTTGCCATGGAAAGACTCTCAAAAGTCCTTCCGATTTTCAAGATGTTGTCGCTCCGATCTCTGGCTGTTTCCCTTGCCTGCGTCGCTACTGCTTTCGCTTCGCCCACAAACTTCACTCTAAATGGCCCCATTAAAATCGGGAAACGTTGCACGGGAACTATTCAGTCCCTCGCCGACGTAGCTGCGGCAGAGTTATGCACGACCATCAATGTTCGTCGGCCTTACGCGTGGGCAGTGACATTTGTCAATTTTATACCCTCAGATTGGTGGGTTCACGGTGCCGGCTGGTCAAACCTTTGCACTGGCGCCTCCCGACGGCGCTGTCGTTTCTTTGACTGGGCAGATTACATTCGGAGTCGCGGTCGGTGTTCAGCATCGAAAGTCAATGTTTCAACTAACGACAGCTTCTGCAGAACTGGGCCGGTCCTCTGATGACAATTTCGGGTTTGCATCTCTACTCCTCACGATATTCAATATACCTGAACGGTTACTCTCAGGAAACTCGATTACCTTCAACGGTAACAAGTATGCCTATTCCATTTCCCGGCGCCGGTGAGCTGACATCCGGTTTTTCCAGCCACAACCTCGTTGGGAATGGAGATCAATATTGTACGAATATTCCCATCCGTAAATACTATCTACCAGACCAACCGTGGCTTTTCAGGGGATGGCCTTGGCATAAACGGGGGAGTGGTTAAACCGGACCCAATGCTCAGAATCAATATGGGCGGCACCTTCGAGAATTTGCAGGTCAGCGGGTTTTAGGACTGAGTGAGTAACCGTATTCTAACTCGAGTAGCTGGTCAACAGTCCAGGACGAGCGGTAGCCATTGGCGGCAGTAGCCTTACTGTGTCGGCAGTTACTGTGAATAATGGTCAGTGCAATTTCCACCATGCCCAAATAAATATTGAAAAAAGCTCTCAGCTGCGGGCGCCGCCGCCAACAGTCGATCAGCCGGAAAGCCTGCCGGCGCCAATACCGATGTGAGTTCCCGTTCGAAATTTTGGAATAATGCCTTGATATTTGCGCAGGGTTTCGACGTGTAAGTTATTTGCAGATGTCGATCATCCACGCTGAACGAGCTACCCAGTTCCGCGAACAATGTTGTTATTCAAAACTCGGTTGTGACGAACCAAGGTGATTCCTACCGTCTTGCACTGGCCATCATTTTGCTGAACTTGTCAGACGACTGTCTCGCCATCAACCGCGGCACAAACATAAAATTCACAGGGAATAGCTGCACCGGTGGCCATGGAATTTCCGTTGTAAGTAGCAGTCCAACAAAAGAGAGAGAAAATCAAACATTCGGATTCTAGGGTTCGATCTCCTCCGGGGTTGTTGTGTCTGGCGTGACAATCTCGAACAACGTTGGTTAGTGGATTTATCGATGTACTTCCATTGGATTGCTGAGACGCTATTTGGCAGTAACCAACAAGTTGGTCGCAGAACTTGGTTTCCGGCGTGGGCTTTAACGATTTTACAGCGTCAACGGTCTGCGCATCAAAACTGATGCCACTGCGACGGGCTCAACCGTCTCGAATGTTGTTTACTCGGGCAACAAGCTTACGGGAATAACAGGTTTCGGAGTCCTCATTGACCAGGTGCTATCTGCTGTCGCTTTAATCTGTCAAGTTCTGATGCAATGGGCTAGTCCTACCCGTCTACCCTTGGTACCCCTGGCACTGGCGTCGTCATCAACGGTGTTACTTTCTCTGGCACCAACACCATATCTGTTACCAGTACGGCCCACCGCGTCGAGGTCAATTGTGGCTCCACCAGTAGCTGCACCGGAACCTGGGTGAGAAGGGATCTCTTGCGTATTTCTAATTGGCTGACTTGACTTCCAAGAACTGGTCCGGACTTACTGCTACAGGCGGTTCGGGTTCAACGGTCAAGAATGCTCCAGTGACTGGCAAGCCACTCTTCTTCACACTTGGGATAGCTTCTGATTTCATATTCTAGGTGGTTCGTTTTAATTACTATCCGCTGTACATACCGCCTGAAAAATCAACGATTTGGCTTTATTGAGCGACTTTGATGCGCCATCACGATATCATCCATCAAATCGCGATGGCGCATCAGTGTTCAACTAAGTATCTAACGTGTTCATTTTGGTACCCAGGAACTCGTGAATAGGAGAGAAAAATGTAAGGCGCAGGTCCTTGCGGAAAGAGAGCTTGTGCAGTGGTGTCCAAAACGGGAACTTGCCACAAGAAGCGACCTTAGTCCAAGCAAGGTTTCTTGGGAGAAGTACAATGTGCAATTAACCATCGGGGATGCCACTGCCTCGACTCAAGGTCTCGACGGTTGTGAACCCGAATCACCCTCTCTATTAGCTGCAAATGTTATGGGTTTGGCGCGCATCTAACTGAATTCAGGACAGGACGAAACAAGAGAAAGCGTGCAACGAGATACTTTGTCTCCTTCACTTTTGACAAGCGATAGGTGAACCAACCGAACCTCGGTCTGCGACAAACCTTAGCGAGCATTGAGACTGTGAAATGGTTCAGACCAGATTCAACCAGGAAACTCTGAAATAGATGCCATCCCATCAAACCCAGTGTGTGTTTGGACAAGACCAGTGTTCGCAGTGTTCTGTTTTGCTCGCTCCCCGTGAGGCCCCGAGGAAATTTGAGGGCATCCTTACAGCCAATTTAACACATTTTGTCTCCTCAGTAATCAGCCAGATCAGCATTAAATTTCTCGCTCTGATTTTGACCTCTCTCATTGTCGGCGAGTCTCACGCCGTCCAGGAAATGCCTGAGTAGAGGGTGCTTATTATGCTTTAATTTACTTGACACTCTTTTCCTTCTCATTGCGTACTTCGGCCTTGGGTGCATGCTCATACCCACCAAAGCCCAACGAATTTTGCACCTCGTCTTCTGCTGCATCGGGCTCTAGCTGGCCTTTTTGGTTTCGCCGTGCGCTGATTCACAGTTCAGGATGAAAATAAGCGGGAATGGAGGTAAAGGGAAACCAACCGGAAGAAAGTGTAAGAGAGGACGATATCGTCGATATTCCGACAAGCTGGGTCGTCCAGGATGTCCTTGTCGATGAAGAAGAGAAGGGGCATGTCGACCTCTTCACCTGCGAGGAGCTTCTGCTCTTCGAAGCAGAAGCACTCGACTTTGGAGAAGTACGGCGCGACCTGACGTCGAGATATCATTCTGCTTTTTGTTCTGCGAACGCACAAATTTAACCCACCCGGTCTGGCGTAACATTATACGTCGCAATCCCAATGATGTCTTGCTTCGAGTTATTCTTCGCCGTGTAGAACGCGAGACTCGTCTCGCCAGGGAGTACAGTAACAAACCGTTGTTGAGGCGTGAACGTCCACGGAAGCGCCTCCGCCCGATCCGCATTGAAGTGCACTTTTATGCGGTGCGCGCTCTCCACGGGCACGAGACGCTCCGCCTCGAAGCGGCCTGTCCCGGTCTTTGGTGTCCCTGCGAAACCAGTCGCGGCGCAAAAGACGCGATAGAGCGGGACCGCCGCGTATGTAATGCCCAGGGCTGCGATAATCTGCGCTCGTCGTAGGACACCGCGTGAATGAGGGATAGAAAGGGCATACGACGGCGCTGCTGTACATGAGCAAATTTCTATTCCGTTCCTTGTAGACGTCCGACGCGGTGCGCCTTGGACGCGGCTTGGGCTTTGGCGCCTCCATCGACGCCATGCGGGGCCATGATAATGGGCGACTGGTGAGCTGCGAGGGTCTATTGCAGCGTGGACCGAGTCGCGCTGGACCAAGGATGGTGCGCGAGGAACGAAGGAATGACATTCCGGCTGCAGACGGCCCGCCACTGCACTGCATCTGGCTTGCCTCCTGCCTCCATGGCGTCGTCCTCCAAGCCCCCGCCGCCGACGTCGGTGTCGGAGGCTGAGATAGATAGGCTTCTCAGCCGCGAGGCCTCTGCCCTCCAGCGGGAGATAGAAGTAGAGCGCATATTGAAGGCGTTCAAGCTCAAGTACAGCCATTCAAGTGTTTAATTTTTCAGCTTTTTCTGACGACGCTCGGACAGCCCGTATGATATCCTAGACATAGATGAGTCCTCCACGACCGAAGAGATTAAGAAGCGGTACAAGCAGCTCTCGCTCAGTGCGCCTTCCGTTGATACGCGTTGTCAAATAACTAATCTACAATGTAGCAATTCACCCGGACAAGACCCCGCATCCGCGCGCCCCAGAGGCATTCGATATCCTCAAGAAGGTCCGCCCTTTCCGTATCATTGCATATGCTGTTGCTAAACCTCGCACAGGCCGAGTCCGAGCTCTCCGATGAAGCAAAGCGCGAGAACATGGATGCTATCATCGCCCAGTCGCGCTCCCTCATTCTCAAGTCACTTTCTCTGCCTCTCACCACTCCGAGCACGGACCCCGCCCTCAAGCGCCTGGATCCGAGCTTCAGGGTCCGCATGCGTGCGCAGACCAAGGAGTTGCTCATCGAGGAGGAGCTCCGGCGACGCAAGTAAGTTTGCCTGCCAGAGTGAATTATGGTGTGATAATTAACTGATTTCAGGGCTATCAAGATGAACTTGGCTAACGAAGGTCTGGAGGCACGCATGAAGGACGCCGAGGTTGCAGGCAAGAAGCGCAAGGCGGAAGAGGACAGGGTCTGGGAAGGTATGTTTCCACGTCATCTACTTTTGCATTCAGATTTTAACTCCCGTACCCCAAGATAACCGGGACCAGCGCGTCGACAGCTGGCGCACTTTCGCAAAGGACAACAAGAAGAAGAAGAAAGCGAAGGTTCAGCTCCTCGGCTAATCATACATACATTGGAGGGACTTTTTGCTTTTGTAACGTGTATTTTATCCATTTCATTTCCCGAGCATACATATTATTCAGCTGACCCGACACCTGAAAGCACTTGAACCGCCCATCCAACGGGGTTTGCCTATGATACATACTATCTGACATGTTGTACAATCATCGGTTAGTCGGACGAGATGTCGATGACATCCTCGTCTGCAGTCTTTCTCTCTCCAAAAACGCGCCGCCGAACATGCCGTTGGGGCGCGGGCACATTCTCCTTGTCCTCCATCTCGTCGTCGTCGTCGATCGTGATAACCTCCGCGTCTGGATCCACCTTGCGCCTGCTGCTACTTGTGCCGGCGCTGGGACCAGGCTCCGCCGCCGGTGTGATATACTGCGCCTCCGCTTTCGCAAGCTCCTCAAGAAACTTGTCATCCACAACCATATCGTCGTCACCAAAATCATCCGACTGCGGCTCCTCTTTCGGCGGCGGCGTCGTTTTCTTCTTCGGTGCGCCTCTGAGACCGATAATGCGCCGCTTGCTGGGCCCGTTCTCCTCGTCCGAGCTGCTGTCGATCTCGATAGGCCCCATGCGCGTGGGCGAGAGGACTAGTCCCATATCTCCGCGGCGCGGGGGCGGGCCTACGTTCTCACTGGATGGGAAGTAGGCTGAGGCGACAATGGTGGAGGACGAGGAGGCGATGGAGGCGGGCGGCGGGGCGGGAACGCGGCGCCGACGGGGCTGGTCCTCGTCGTCGGAGTGATGGTGCGAATCGACGGGCAGAGTAGGCGATGGCGGGGGGGATATGTCGCGGAGTGGCGACCGGATTTGTTGCGGCGGCGGAGGCGGAGGATTGGGCGGCGCAGGTTGTGCTGCACCCGCTTGCGCGACTGGTGGTGCCGCGGCGGCGGCCTGTGCCTCCGGTGGCTCTGGTCGCCTGAAGAGTGTAAATACCAAGAAACCGATGTAGTAGCATACACACCCTAATCTATGCCGCAATCCTCTCGCAAAATCGGCTTCCTGTAGCGCTTCACGGTCTTCCGTTTGGAAACCTTTCATCGTAACACAAGCCGGCTCGAGAAATGCTACCCCACGTCGGACGAGCACGTCTTTCAAAACCATCTAAAAGGATAGTTGAGGTGGGGCGACAAAGGTAAATTTCAAGACACGGCGTACTTTGTATCCAAGAGGTGTAACCCCGAGCGTGAGTTCAGGCAGAGGGCGATATTCAATCGCGGAAAGGGTCGACACGCCGTCGTGCAGCTCGAAGCGCAACATACCACGCGGATAATTCGGCACTGGTCCCTCCCCATCGACCTCCAAATCCGCCTCGTTCTCATCGTCCCCCATTCCCGCACCCGCAGCCAACCGTTCCGCACGCGTAACCCTCACCTGGTCCAACGCCAAAGCGCTCGATCCCACCTCTGTGAGCGCGACAATCTCCACAAGGACGGGTCCCCGGAGCGTCCCCGACTCGGCAGTAAGCAGGTTGAGCGGGATACCCGTGCCGTGGCTCATGGAGTCGGCGAGGTCAGACTGGAGCAGTTGCGACTCGACCTGCTCGATGATGGCGGGCATGTGCTCTGCGGGGTCGAGGTGGTGCTCGGCAATGACCCACGCGTAGCACGCGTCAAGCCATTCGCGATCGACGCGCGGCGAGGGGTAGTGCTCGTTGAGCCAGGCGGAGAGCTCTGGTGGTGGGGGCATTGTGATTGTGAACGGCGCGTCGAGATGGTGGTAGTACGAAGACAAGAGGGATTCTACGCGTCAACGTAAAGTACAAAGGCTTGGACACGTGCTCGTGGACAAAGGCGAGCCGAAATTCCATTATTTATTCTACGAGTCTTCTATGTACGAACAAGGTTTTCTAATCCCAAGCTTTGGGTCCAATCGCTGCCGCCAATCGACCCACCAGTGAATATTTCGCCTTCCCCTCTATGAACTCCCGGGTCGTGCAAATCGTCATTCCCTTCCTGCACCGCGTCAACATCACATTCACTCTTCGCTCCTCCGCCAAGAATCCAATCTTGGTCGTGCGCACGATGGACAGAATTATATAGTCATCCTCATTGCCTAGGATGGACGGTCAGAACACTGAATTAAATCGAGACAAGGCACTTGCCTTGAAATGAGTCGACACAAAAGACTTTGTCTTCCCATGGAAGCTTTTCCCTCTTCAGCGCCGCCTCGAGCATTCCCCGCTGGGCGTCGTAGGGGGTGACTATACGATAGGACCGCCCTTTGTTCACGCAGTCTCGCGCCTCGCGCATCGCAGCCAAAACCTCTGCCTCGTTCTATCCAAGGTTCAGTACGGGGACTTAACGACGGAACAGAAACGCACAATCCAGCTAAACCCTCTCGAAGTCTCCTTGCTCCTTTTCACGTCGACGAAACTGCAACAGTGCGTCGCAATGGGATGGATAGTTTTGAGCTTGCTATCGTACACATGGTTGCCGATGAACGCGCCCAGTTGCCTGGGCATACGATCTGGGGCCGAAGATATAAATGCAAGGTCCAAGTCTCAACCGAAGCAAACAACGTACACTGCGTATCCAAAAAAATCGCTATTTTGCGGAGGTGCTTCATCTCGAAGACGCTCCTCAGGCCAGGGACGTCGCTTTGGCCATATGGAGCCACTGTCACAATCGTTAGTCGGGGGGGGCGCTCGGCGAAGATGAAATAGGTACATTGCTTGTCGTCTCCGATGAAGACCAACTTTCGGAGAGACGTCGAATAAAGGGAAATCAAGGGGAGATAATTCCCGATCTCCACCTCGATATCGAGTCAGCTAACTACACCAACGCGCAGAGAATGAAAACTCACTTGACTCGCTTCGTCGACTATGACGGTTTCGAGTGGAACGAGTCGCGTGATGATGGATATACGCAAATTCGAGAGCATACTCAGGGTGCACAGAATGACCGTGCTACCCATGAGTAATCTCTCAGCTTCAACCGGACTGCTGGGAAAAGTGTCCGACCTGACGAGATTTGGGTTGATTTTTTCGTACAAATGCTCGTGCCTGGAGACATATAAGATAAGTATAGACAAAGAATGGAGGAGGCGCACCAGTCGTAGTGGAAATCTGGTTTCGAGGAATATTGAGTATTGTATAGCGCAACCAGTTTGGAGACTTACCTTTGGACACAAGTAGCTTAAAGTCCAAGAAATCAACAGAGGCGAGCTTCTCCGCGATGTTTTTGACCGCGACGTTGCTTTGAGCGACGAGCCACACCGTCCGGTCTCGAGCAAAAGATACGCTGATGCTCATAACGGCCGCGGCTATTACAGTCGTCTTCCCCGTACCAGGAGGGCCCTGTATGATGGTAATAGGCTCTGGGGAAACAATGGCCTCGACAGCCTGCGTCTGGGAATCATTGAGTGGCCGTGGAAAGAAGACGGGGACGGGATATGTTGGCCATTCCGACCACGAGGGGGCTTCTTGCGGCAACCAAATCGCTTGGAAGAAGGCCATATCGGCGATAGTAGATGTGCCCTGCAGAGCCCCCAGAATTATATTGACCCGCTGCCTTTCTCCCTCGGTTAGAGGTTCCTTCCCAATGGTTGTTATTTTGATAGAACCGATGGGTGGCAGAGAGTCGGAGAGATTGATTTCAACACCTCGGCCGTTGACGGTGGACGCTTTACCGGACACGGTCCTGCGTTGACCCTGAGAGGTGCTGAATTCGATTTCAATCCGCTGTCCCAAAGTCAGGACGTGAATCGGGGGGAACTGTAAATGAACGTACATCGCCTGGTGCTCGGACGCGATTCTTAAATCGCGTACAAGTGACATGCAGCTTATCGCCCTTCACAATGTAATCGTCGGCAATTTCGTTTGCGATCGAAGTCGGTTTCAGGGCCTCAAGACAGCGCGTCTCGCGAACCATTTTTGCGAAGACAGATAAGCGCTGGGACGGTGTTAACGTTGGATTATTTGAGTTCGTTTTCACGTACCATTTCATCGAAGGTGCTCGTATCGATCCGCGGCACCTCATGCAGGGGCGCTGCCATTCGGTCGAGAGACGCTGCCCGCCAGGCCACCCAAGCTTGTAAGGCAACTTCTCTAAGGGTTGATTCACTCAAGTCCTCGCCTCCTCGAAAGAGCGAGTTCAAGTTTCCCTTGTGCAAGTCGACCTCGCCGCCCAGTGCGTTCATTATCGCCTGAGTCGAATATCGATCGTCCGTCTTCGAAACAGACAACAAGTCAACCGCGCTGCGGATCCGAAGCTTTAGATCCCAATAGAGCGAAGTCGCCAGAACGTCCATTTGAAACGCAAATCTACACAGAGAGGGCGAGAGGAGGAGTTCTTCGAGGAAATTTCTTCCCTTCCCCTTCTTTCCTTTCGTCTGGTTGGCCAGTTGGACGAGGAGAACCTTGGAGGACGAGGCGAAGGCCAGAAGCGATAAAACCGAATTGGTGCCATAGGCAGGCGCGATGCCTATTACACCGTCGTCTGCGGTGTCTAGAAAGTCATCCAAGATTTTTCGAGTCAGCCCGCCAAGGGGCCAAGTACTAGCTCGGATGGGCGGGTGGAATGCCTTGAAGATATTTTGATCGATGGTAAACGGTGGATGCTCCATTGCGGAGTGGCAGGAGCTAGTGGGTGGCAAGAATGCAGCAAGTGGCCTTACGTCCGCCTATATACAGCTCTCGCATGCAAGCTCGCAGATGGGGTGTGCATTGAACACAAAGGGCAAATGAAATGAAACATTCTGAATCATCCCCTTGTTTGTCGGTGCCGTGCCCTTGTCGCACCAGGTAAGTGGCGTCGATTTAGGTGTTTGCAATGCTTGTCGGGAGCAGTTCCAATAGATGCTGCATCATCGTTCAGGACGATTCGAACGCGAGGCCAGTGAGCTAAAATGCTACCGTGAGAATACGCTCGTTATGGAACCCCTATCTTCGGGTCGAAATTTCTATGCGACAAATCTAATCCCACGCACTCGGACCAATCTCCTTAGCCAACCGCCCCACCAGTGATTTCTTCGCCTGACCCTCTACAAACGCCCGGCTCGTGCAAATCATCATGCCTTTTTTGCACCGCGACAGCATCACGTTCACCCGTCGCTGCTCGGCCAAAAAACCAATCTTCTCCGTGCGCACAATAGACAAAATGATGTAATCGTCTTCGTTCCCTGGGATGAACAGTGAGTGAGGCCCGGGTAAACCAGGACGCTGCCAACGTACCTTGGAACGAATCAACGCAAAAGACCTTGTCTTGCCAAGGAATATCTTCCTCTCTCTTCAACGCCGCTTCGAGCATGCCCCGCTGGGCGTCGTACGGCGTGACTATGCGGTAGGACCGCCCTTTGTTCGCATAGGCCCGTGCCTCGCGTACCACAGCCATGATCTCCGCTTGGTTCTGTTCAAAGGTCAGGAAGTAAATGAGGGGAGAAACAGGTTTATGAACGCACGATCCAACTAGATTGTTTCTTGACCTCTTTACTATTTTTGACGTCGATGAAGTGGCAACACTGGGTCGCGTCGGGATGGTCTGTTTTAAGCTTGCCATTGTAGACATGCTTGCCAATGAACCGTCCTAGCTGTTGAGGCATGCGATCTACGCGGGAGGCATGAATTCAGATATCGAGTAACCGAACGGAGGACATACATTGGGTATCCAAGAAAATTGCGTTTTTCTTGAGGTGCTCCATCTCAAAAACACTTTTCAACGAAGGCACGTCGCTTTGCCCGTATGGAGCCACTATATCCATGATTAATCATCGTTTGGGTTCACGAATGATATCGAATGCTTACGTTGTTTGTCGTCCCCGATGAACACCAATTTCCGGAGGGTTGTCGAATAACGCGAAATCATGGGCAAAAAGTTGCCGATTTCCACCTTGGTCCAAACATAAGGCTTGAGAATTCACGGCAGAGAGAATCTTACCTGGCTTGCTTCGTCGACGATGACGGTCTCCAGAGGTACAGCTCGTGTGAAGACAGATATGCGCGAATTCGAAAGCATGCTCAAGGTGCATAGGATGACCTTGGAATCCAGGAGAAGCCTTTCGGCCGCAACAAGGTTCTTGGGATACTGGTCGGACCTGATAAGATTTGGATTGATTTTTTCATAGAGATGCTCGTGCCTAAAGAGATATTAGCATCAGCAGAGGGATCGAAAAATATGGGCGGACCAGTCGTAGTGAAAATCTATGATCAACGAGTTAGGCATTGTCTCACCACAGCGTCAGAAAAACCTGCCTTTAGAGACGAGAAGCTTGAATTCCAGAAAATCCACCGCAGCGAGCTTCTCCGCAATGTTCTTCACCGCGACGTTGCTCTGTGCGACGAGCCAGATCGTCCGGTCTCGAGAGGCAGATACGTTAATGCTCATGACGGCGGCGGCTATCACAGTCGTCTTCCCCGTCCCAGGTGGACCGTGTATTACGGTGATCGGTTTGGCGGAAACGATCCCCTCGACAGCAAGTTTCTGCGACTCGTTCAGAGGTCGCGAAAAATATACGGGGACTGGACGGGGTGACCACGCCGGCCAGGAAGGAGTCTCGTGTGGCAACCAAATCGCCTGGAAAAAAGGCCGGCTGGCGATGGTAGACGTCCCTTGCAAAGCTCGCAAGATAATAGTCACCCGCTGGCTTTCTGCCTCAGTAAGAGCCTCCTTCCCAACGGTGGTTAGCTTGATGGGGCCAGGAGGTAGTACTGCTTTATTGAGATTGATCTTCACCGCTCGACCATTCACTGCCGCTGAGCTGCCGGAAAAAACCTTTCGTTGACCCAAATGTATAGCCTCGATTTCAATATGCTAACAATAGAAGTTGAACACCAAAAGCATGCGCAGATATGATTGAACAGACCTCTCCCCCCTGTCGAATGCGAGTCTTAAAGCGCGTACATGTGACTTGCAGCTGGTCCTTCTTGACGCTATAATCGGTAGAAATTTCATTTCTGACCGAAGTCGGCTTGAGAGCATCCAAGCGGCGCGCTTCGCGAACCATTTGCGCCAAAATAGAGAGACGCTGCACTGGTGTTAACAGGGAATTATTCGTTTTTTTGAGACGTACCCTTTGGTCGAATGTGCTTGTATTGATACGCGGTACCTGATTAAGGCGCATCGTCATTTCGTCCAGAGTCCCTGTGCGCCAAGCCACCCAGGCCTGCAACGCGACAGTCTTTGAGCGTCGATTTGCCCAGGTTTTCCTCTCCCTGAAAGAGCAAGCACATGTTTGCCTTGTTCAGGTTAACCTCGCCACCCATCGAGCTCATTTTCGCGGCGGTCGAACGTCGGTCGTCCGTCTTTGAAACCGACAACAGGTCGACGGCAGCGTGGATGCGAAGGTTGAGGTCCAAGTGCAGCGATGTCGCCACGACGTCCATCTGAAAGGCGAATTTAAACAGAGCGGGCGAGAAAAGAAGTTGTTCGAGGAGATCCCGCCCGCCAACTTGTTTCCCCTTGTCCTTCTTTGCCTTCTTCCCTTTCTTGGGCCCAGGGCTCGTCAGTCGGACAAGGAGGACTTCGGACGTCGAGGCGAAGGCGATAAAAGCTAAAACTGAGTTCGCGCCATAGGCAGGCGCCATACCGATGATCCCGTCGTCTACGGTGTCGAGGAAGTCATCCAGTATTTTCCGAGTCAGCCCGCCGAGGGGACAAGTCGTAGCTCGAATTGGGGGATGAGGCGCCTTGAAGATATTTTGCGTGATGGTGAAGGATGGCTCTGCCATTTCGAAGAGCGTTGGTCGAGGCGTAGGCCGCGCGAGTGGCCTTACGTCTACCTATATACCGTTTCTCGCAGCCGGGAAAGGGTGTTTGCTTCCAGCATAGGATCACATTAACGCCCCTTTGTTGCACAAAGGAAGTGAGGCGTTTCCCAATAACCCGGGAGCACTTCCAACAGGCGCGGCATCGTTGTGAGCGATCTTGGGCGCTTGAACGCGAACCGCGAGGCTGAGCTAAAAATCGAGAGCTCGAGAGCAAAAAGATGCGATACCACGTGATCGCCTTTCAAATTCACTTCTCTCATTCACCCATTCAGCGTTTCTTTTGTCCCTTCCATGGCAACTCCGACTATTATCGGGGTCAGCGCTCTCGTTGCTGGCCTCACTGCCCGCCATTTCATAAAGCGGGGTGCAATGGGCGCCGCAGACCAATGGGCCAAAGGCGGATTCCGCGCAAAAATGGACCGCAGAGAGGCAGTCGCCATCCTGGGTCTCAAGTACTGCACCCCTGCATTCCACGCCAAAGCCTATCTCATTGTTTTGCAGAGATGGTCCCACCCTGCGAAACAAGATCAAAGATGCTCACCGAAACATTATGCTCGCCAACCACCCCGATCGTGGCGGTTCGCCGTATCTGGCTAGCAAAATAAACGAGGCCAAGGATTTATTGGATCGGGAGACGAAGCGGTGAGATTCGGTGGTCTTTCGGTGGTCTTTGTATACTAGGTTGGTGGTTCAAAGTCCCCCTCCAAAAATTTGCGCTCATCCAGTGTTGTCGCAGTTTTCGCATTGTATCATTAACAACTCCATCTCTAATTATACATTTCCCTGCTCTCAGGTCGGCCACGACTTTTTCCTAGGCGCCGGGGCCTTTGAGGGCACAATTTCGACGCCATTCAGTGCTGGAAGCGTGTAGGCTACCGGCTCTCAGCCGTATGTATCGTCCGCAAGATGAAGCTGTTCAAACGCCAAACGACGGCGGTCGGCGCCGACTTTTCATTGCCTGTCAAGGACACCGTGCAGTTGCTTGCAGGAGCCATATTTTTGTCCCCACAACGAATTCAGAATATTCTGCAATTACAACGACAAGTAAGTATTGCACAAGATGGCTACAAGATAATGGATACAACTTAACGGAGGGACAAGCGCCCTCCAAATTTCTTACGGGCTACAATATCGATTCGTTCCTTTACGTCCCGAAACGCCTTCCACCACGCCTCCGCCACCCTCATCACCTCCGTATCCTCGTCCCCCAAAGGCTCAAAATCCTCATAGTCGCCCCAATATCTCCGCAGCAACACCAACCACCACTTGACGATCGCAATCGCTCGTTCCATGCCTGTATCCGCGCTTTCCACCGACTGCACCAAAAACCTTGCGAAAAAGTCCACATCCCGCTCTTCCGGCGGAAACTTCTTGAAGGCATCGACCCACGCCCCGAGGACGTTTTGCACATCATCCGTCTCTGTAAAGAACAATTTCTCCCCGCCTGGGCCCTTGCACCCCTGCCGTCTTAGCTTCGCCAGCTCGGGGTACTGCGCATACGGCGGCGGCTGCCGAAACAAATTGTCCGGCGGGATGAACTTGCGCGGCTTCAGTATAAGACGCTCGCCTGACACCTCGGGCACCGCCCCCCTCTCCTTGATGAAGCGCGCGCGCGTCAGCTGCTCGCGCTGCACCGCGCGCGGCAGGGCCGCGAACACCTCCACGTCAATGTTGAGATCGCGAAGGTCCGCGTCTGTAGGCCGCAGGAAGGCGTTCGCAGGGCGGTTGGGATGCAGCGACTTCTTGTCAATGACATAGCCGCTGCCGTCAGCCCGGGGAGCGAGTCGGAGGGCGGACTGCTGCATGCGCGTGGGCTTCGCGGAGCGAGATCGCTGTTGCTGTGGGAAGACACCACGAGGCGGAGCAGGGGGTCGAGGAGGTCCGCTGCCGCGCTCTACTGGTGGTGGAGGCGGGGCTCTCCCAGGAAAGGGTGATTCGGAACGACGGCGCCAGGCGTTCTCTAGCTCTTGCCGCATTTCAGGCGGAAGTGCCTCCAGCACGGACTGGTCCACCTCCTCCACGGCAGGAAGCGATATGTCACTCACGACATCAACGGGATTCGCAGCGAGCGGATGTGCGTGCACGACGACAGCTGGCGGAGGGCTGCGGCGGACGCCGTACAAGAGAGTCCGAGGGCTTGAAATTCAGGGTTCTTTGGTTAACACCAGTATTCACGGGGCCCACTGTCGGTTCAAGTTTCTGTATCTGAATCGAGAGACCACGCAGCTCTTCTGGAGGGAAATTGAATGATTTCAGAATGCGGAACGCATGGTCCGCAATAACCTTCGCGTCGCTCGTAGCTCGCCCGCCAGGTGCGAAGAGCGGCGCTTGTTTGCTGAAATCTTCACAGTGGCCGTGGCCCATGAACTAACAGAAAGAACAATTAACAAAGAAATTGACTGGAGTTTGCAAGCTACCTTGGGCGGTTCAATGGGCGCCGTGGGATGCCGCTTCTTGATTTTGAGCGTGATAGATCGCCCGAGCATCTGAATCTCTTTCAGTTTGCCCTCAACCTTCGCAGCTATCTCGAATATGGACTTTTCCGCGTCCTCGTTGGACGTGCAACGAATTCCATACTACACACATGTCAGTTTCAGAACGTCGATAAAAGTCAAGATACGCACATTCACATCCACCGACACCGACTTGCGCTCCTTGTTCGAGATCAACTGGGTATCGTCAATCCCCCTTATCGCATTCCACAGCTTCTCCCCCGTCTTCTCCCCCAACGCGTCGCTCAGCACGACCCGGCTCTTCTTCTGCAGGTCTCCCAATTTTGTACTCCCCAGCTTCTCGCGCGCCTTCTCCCGGTGGGACCCCGCGAATCCCCACAGGTCCGTGATCTCGAGCGTCGCCATCAGCGCGGGGACATCCGCCGGGATGATGTGCAGACTGCCCGCGGGCTTGGCGCGCCGCGTCGCGAGGCGCGCGAGGAGAATGTTGTGCGAAATGCCGACACTGATCTCGCATTGTGTCGCGGCCTTGACCTCCGTGCGGATGCGCTCTGCAAAGTCCTTGGCGGGGTCGTGGGGGGAGCCTGCGCGCACAGCGGCGGAACGGAGGCGCGAGACGGCTGTGGTCACGTCGATGAGCGCCTCGTCGATCGAGACGGCCTGGACGTCGTCGGCGTGGGACATGAGCACTGTGTAAAACCTGAGAGACAGGTCTTTGTATCTATATACCAAATTCAACAAAAATACGGAAAAGGTGTCTTGAGCTTAGCTTACCTCTCAAACTCATAAGGCACGGTAAGAACTGCCGGACAAAGCTGCCGCGCCTGCTGTAAACTCATCCCGTTCTTTATCCCAAACTCTCGCGCCTCGTAGCTCGCAGACGCAATCTCACTTGTGCTGCTGCTTCCGCCCGTCTTGCCCTGCGAATGGCACACAACCACTGGTTTCCCGCACAGCTCCGGGCGGCTGAGCAAACTCGCCGCAACGAAAAAGCAGTCAAAATCGCAGTGCATGATCACGCGATCTTCGCCTGCTTTTCCCTTGCCTTTCCCCAGAGGCGAGTCTGGCGCAAGGTCGTCGAGTGCGACGTTCTCATTGTCTTTCGCCTCCTCGGCGCGCACCTGCGCTTCGGCCACCAGTCGGATGAGCTCTGCTTTGGTCTCAGACAAGAAGTGCAGCCGCGAGTGCTCGAGGTAGCCCGTAACGAAACCGGGCGCGGCGGAAGTGTGCGCGCCGCGCCATTCGGGGTCGGCCATCACTCGTTGTGCGTGTAAATTCGACGCGTCGGCGGCGTAGCGCGGGATCTGCTGCTCAAGTGGCTTTGAGGGTCCAGCTGGCAGCATAAGTGTTGACGGTCCAGCTTGCGGTGCTGCTGGGGTGCAAGCTGGGATTACTCGGCGCGGACCCTGGACGAAGATAAAGTCCCTCCACGGGAGCAGCGTGCCCGCTTTCACGCTCTCCGTGAGCCATTCGGGACGGACGACCTTCATGTTCTTGAATTCGCGTGTCTTGGCCTCGGTCAGGGTGCAGGTGACGATGTGTGTTCTGCAGAGTTGGTGTGAACTTCTGTCGTCTCCTCGACAGTTCTTAATGAAACCTACACAAGCGATTTTTTGTCCAGATACGGCTCGAAGACCCCTCCATTGAGTACGAGGAGCGCTTTAAGTTCCTGGACCGAGGGTGATGTCCATCCGTTGACCTAACAAATTCAATAACAGTCGAACAGACTCAAATCATAGACTTACATATACAGAAATGCCCCTGAATATTTGAGTGTCCGCAGCAGTTTTAATCTCCGAGTTCTGAATCTGTAATTTCGCGCGCTTCCTTTTCATGTACTGACCAAACCCGCCAAACTCCGAGGGTCCATAGACGCCTTCGTCCACTGGATCCGGGCCATTCGCAGCATAGAGCCGGCGCTTCAGGGAAGGTTGACCAGGGGGTGGAGGTTCAAGGTCTTCTGAATCTGACTCCGAGTTCGATTTGGACTTTGCAGAGGGGAGGTCGCCTGGAAGAACAGTCGCGTCGAGGGCGTTGAGAAACGCAGGATCTTCATCATCGAAGTAGTCGGAGGATTGGCTGCCGGATGCGACGAGAGGCGCCAGCGTAATCTATCGAGGATACAAAGCACACAGAGGCGCGAATAATCGCGAATTTATTGGCACAATATGGACGGAGGACAGAGCCGAGATGACGTAAACGGCCAACGAAGATCAAGTCAGTTTCCTCATTTGGACCAAGAACAAACACTGCCAAAGGAATGCACTGCTTGCACTCCTATTAGCCCTCATCCTTTGCCTGGACGTAGGGCTTCCCCACAAAGGGGTGGATCTTGCATTGCATATTCTGTCCGCCGTCACACAGCTGCACACCCTCATCATGCGGAACTCGTACTCATACCGTACCCCATTACCGCGCGACTGTCCGTATTCGCGCTCTCCACCCTCCGGCGTGTCGAACTGCACTGCTTTGAATTTCAGAGTCCTCGAGAGCTCCATTCAGTCTTGCTAAATGTCTCCTTGGAAGATCTAGTCCTCTCCAATGTTCGCTTCCGTTTGAACGAAACCGAAAACACCTCTTTTCTGGTCATTGAAGAGACAATTGGCGGTCCACGATTAAAGTCACTGGTTCTGGTTAGGTACAACGTTCTCAATATCTCATGGAAGCTCTGGATATCAGCCATTTGGAATCGCCCACAGGCCGTGGCCACCTCCTTCCCTCAGTGCTCTCCTGCAGGCAAATGCGCTGTCCCTCCGGCGCATCAAGGTCATAGATATAATAGCAAGTGAGTAGCCGCATCCAGTGCACATGGAAGCATCAACCTACCCCATACACAGGCCATAAGCTCAGACTTATAATCCTGGAACGCGGGACCCAGCTCAGCTGCCTCGAATTCGAAATTGACCACTTGAGAGCACTGGTGTCCTCCTCACAGCCGCTCCTCCTGTTCGGTGACTTGCGTAATTTGAATGCACTGAAAACTATTCGGATCCGGGTTGCAGATAATACGGATCACCACGCGTACGACCCCTGCCATGGTCTAGGCTTGATACTCTCTTAATCCACCCTCGATACCCCCAATTTGGTTACCACATGCAGCCAATGGACTTGAGGGAGCGGTTCCCTTTGTTGGCCACGAACCGGAGATTGTATGACCATGCCTAGTCCATACCAACCACAAAGCTCCGCAGGGCAAAGGCGGTTTATTATTCCTCTCCGAAAACTATGTAATTCCCACAAAGTTCTGGAGTTGAGAATACCGGAATCCCGGGAGGCTGTGCGCACCGGCGGCAACACGGCAGACCAAAGCGGACTTTAAATTACACATTTGTTTGTAGCTAGATTAATGGTAAACAACGCGTCCCTCTTGACTTCTCCTCCCACCCCGTCTTCCTGACACGACGACACGACGACACCTCCAGACCAATATGCCCCCTCCCCCCGAAATGCACTGTCCAAGGTGCAATAATTGGCTCATACCACGTCTGACCAAAACCGGGCTCGCCCCAAATACATGGCTTGCTCAGGTACGTTCTTTTGGTCTCGCTGGGACCACGCTGAAGCTCACGCAATGCACAAATCCCACACACAACCCGTTCAACTTCCGCTACGGGCCCGAACACTCCCCACCCACGCCAGCGCCCTCTCCGCCGACCAATCAAGTGATGCAGACATCTAGCGAGCTTCGTGCGACTTCGGACCAATCTCGCCGCTGTGGATGGAGATCTAACGACGGAAAGCGATGCAAAAGTACCCGCCTGAACGTCTTGTGCACTCAGCAAAAGTGCCGCAAGCATGTAAACTCGCCGGAGTTTGTCATCTCCCAACGCATCGTAGCTCGGCGTCAACAACTTCCAGCCGTGACACTGATCTCCGCCCCCCTCTGCCCCTCGCCAACAGGTGGGAGGAAGGACGAGAGGTGCTTGTTCCGTGCCAGCCTGAGTGGACACATTGCCAGGTTGTACAAGTATAATGTCACGCTTGAGAACTGAGAGGAGTCGAGTAAAGTACATTGTTTGCAAAAGAGAAAGGTCCGGCGGCTCTTGTGGCGCAGCAGACGCGTCGTCGTCGGACATGGTTGCGAGACAGAAGCTTGTTTATGCGTTGTTTATTTCAGCGGACGAAGCCCTTCGGATCATTATATTAGAGGTCCGCCCCATCAAAGGGGCTGAGAATCACTCCGATCAAGGCCGCCGGTATACACCGGGGCGCCGGTAATCTCAACTCCGGAATGCACTCGTAATTCCGGTAATTAAACAGGAATGAGTGCATTTGGGAGTTGGAAACTCCGGCACTCCGGCACTCCGGCGGAGTAAGCTGTGCAGGATTTGGGAGTGATCGGATCGGTGAGACCAACGGCACCGCCGGCACATCAGCCCCTGAAGGCGGCAACAACTGCTTGCCGGTCAGTCTTTACTGCTTTTCATGAAGCATTATAGGCTACAAGGACCAACATCTTCATTCCTGCTTCACGCCTTACGTGGAGGAAACATTATGTAAAAGTCAATAAGTATTAAAAATGGGGCAGTGAGAGGAAACAGGTAAAGACCGTGGCTACATTCAACCAGTCAAAATGTCATATATTTGGGCGGCACATACAATTAGTGGACAAACATACAACTTAAGTCAGCGCGGCTTGATAACTTGTTGATAACCCTTCAGAACTCCTCGGTGGTCTGAGGTAAATTCCCACAACCAAATATGAGGATAATTTGGGAGGGATACAGATGGATGAAAGGGGAGGGAGAAGAGAGGGCCGTCGGGGACGCGTTTGCTTCGTTTGGCGCAGCTGTCAATCAATATGATCAAAGTCCGATTTGGGTTGCCGGCCCTGCCGCCGGAGTGGCGGAGTGGCGGACCGCCGGAGTTTCCAACTCCCAAACTTTGTGACAGGAATGCAACCGAAAATTTCACGAAATGTGGTAATCTGGTTGACTCGAAAGGTCCATTGGGACTGCTATAGAGAGGCTACGGTAAGAGTCCTCAGTAAGGCTACAAGATATATTGTTACATCCCAGAACGTCGTCGTCTAAAGCATGGGGGTCGCGAACGTCTCCACCCGCTGGCTGGCCCGTTCTGGTGCATCCCCTCGGTCCTCGTCCACTGTAAGGTAGCTCGGCGGCCAACCGCTGTGACTCCCCTCGCTGACTGAGCGCTGCGCCGTCCCCTGCGTGTCGTGTAGGGAGACAAGCAAGGTGCTGTCGCGCGTGGTACCGTACGCGGGCGGCGGTGGGGGCTGCTTCGGTTGTGGTTGTCCAGTCTTCGCGTCCGTGAAAACATTTGACGTCTGTTCAAGAAGAAGGTTCGACAGCCTGGCCCTGATAGACGAGACGTGATTATCTCCAATGTCAAGCGTTTCAGCTTGTTCGCGTTGGAGGAAGAGAAGCTGGAGGGGATTGAGTACGTAACCGCATGAATGAATAACTGTACACACGTCGAGGTGAGGGTCGACGGGGTAGGCGAACATGAGGGATGTGGGGTCCGATGGGTCCCACGACCAACTCTGTGGTCGTCCGTAGAGTTGGAATGCGTCGTGGAGAGCTACCATTTTCAGTCGAATCCCGCAAAGAATGAACGGAGACGTACCGACAATCCACATAAGCATCTCTTTCGTCAGCCCTACCCCGCCCTCACACTCAGGCATGATCCACAACCAGCCCTCTCTGCCCTTCATATCCCCCGCGGTCTCCTCGTCGCCAATGAGGCCTTCGAGCTTAATCAGCGTGCTCCGACTGATGAGGTCCGGGCGCTCGGGGTAGACCGCGAACGCCTGGGTGATGTCGTGGAATGTGAGTAACGGTTTCTTGCGGTCCTTGGGCTTCGGCCCCGCGAAAATGGCGATGATGGGTTTGGAGGGGAGGGAACCGCCGCTGTCCTTGGAACGAAAGCGAGAGGACATGCGTTTCTTGTTGCGCGGGCTTGTATCGGCGGCGGCGGCGATGGCCATCCAGACCTTTCTCCAACCGGTTTGGCCGGCGATGCGTATGTGGACCCAGCCCTCCTTGCGACCATCCTGGAGCGTCGAGGGATGGTCGTGGGCTAATTTTGCGCGGTAAGTAAATGTATGAAGTATTGCGGTAGTACGCACCCAGCGATGATCTTAGTAAATGCGCAGTATAAATTTCCTCGAGCCGGGATTTTTCCCAGGTAGAGAGGCGGAATGCGGTGACCCAGGACAAAAGCGCCGCGGGCGATGGACAGGAGAACAGCAGCAGATTAGAGCCCGCGGTGTTGAGAGTGACGACATTGGGATATCGCTTCACAGGGGACTCCAGGGTCTCTGGGACAGTAACAGAGCGAAGGGTATGGATCAAGGCGTCGGCAGTGTTGATATAGACTGGGGGTGCCTCCTTGCCCTGCTGACTAGCCTCCTGGGTCTGCTTCATGTCCCATATACACAGATCGTTTCCCTGGAGCAGCGCCCAGACCTCGGTCCAGACCCCGTCCTTGGTCGGTTTCTGACCGTTTGGTTGGCGCAAGACGCAGTAAACAAGGGGACCCGAGAAGTATATCTTGCCGTGATGGGCGGCGGTGAGTTGGACGACAGACCTGATTCTCGAGGGAGATGACAAAAGCAGTTCTGGCTCGGATTTCATTCTTGCCCGGGACAGAAAACCTCGATACCTCTTGCGGCAGATCTCTTATAAAGTTGTCGTGGTGTATGGCTGTTCAGCCTGTTGAACGGGCGAAGTGCGCCGTCGTGAGAACTACAACAGTCTGGAAAGGAAACGGGACGGTAGTGGGGAGCCGTGACAGCAGATGAATGTCGGCCTCAGATATCACTTGAACTTGAACTGAGTGCTATAACGGTTGCGCGTGGCATGGGGTTAGAATGGAACGTGGTATGACAGAGATTCCAAGCTCGAGGCTGGTGAGCAGAAGCCGACGCGGGCCGGACCGGCTGGCTATAGCCTCGAAACACAACACCACCAACTCTTCGGAAAAAGTCGCGTCTATACTAAGAAAAGCGCGCATATGCTGGCCTCTTTAAAATGCTACGACTCCCGGCTCTCCGTCGGAACCTCTTAATGCGCCAAAACTCAACCCTCGCCTCCAAACCACTCAGTCTACCGCGTTTACCTGTCCCAGACCTTCGAAAAACGCTAGACCGCTATCTCAGATCCATAGAACCATTTCTGCTCGAGGACGAAGCCCACGGCGGACTACCCTTCGACACCTCGTATTCTCTGCGCGCAAAATGGGCCGACGAATTTGCTACCGGTGTCGGCAAGCTCTGCCAGGAACGACTCCTTGGTTTGTTCACCAGTGCCTTGGTTAGACCCCTGTTGATTTCAAGCCAAGCGCTTGACAGAGCCTCCCCGAACAACTGGCTAGATGATAACTTCTGGATGAACAAGGCTTACCTTGAATGGCGCGCCCCGCTGCTCGTCAACTCGAACTGGTGGCTCGCATTCAACGACGACGAGCGTATTCCTTCACCCGCGAAGGAGGCAAAGGATGGAATTACTCCATGGCAGGTGCGCCGTGCCGCTTGGCTCGTTCACCGCGTACTGTGCTTCAAAGACCGGCTGGATCGGTAAATTAAATATATTCGCGTCCCATGAATATTTCAATTTATCCGCGCCCAGGCAGGAATTATATCCTGATACCACCAGGACTGGTATGCGCTGAGTACTTGGTGAAATCCCATCGCTGAGCAGAATAAAAGGCATCTGGCTCCGCGCAAGCACCGCCAAAATGTTCAACGTTGCGCGGATTCCGAAACCTATGTGTGATATATTGTCCAAGCCGCCGTCGGCGTCCAATCCCGACGCGCAAAAAATATATATCATGGTACATAATTGGTGCTACGCCATCCCGGTATACCACCCCGCCACTTCTCCGCCGAAACTGGTCGATGTGCAGGAGATAGAGGCGCGGATTAGGTCCGCCGTCGTAGATGCACAACAACGGCTAGCCGCTGGCGAAAAAGCTGTTCCTGTTGGCGCTCTCACCGCCGACGACCGGGATAAATGGGCTCAGGTTTGTTTCCTCATGTGAGGTCTGTGCAGCCGTTGATTTATTTGGCTTTAGAATCTCCATCATCTCCTCGCCCTATCCCCTCAAAATCAACGAACCCATCGCGTCATCTGCCAATCACTCCTCGGGCTCAGTCTAGACGGCTCCTCCCCGACGTTCTCGGTAACGGGCCAAGAGTCCCTCACCTCCCACCTCCTCGCCATCCGCGCTACTAACGCTAACGTCGCTAACCGGATATTTGACAAGGCGCACACCATCATCGTGGATCCATCGACTCGCGCCGGTGCCTCGGGCGAGCACTCTCCCTGTGACGCGCTAGTGCCAAGCATCGTCGATGAGTGGGCTTTGGTTGACGGATTGGACTCGTCGTTCTTTAGCGTCGCCGAGCCTATGCAGTTCGAGTCAGCAGTGCCCGAACAAGCGCACTGGGAGCGTCTCGACTGGGACGTTGACGATAAGATCGCATCCGAATGTATCGACGCCCTCGCGCGCGCCGACGCTATCATAGCCAACTCCGACCCGAACGCCTATTGGTTCCAGGAGTACGGGACGGATTGGATCAAGGATACTCGTTCGTGCTTTCTTTTCTCTTTGCCCCTACATTCGCCTGATGAATGACAAAGTGAAACAATCCCCCGACGCGTACATCCAAATGGTTCTCCAGCTCGCGTATTACAAGACGCACGGCGAGTTCACGGCCACATACGAGACTGCCCTGACGCGGATGTTCAAGCGCGGACGGACGGAGACGATCCGATCCTTCACGAAGCAAAGTCGGGCTTGGGTGCTCGGTATGCTTGACGGCGACGTGTCGGTAGGTCCCTTGATCCTTCCTTTCCTGCCTCTGACCGCCGGCGCCCATTGAACAGCAACAAACCCGACGTAACCTCTTGCACAACGCCCTCCACGCGCACTCGACGCTGATGCGCGAGGCTACGAGCGGCCGTGGCATCGACCGACACCTGCTCGGGCTCAAGCTGATGTTGCGGCCGCTTAGCGGCGAGGAATCGGCCCTGCTCGACGACGAGCTGTTCCAGCGGAGCCAGAAGTGGAGACTCAGCACCAGCGGTTTGAGCGCAGGGAATTTTTTCAGGGGGACCGGGTACGTCCATAGTGTCATTTGTGCCTACTCGATTCTCAAGTAGGATACCACAGGTTCGGGGCGACGTACGAAGACGGCTACGGCATTAATTGTGGGTGATCTCATCTCACCTCGACTTGGTTGAAGCGCTAAACGCGATCGTTCAGACATGGCCGCACCGGATATGATCAAATTCGGCATCGAATCGAAGGTCTCTTCGCCGCGAACGTCTACGGAAGGTCTTAAGGATGCCATCTTTGATGCCCTCGCCAATATGCGGACCCTATGTCTCGCTACTGACGCTCATACTGCTTCTGAGAACGCACAAGTCTCGAGTCGTCTATAATATAATCCATCACTTAGATTACACACACTGCTGCTTCTTTTCCACCATTTTCTTTTCACATCACTGTATCTTAATGTACAAGTGTAATCCATAATTCCAAGAAACTAATAGAGGAAACCAAAGCCAACATAGTGCAAACTTATGCCTCTTCAATGACCCGCTTTTTCGGGTTAGTCAAAAATTCTCCGCTCTCGAGATCCTTCATCCCAAGCCACCCAATCTCCCCTACATATTTGCTGAGCTCGCCGACAATGCAGTCCTTCCCTGGGCCTTTATGGAGGAAGGCTTGACTCGAGACAATGTACATGCCCCGTTTACAACGAGTGAGCATAACATTTGTTCGCCTGAGTGATAGGGTCAGATTTGGGATCAATTGGACTAAAATGACAGACCGCAAATTCTGTAGAAAACCAAGTGCAAGAGATCGCACAAGGCTGATAATAATATAGTCTTCTTCATTTCCTACAGTCTGTGTTAGGAAAGAAAGAAAATGTAAGAGCAGGAAAACATACCTTGGAAGGAGTCAACATTGTAGACCTGTTAAAGGAAGGTTGAGCCAGGATTGTACTGAAGCAGAGAGGTATTTACTTTCTCTTCCCATTTGAGACCTTCAGTCTCCTTCATTGTATCTTCGATCAGAACTCGCTGGCCGTCGTAAGGTGTAATAATTTTGTAATTCTTCTCGTTTTCTTGAAGATGCTGGGCCAACTTGATAACAGCTTCACACTCGAGTGGATTCTGAAGTGCATTCAGCAGAAGAAAACCAAAGAATTGAGAGGGAACAAATACAATAAAGGAGGTCCCAGTCATTTGTATTTGCTCCTTGGCACCAACAACATCAATGAATTGACAAGTGATAACTGAGTCAGGAATAGGATGTTGGGGGTTGGAGTTGAGTTTGTCGTCATATACATGGGTGGATATAAATCTTCCAATTTGTGGAGGCATACGATCTGCACCAATCATCAGCAAGAGAAAAAACACAGAGGGAGGAAAATTTACACTGTGTGTCAAGGAACAAACGAAGTCTATGCAGATGAGTGATTTCAAATATGCTTTGAAGATCTTGGAGATCTTCTTGCCCATAAGGGGGCACTAAAAAGGTATTACGGTAAATCATACAAAAAGTTCTCAGCCTTACATTGTTTGTCGTCTCCAATGAAACACATTTTCCGCAGTGAACCTTGAAATTTGTCGAAAACTGGTGAAGAATCAGATGTTATTGGAGAAGAGAAACTGAAGACTATACCTGGAATGTAGTCTCCTGAAAATATGTTAAGTACACTCATAAATAAAATAGGAAACCCACAAACCAATTTCAATTTGGCTGGCTTCATCTACAACAATTGTATTAACAGGAATTTGCTTTGTGAACTTGAATAAGAAGTAATGCGAAAGCTGAAGATGTGTTAGATCCATAAGAAAAATAATACTACAAAATCTTACCATGCTTAAGGTGCACAGAACTACTTGGCATCCTTTGATTCTTGACACAGGCATTTGTCGAAACTCATCAGATCGGATGAAGTTGGACTTCATCCCTTCGTACAGATGCCCATGCCAGTCAGCATGAGCAAACTCATTGGAGGCAAGGAGTCGCCAGTTGGTAAACCCAGCTGACATCAGCTATGTTGCAACAATCAATACAAGGGGAAATTTGTGCTCAAGAAAGTTTAACTGTACCTTAATTCCAATATTGATTACTGCCACATTGCTCTTGGCAACAAGCCAAATACCTGGCACTGTCAAAGCATGGGAAAACAGCATAAAAATTTGAGTCTCACCTCCCTGGAGTTGTTCAAGGGCTGCCGTGACATAAGCTGCAATTACTGAGGTTTTTCCAGTGCCTGGAGGCCCTGAAAACAAAAGGATGATTATTTGGACTTGACAGGGGAATGAGGAAGCTTACCTTGGATAATAGTAATTCTGTTTGTATCAGAACGAGACAACATGGTGTCCACAGCCACCTGCTGGGACTTGTTATGACGGGCAAGATTGTCCTCTGAGGAGGGCGGAGAAGCAGAGAGAGCCTTGTTATCGCCCACAGTCCATTCTGGTGGCCATACAAGGAGCTCAAATTCCCCCGATTCATCAGCCAGCTTTGGGAACCAGATATTCTGCAACCACGGATTGTCTGTCAACAGCTCCCGATGGCCCTGCAGGATAGTGAGAACAGCAGCGGCGCGCTGAGCCTCGGCAGTTGTGGGGTCGTCACGGCCAATCGTCTTGATCGTTAGAATCGTCTTGGTGTTGTCGAGAGGATGACCGGTATTGAGGTTTGCTGTTCGTCCGTCAACTCCTCCCGTTCGACCATGTACCGTGTACCTCGCGCCACGAGAGTTCTGAACTGACACTGCAATGGTCTGACATCGTTAATTATATATCGATCGAAATAAACGAAACTAGTTTACTCACCTGAAACGGCCGAAGATGATCTTTGTAGGCGGAAGATTTCGCCCCCAGGCCGTCGACGTTGTTTGTGGTCGTAAATTGGTGCTTGGACTCGAGGGGCTTTATGTGAGTGAGGCGCAACGAGTCCTGCGTCATCTTCGCGAGGATGTCAAGCGTCTGCGATCGAGACATGAGCACTCGCGATTGAGACGATAGGCAACACAAACCTGGGGCTCCAGCTTTCTCGTATCTATCTTCGGTACCTTGGTAAACGTCTCCGCGCCGTTGCCAACAGTATGAAGATACTGCGAAATCCAAGCGCGCATCGCCAGGTCCGAGACGCAGTGATGATCCTTGTCGGGGTCATAGATCGGATTCTCGAACACAGCGACGATATTGTCATCGAAGATGCGCAAAGTGTCCCCGATCGCGGCTTTGATGGCGCTCAGCGGCTTGCGCTTGACAGCAGAGAACGCCGACTGGATGTCGATGCCGTTGGTGAGACGCAGATCGACGCTGCAGTAGAGCGACATGGACAAGGGCCCCAGATCGAACCCGAGGAGATCACCACCGTTGCGACAGAGTATTATTTCCTCCAGCAGCTTGCGCCCAGTGGTGTCACGAACTTTGGGAGCGTGCTCCGGCCGTTTCCCACCGCGACCTCTCCCGCGCGGGTTGCCTCCGGGCGCAGAACCACCGCTGTTGCTGAAGAATTGCACGATGAGACAGTACGTGTCGTCCGCGATGGCGAGAGCCACCAAGTTGCCAGACTTCGAGTATCCTGGAGCGATTCCGATGGGCACTGATCAAGCTTAATCGTCTTGGTAGGTAGCATGGTATGTAGCTGGACGTACAAGCGTGGTTAAATACCTCGAGAAAGTTCCGCTCGAGCTCGTCCTCGCGTTTGGTCTTTAGCTCAAGCTTGCTCTCCACCCCATCGAGCAAGTTCTGCATAAACTATACATACGATCAGCATCGAACCATTGAAGTATATCAGACGAACCGAATCCTGGTTCCTCTGTGCTTTCCGAGTCATCGATGAAACGGCGAAAGTGGAAGTTCAAGAAAGTCAAAAGCGCAGACACGGTCACGGGATCGCGAAGGTTATTTGCGGCTGTTTTACGGTAAACGCGAAATCTTCAATTACCAAGAATCGTACTCTAACTTTCTAGTCTATTTAATCGGGTATATCCAACAGTTAGGTATCGCAGCCCCGTCCAACCCGAGGACCAGTCTAAGGATTCAACCACTCAGCCGCAAGTCGGCTTGTCGCGCCCCGCCCAGGATTCAAGACAACTCAATCTCACGCCCCCGGTCCGATCTCAACCGCAAGCTTGCCCACAAGCGACTCTTTCGCCGCCCCCTCCGCAAACCGCCGATGAGCAAAATCACCATCCGCTTCATACAGCGCGTCAGCATCACGTTCATGCGGCGTACCTCCGCCATGAACCCGATCTTCGTCGTCCGCACCGCCGACATGATGATGTAGTCGTCTTCGTTTCCTGTGGTGGCGAGGCACATTAGTTCTAAGTGGGAGGGAGGAAAGCGATGGGCTAGGACGCACCCTGAAATGAATCCACACAAAACACCTTATTCTCCCACGGAATCTCCGCCTGCTTGAGCTCCGCCTCGAGCAGGGCGCGCTGCGCATCATAGGGCGTGATGATGCGGTACGACCGGCCTTTCTCGTGGTACTCGCGCGCCTCGGCGATCACGACTTTCGCCTCAGCGACGTTCTGCGGTCGCAGTCAGAGACAAGAGGAGAGAAACAAAATGTGGGAGAAAGTACCCCTGCTTGCTGATCGGGTGCTCGGTCTTGAGCTTCCCGTCGTAGATGTGCCTGCCGATGAAGGAGCTGATCTGGTGCGGCATGCTGGAGTATACTTAGATTTTGAGAGAGAAAAGGGGACGGAGAAACAGACCGATCTAAAAAATGTCAGTTTGTGTTTTGGAGGGAGAAACAAAAGAACGAACCAATCGTATTACTAATTGAAGTCGCGCGACATGAACAGCGTAAAGTCGCATTTCGCATCCGCCAGCTTCTCCGCAATATTCTTCACCGCAACATTACTCTGCGCCACGACCCACACTGTCCTTTCCACATCATGCGCCCACGCCAAAATACTCACCACCACCGCCACGATCACCGTCGTCTTCCCCGTCCCCGGCGGGCCCTGCATCAGCACCACGCGATCTGCGTTGTTACTCGACAGCATCGCGTGCACGGCCTTTTTCTGCGACGCATTGAGCTTGCGGTGCGGGTAGTCCAAATCGACGTCGTACGGTGGCCGCGCGGAGGACTGGGTGCCGAGGAAGAGCGCCTGGGAAAACGGTTGCGCGAGGAGCGTGTTGGTCTGCTGGAGCGCATGTCGTGCGACGTCGGCGCGGTGCGCCTCGGATCGTGTGGGGCCCTCGCGGCCGACGGTGGTGACGCGGACACTGGTGTCGCCCGTGAAGGCGGCGGAGAGAGCAATGCGTGCGGCGCGGCCGTCGACATAGACGGTTTTGTCGGAGAATTTGGCGACTTTGCCTTGGACAGTGCTGCTCTGGACCTTGATGCGCTGGTTGATACGGCAGAGTTAGGACTGCCTGTTATGAGTGTGCGGTGGACCCCGACGGCCCACCTGGTTGTGTGACGCCAGAGTGCGTGTCTTGAAGCGCGTCGAGGTGACGGACAGCTTACCCTCCTTGCAGCTGACCTCGCTGTCAACCTCGTTCTCGACACACGTCGGTTTCCTTTGGGCGAGCCGTGGTGCTTCCCGGATAAGCTTTGCGAGCGCGTCTAGCTGCTGAAAAAGTGTCTAGCTTGGATTTGATGGCTGGAAATAATACCCACCGGCGCAGACCACTCCCTCGTATCCATCCTCGGGATCTCCTGCATTTTTTGCATCATCGACTCGAGTGTCGCTGCGCGCCACGCCGCCCACGCCTACAGCGCAACATGCGCAATGGGCGCACACACATCCTCGTCGTGCCGAAACAACCCTATTACCTTCGGCTTATCCACCCCCGCGTCGCCGCCAAACACGGTCGGAGTGTTCTTTAGACACGCAAACGGCAAGAAAGGTTTTATATTTTGCGGGGCGGAGGGATGCTATTGTGCGCGGGGAGGCGAGGACACCGCGGTTGCTGAGGGGGACTTTATGGGGTTTGCGGCTGCGGTGCGGACGCCGCACGCGTTTAGGGCGGGGCCAGAGGGCATGGAATACCTGACTGGGGGAAGCAGGTAATACACAAGGCCATTCAAGTTCTAGCGTAGTGTATTTCTCATTCATTTGCAACAGAGAGCCGTGGACGTGTGTTACTACCCGCTTGTGAGTTTTTCCGTTGTTTATTGCTGATCCAGGACCAGGATAGAGTCGACGCTTGTGGTGAATGGGTGAAAAACTGTTGGTGGACGAGAAAGCGACGACAAAGATGTGGTTTTGGTCGTGAAACTCCTTTGTAACTTGTGAAATTGCTTTCAATCTGCAACCGAGAATGACGACGGTGTTCTTGTACATGTGGGGATATTGCAGGGAAGACAAACATGGCAATGACGAAAGGGCGCTTTGCACGTGTTGAGTGGGACTGATGCTGGAATCAATATTTGTTGAAGTGGTACTTGCATGAACTCGGCGACCCCGCAGTTCGACGCGAGAAACCAAGCATTTGTGAGCCCCCAACGGCTTCAGGAGCTGCGCGCCAACGCCCGCCAGCCAGTCTTCAACGCGATGGAGCAATCACAAGCACAGCGCCGGCCCTTGCTGCAACAGGACAACTCCCACAATAGATCCTCCTCCTTCTTCTCCTTCAACCGCAAGAACAACGACCAGAGCACCTCCCCGCCCCAGCGCAGTGGTTCCTTTCTCTCCCGCGCAAGAATGGACCAGCCGCAGCAGCAGCAGCCCCCGCCCCAGCCAGATCTACTCCCGTCGCGTCCCTCTCTTGATCAGGCGCCCGCAGCAGCGCCCCCGCTCCATCCAGAGATCAGGTCCGTCGTCCAGCTCACCACCGCCCATGCCCGCAAGATATACTTCTCCGGGCCCCTCGTTCGACGCATCGAACGCCAACCAGACGGCCAGAAACCAACCAAAGATGAGGGCTGGACTGAGGTCTGGGCCCAGCTCGGGGGAACGACGCTCAGTGTTTGGGACATGAAGCAGATCCAGGAGGCCAGCCAGCAGGGCAGGGAGGTCCCTCCGACCTATGTGAACATGACAGACGCCTTCGTCCATGTCCTTGGCTCTGTTACTGTCCCAGAGACCCCGACCTCTCCCTCGAAGAGATATCCCGATGTCCTCACTCTCAACACTGCAGGCTCCAATCTGCTGCTGTTCTCCTGTCCATCGACCGCGGCACTCTTGTCCTGGGCCGCCGCCCTCCGTCTCTCTGCATGGGAAAAATCCCGCCTCGAGGAAATCTATACTGCTCATCTACTAAGAATAACACTCAGCGGTCCGTACTCCGTGCCATGTTATTGTATATCCATCTAAGTAACCAAAACCAGGTCGCGAGCACCCCTCGACGCTCCAGCACGGCCGCATGGAAGGCTGGGTCCGCATCCGCATCGCAGGCCAGACCGATTGGAAAAAGGTTTGGATGTCTGTCACCGCCGCCGCCGATGCCGCCCCCAGCGACGCCGGCGCGCCCTCCAACTCCGCCGGCTCGCGCAACAAGAAGCGCATGTCCAGCCTCTTTGGATCCAAGGAGCACAACGGTGTCGCCGGCGGCAGCGGCGGGCCCCTCCCTCCCAAGCCTGTCATCGCCATGTTCGCCGGGCCCAAACCCAAGGACCGCAGGAAGCCGCTGCTCACGTTCCACAACGTTACCCAGGCGTTCGCGGTCTACCCCGAGCGCCCGGACCTCATCAGTCGGAGCACGCTGATTAAGCTCGAGGGCCTCATTGGCGACGAGGAGACCGCGGGCGATATGGGGAGGAGAGAGGGCTGGTTGTTGATTATGCCTGAGCTTGAGGGCGGGCTGGGCCAGGCGGAGGAGATGCTCAAGTGGATCGTCGGTTCGTCGCGTTCGTTTTCTCTCTGCGCGTCCAACTAAAAAAGATCGTTAGCTCTGCACGACGCGTTTCAGCTCTACGGCCGACCACAAGGATGGACATGGGACCCACGCGACCCCGCGTCCCTCATGTTTGCATATCCCGTTGGTCCTCACCGCGACGTGCGTACCTTTGATTCATTCATTCATCCACCTTACTCAATTTCTCGCAGCTTCTCTTCCTCGAACGCGATCAAGCTGAAACGCTCGACGTTAGAGATGATCGCACCTCCTCCATCCGGGCGAGGCTGTTGAATATCCTTCTCGAAAGGATGCCTCAAAAGGACCCGGCTGCGCGTGCGCCGACTGGGCCGCTCTCCCCGCAACAACATCAGCCGTTGCAGCGCCCACTGGATGCGCCACCGCTCCTCCCGCCCATCGGCGAATTCGGCAGCCCGACGCAGAGCCCGCCTCCGCGCGCAAGCCCGCAACTGCCGCCGCTCAGCTTTGGCGCTGGCGCAGCGGAGAGTCCAGTCCCCGCGCCAGCCTCACAGCTTACGCCTATATCGGAGCGCAGCAGTTTCGGGACAACGCGCAACATGTCATCGTCCATCGACTCGACCACCGTGTTGAGCCCGCAGCGCAAGTCGACCATCGGACATAACGGGAGTGGGAGCGTGCCTAGCCCAATTGCGGAGCAGCCTGCTAGTCCGACTACCCGCGCCGCCTCGCCCCCAGTTCAGTTGCAGTCGCCCCAGCTGCCCTCCGTGCTCAATGGGCCGTTTACGCATAGCCCAACGTCCTCGCTGGACCGCGCGCCGTCTCCCCCAACGAAGGATGTTCCCTCGAGCCCGGGGCACACGACTCCGGATTTATCTAGGCTTGGGTCGACGCTTAGCTCGGGGTCTGTTCCTGCGAGTAGTATTAGGATGGTGCAGCAGCCGGGCGCGGCGTCGCCACCGCCTCCCCCTAACGGCGATATGTCTCCTACGATGAACAATGGCAACGGCGCGTCTCCTACGTTGAGCAACGCGCCCTCGCATACTTCTGACCCCGTCAACCGCGCGATGAACCATTCGCCCACCTCCATCCTCACGTCGCCGCACTCGGTTTACGACTCGTCGCCTGGTGGAGCTACAACGCAGCGCTCGATGTCGCGTTCATCTGTGCTGACATCGCCGTTCTCAATCATAGGGCAGAGCACTACTTCGCCAAGATCGTCCTTCCAGCACCCTGGTGCAGCGCAGCCGGAGGAACAGACGAACTTCTCGAACGAGGCGGGCGCGCTGTATTATATGCAGCAGCAGTTTGATTCGATGCCGCGGCAGAAGGCGCCGACGCGCCAACAGCCGACGACTATTTCAGAAGGGGACGACGAGTCGGATGAGGAGGAGGAGCCGCAAACACCGGGGGCGACTGATTCATACAGCCCCGTGCTGCGCCAGAGCACGCCGATGGCCTTCCACTCGCCCCTGCTCGCCGAGACGCGCGCTCAGGCCGCCTCGCCAACGCAAAGCAGCTTTTCGTCGTCCGGCATGTCGGCCGCGCGGGAACACCCGGTCGCGCTCGGCCGGAAGCCCTCAGGGGCACGTGCGCCAAACACTAACAACCGCGATGCCGCAAGGGGATACCGTGGCCCTGAGCGTGGACTTTCTTCCGTGCCCTCTGAGCTCAACGAGGAGGACAGCGAGAGCGAGATGAGTATCCCGCCGAGCAACAGCGAGCAGCACGCGCCGCCGCCGCCTGCCCCCGTTCAGCAGATGCAGCAGCAACAACAGCCACACTCGAACGACGACTTGGATGCGCTTGCGGCGCTGTCGTACCTCGACGTGAACGACGAACAACCACCACAGACGACGCAGGGACAGAGGTACGATGAGGGTACCCAGCAAGTTGCGCCGTTGCGGCCGCATATGGCCGAGCGAGGCGTGTCGGGCGGGGCGCCAGGGGAACGAGTCGCGACGCCGCCGGCCGAGTTCAAGTCGTCGTTTGCGCCGTCGAAGCAGGCCGCGGAGCGCAAAGCGAAGCTCGAGGCGCAGCAGGCCGCGCACCACGCCGCCGTGCACCAACCTGGGCGGGCGAATGGGAGGCGAAAGTCGCGCGTTGCGGATCGCGGGGGGTGGGGTGAGAGCAGCGATGAAGAGGAGGAGGATGAGGACGACGACGATGAGGACGACGATGATGACGCGGATTCGGATGCAGTGCCGTCACCTGTGCATCGGCAGCCGACGCCGACGTCGGGGCCTGCGTCGCTCAACAACCACTCGATGCGCGGACCACAGCTCGGCCAAGGCCAAGGCGAAGACCCTCAGCAGTCTTACTCGCATCTGCGGCCTCCTCGGACGTTACCGCAGATTCCCCATAGGCCCTTTCGTGCGTACTTCCATCTCTGCTGCCGTACGTTTGTGTTGACTAGGAACGACCTACAGCCGACTCGGACGGCGTTCCACGGCGTGTACCGTCCGATCAGTATTCTGAAGCTGGGAGACGTACATACTACGATGACGGGACGCAGCTGCGGACGCAGGCGGAGATGCCCCAGCCCGGTGCGGGGCGACAAATGTGGAGTCAAGTGCTCGATCCTGGCCGAAATGGCAATGCTCCTGCACCGGATGGGCGGGATACGTTCGTCCAGCTCGAGGAGTCCAAGCTTACGAAGGCGTTTACACCGCAGGGGCTGCTGTCGGCGGGGATGCAGGACAAGCAGGATCGGTCGGCGAAGAGGCAGGAGGAGCTCGCGAGGGAGAGCGGGGCGTCACTCGTCAACGTTCCTAACAAACCGCCACCGCCGCAGACGGGTCTCCTCGGCGCGATTACGGCTCACGAGCGAGAGCGCAAGCGCGAGGGAGGTGTTGGGGCTGCGCTGACGGAGCGGGAACGCGAGAAACGCGTCGCGGAGGACCGACAACGCAGATTCGACGAGCATCAGCGGCAGCAGCTCGACCAGATGCAGCAGGGCGGGTCGATGTACGGCGGCGGGCAGCAATTCTCTGGCTTCAATCCCATGATGAACCCGATGATGGGGATGAACCCGATGATGATGGGGATGAACCCAATGATGACCGGGATGAACCCTATGATGACCGGGCAGGGGCTGAGCCCAATGATGACTGGGCAGGGGATGAATCCTATGATGACTGGGCAGGGAATGCCTGGGATGGGCTATCCCGGGATGATGCCTGGCTACAATCCTCAGCACATGTTCGCCGCACAACAAGCCGCCGCGCAGGCGTACCAGCAAGCGATGGTGGCGTTTTCGAACGCGGGTTCACAAGTCGGCGGGGAGGGCGGGAACGCTGGGAGCCCCGGACAGCAGCAACCGCAGCTCAACCCGATGATGACTGGCGGGAACATGTCTATGTTCGACCCGCGCATGTCGATGATGGGCATGCCGATGATGAGTCCGCCGATGGGTCTGCCTATGCAGATGACGGGTATGTCTGGATTCAACCCCCAATTCACGCCCAACGGCTCGCCTGGGATGGAGCTTCCTCTCGCGCCGCCGAGCGTACTGGGTCAGGGACAGAACCAGTATCCGTCGCGCAACAGCTCCCCTGGGCCCGGACGCGGTTCGCGTGGGTCGCCGCATCGAGGATCTCCGCTCATTCGTCCCGTCGACCACGACACGGGTGGACGGGTTTCGTCGCGACCTGGGAGTCCCAAACCTTGATACTATTTTTCTTTCTGTTTTCATCGTCCCTCCTTAGACTCTCTAAAATGGCCTACTTTTACCTTACTAGCCTAGATATCCGGCATACGATACCATGCTATCATTTCCGTCTTGCTTTCCTGCCTTTGCTCCAACGGACTACATATGCGAGCTTGCAATTGACGACCCTTATGAGAGCGGATTATACGGATGCTCGCGGTGGATTCACGAAACTTATTTTCACGCAGAAAAACAGGGAAACGATATTTATTTCATCCGTACATCTACCCATCTAAACTTGACAAGTCGAGTATGAGCCGGCAAGGGGACCTGGGTTAATTAATTTGAAAACGACGCGCCGAAGTGGCTACCTAAGGCATTGTTCAGAAACGGATGATGTAGAAAGCGAGGGAAAAGAGACGCACGTCAACCGCTGTCAGTTCTGCCGTCGTCCTCGGTCTGAGCATCGCTGCTCGACCTGAGTCCTGTCGCAACTTTGACTAGCGTAGCAGCGCTTATAGCGTTGATACAATTACGACCCTGCAGAGAGGAATTAGACTTTGAGTGAGGCCGACAAAAGACAGACCGCATACCGAGTTGAACCAAACCCTGCAAACCGCGCGGACCGTCCACAGTAGGGAACCAGCTCTGACTACAGAGCAGCAAGTCCAAGAGCAGATAGTACACAGACCGCGGCAAGTGGTAAATGGAACCTCTTGTGAAGACTGTAAGGAGAGGAAAAAAGGATACGACTAGGAACGTACCTCCGAACAACACTCCGCTCTTTGCTGCGCACAGTGCGAGCTGAGGCGTATGCGTACATCAGAGAACCTAGCGCCGTTGAAAAACTAGAAAACGAAGGGAACAGAGCAGAAATACCTCGGCCGACTCGCAACCACCTTGCGATGAATGGAGCCGACACAGTCGCGAATCGCCCGAACTCATGGCTGCATTACCCAGCATCCTGCGATAGGAACATGGGGGGAATCGGAAAGAGACCAAAGGGCCAATTGAGCCAAATCGGCTTATATAGGCACAAGCCGTCCCAAATAATGCGCTAATTGATCGCGAGTCACGTCCGGACGCGCTTGTTCTCAACCACCGTGAACCCGTTCTCGACCCTCATGGACCATGGGTGTAAAGTCTTTATGGAAGCTCCTCGCGCCTGTTGGTCGGCCCGTCATGTCGGCTTTCCACGAATCTCTTTTTCTCCATAACTGAGACATTGGATTAGGCTCGAGACCATGGAGGGTCAAGTAATGGCTATTGACTCGAGTATCTGGATATACCAATTCCAGGCTACTATGCGTGATAACGACGGGAAGGCGCTGTCAAATGCTCACGTCCTTGGCTTCCTCCGCCGAATCGCCAAACTGTTGTTCTATGGAATTAGACCCGTTTTTGTTTTTGACGGAGGTGCTCCCGCTTTGAAGAGAAACACCCTTGTAAGTCTGCATAAAGTATGCGGAATTTCGTCTTCTCATGCTCCATAGAATGAGCGGAGAAAGAAGAAGACTGGAGCGGCCACAAGCCATACCAAACTAGCCGAAAAGCTTCTCGCTGCCCAACTGAGACGCGAGGCTTTGAAACATGCGAAAGGGGCACAGTATATCGCGTATTTATCTTCCAGTCCTCACTCTCATTCTTTACAGGAAACCGGCTAAAGGCAAGGGCAAAGCACCCGCTGGGCCCGTTGTACTCGACGATAACACGGTGTACCTCGAGGACATTGACCCTTCAATACCCAAGACTCCGGCGCGGAAAGCTACGACAGCACCCTCCTCGGTGTCCCCCAGCAAGCCCAGGTTCCATGATCATGATCCATATCACCTCCCAGACGTTGATTTTGAGGCTGCTGTCGCAAAAGCAACTCGGGCTGCGGTCCCCGATCCGCGTCTGGCCACCGAGGACGAGCTGCGCGAGTTCATTGAGGATATGCGGCCGGAAGATTTTGATGTTACCTCTCCTGCCTTCCGTGAGCTGCCGACTGAAGTCCAGTACGAAATCGTCGGAGACCTTCGACTCAAATCGCGGCAAACGTCATACGCTCGTCTGCAGAACATGCTCAAAATCGCACCCACTCCTCTCGACTTTTCCAAACAGCAGATTCAGAATCTGCGGCAGCGGAACACTTTGACGCAACAGCTGCTCATGACCACAGATAGTATCGGTAAAGCCAACCTCACCATCCCTGTTCGCGTTGCAAGTGAGCGCAACAGAGAGTACGTGTTGATAAAAAACGAGGGTCATGACGGCGGATGGATTCTTGGTATCCGGGACGACGGGACGCGGGACAAGCCGATAGAGATTGACCAGGACCCTAAAGTTGTCCCGGATGACGATAGCGATGAGGATATGGAGGAAGTTCCAATGTTCGCCTGTTGTTTCTGCGGTAGTACATCGCTAACCCACCGATATCTAGTCCGTCAGTTGGAGTGCCAGACACCGACTTGCAAGAATTTCAACGATCAATGAACCTTGCGGCTATCGCGAATCGCCATGCGCCCAAAAAACCTGCAATACCAAGGAAAGATCTGCTGCAATCTGTTTCGTTACCACTATTCGACATAGACGACGCCAGCGAAATGCCGATAATTGACGATGAGGACGATGGGGAACTTGCTTTGGCGATTCAGGAATCCATCGATCAAGCTAATGCAGCAGCACGCGAGGCCCCTGCGCGTCCCCGACGGCCTGTTATGGTCAATGCTGTCGCCTCGTCTTCCAAACTCGTTGACACAACGCCGCACAGACCATCCGAGTCTGTTTCCCGATATCCTTTCCACGACGAGGATGCGTTTGTGCATGGGAATCGGCTGGAGACTGCGTTGTCCATCGCAAACGCAGGGTTCGTGCGGAGCCGGACGAAACCCGCGGCTAGGTCCATGTTCGGGGAGCCGGTATTACTGCAGACAAAGACCGCTTCACCTGCGGCACCTTCACCTCTATCCCGACCTATAATCCAACCCGCGCTACCTTCGCCTTTATCACGATCTATAACTCAACCGGTGCCCGTACTTCATTCAGTGACGGAAGGCGTTCCGGCACAAGCTGGAACCCCAATATTTGGGAAGCCCGTCTTGCTGCAATCGTCGACTCCTCTTCCATCTCCGCCTCAAATCAACCCAGACCCTATCGAACTTTCGGATGAGGAGATGGAAGAGGTATTACCGGCTTTTGAGCCTGAAATGTCGAATGCAGACCCATCACCAGCTGGAGCTTCGTTTGAGCCATCCGAGATGGATGATGGACCACAGATCGCTGTAAAAGCCCTCGGTCCATCTCCACCTCCGCGACTTCCATCTCCTGTTACCGAACGTCGCCCAGTAGTTGTACCGAACGAAACAGAGCATGACCTGCAAACACTCGTAGAACCAGTCTCCGTTGAGCCGCTCGCACTCCAGAACTCTTCACCGGACGCAACAGAGACTCTTCCTCTGCTATCGTCCTCCCGGAACGATGTAGTCGAGGACGAACCTATTAGCGACTGGTCGAGGTCCCCGTCACCGATGGTTGTTGGGTTAGAACAGCCACAACCACGAGCCCCGTCCCCCGTTGCGGAGGACTGGGACGCCGCTCAAGAGATGGATCCGGACGCAGAAGAGGGCGAATTTGCGCGGTTCATGTCGCAAGTCAAGGGCAAGGACCTGGACGACGTTCGGCAAGAAATCGACGACGAGATTAGGGTCTTGAACGCGCAGAAAAAGGCAGCGATGCGAGATTCCGAAGACATAAACCAGCAGATGATATCGCAAATCATGGTGGGTGCATTGCATCGTTTCGACTCAGCTTATGTTAACATGTGTAGACGATGCTGAGTCTATTCGGCATCCCGTATATCACTGCGCCGATGGAGGCTGAGGCTCAGTGCGCTGAACTCGTCCATCTGGGGCTCGTCAATGGCGTGATCACCGACGATTCGGACGTGTTTTTGTTTGGAAGCCAGCGCGTGTTCAAAAACATGTTCAACCAGTCCAAAACGGTCGAGTGCTTTCTGCTCTCAGACCTGAGTCGCGAGTTGGGTTTGGATCGTGACACGCTCATTAGACTTGCGTATCTGCTTGGTAGTGATTATGTTGAGGGACTTGCAGGCGTCGGGCCAGTCGTCGCGATGGAACTTTTGGACGAGTTTCCTGGGGAAGATGGGCTGCACAAATTCAAAGAGTGGTGGACGAAGGTGCAGTCTGGAAAGGACAAACCGGAGGATAACAAGTCCAAGTTTCGGAAACGATTTGCAAGTATTGCGAACATCAGTCCATCGTTTTACTCACTTTCACTTTAGAGGAAAAATTTCAAGGACCTCTACCTGCCCCCAGAGTGGCCGAACGCACTTGTGGTATGTGTCGCTTTCGTTAATCTCGTGGACCTAACAGTGCGCAGAGGGACGCCTATTACCACCCCACTGTCGACGAGTCGGATGAGCCTTTTAAATGGGGCTTGCCGGACCTTGATGCGCTCCGACAGTAAGTAATGTCGATCTTCTCATTTTCGAGTCTCATTTGGGATTAGGTTTCTCTACGTCGAGCTTGGCTGGTCCCCGGTCAAAGTCGACGAGCTCTTGTTACCTGTCATCCAAAAAATCCGCAAGCGTGGGCTGGTATGTCGACGTTGTCTCACTCCTCGAGCTTGAGCTCACACTACATAGAATGGTGCATTAAACAAACAGGGGAATCTCGATGGCTTCTTCGACATCACTGGGAGTGGGACTATTGCCCCTCGGAAACGTCACGCGTACGCGAGCAAACGTCTGCAACAAGTCGTATCCGATTTTAGGAAGAAACGGAAACACGGCTCCAAGTCCCCAGCCGCAAGTACGGGCGAAAATAGTCCGTCCGAGGACGAGGACGTCCCTGTCAAGAAGAAGGCCAAGGGAAAATCCAAGGCCGTGTCCGCACCGAAACGCGGGACTGGCCGCGGGCGTGGTCGGGGTGCGAAGAAGGGTTCTTCTCGCAAGAAGATGGTCTCTGAGGACGAGGCAGAATTTCAAGGGGTAGAACCAGAGGCCAAATCGGGTCTCGGGCTTACGGCACAACTACGTCCAAGGCCTAAACCCGCTTATAAGGGGGCCGTAGCGGAGGCGGGATCTATGGACGAAGCGCAGACACAGTAAATGCAAATGTAATAACTATCTTATCCAATTGGCGATTCAATGTTCACCAACTAACAGAAAACCACTTTGCTTCCAACAAAGAAAAAAATTGTTCCCCAACCATTCCTCGCAGCCTGCTGAATGCGCCTATCCTCCAAGATACTACCAGGGCATCAATGGACGAAATGCACAAACGTGATGAAGTCGCGACCCCTGCCTATCGCGCTTGATACGGAAAAGAAAAAAAAGCTTCCGCGTATCAAAAAGATCCTTCCCTGCATCCTTCATTACTTATTCTCCTTAACCATCACAGCAGCATGGCGCAGATGGAAGCGCGCGGGGCCCATATTTGTCTGATGATTTACTCGTTGAGTAATCTACGCAACCCCGAGGTCACTCGATCGAAACGAGTTGCTGCTATCTTCTTTTGTTTTGAGATTTTTCTTTCGTCATCTTTCTTATTTTTTTACCTTGCTGGCCCCCTGGATCATTCATAAGGTCGGCCCGGCGTCAGGGCGTTTTGGACAGCAATTTTACCTTCAATACATCTCTACTCGGAGGTTCAAGATCAAGAAGTTGAGAAGCGGGAAAGTTCCTCATACTGCACCTCTACTTTAGTTTTTTGATGCAATCCAATCAACAATGTGGTCTGGGGTCCCATGCACTCTGTGCAGTGGTTGTGCGAGCTGTTCCGAGCCTTTTTCCACATTCTTATCACCTTGTCTTCTGCGTCCACAGCGTTGTCCCATTCAGCAACGACTCGGAGGACATATCCAAAGTGTACGACTTGGTAATATGCCAGGTCCTCCCAGATGCATCCCGGGTGTTGGGAGAGCCGGTGTGCAGATGGCGGGGAAAGAAGTTTTTGTTGATGCAGTGTTGCAATTTATGCAGATGTGTCGTGGCCCAGAGTAGGCGGAGGGACTCGGGCTTCATTTCAACATCGTTAATGGTGGTATCCTACGGTACAGTAAGCAGATAGGATGTTGCCCAAGGAGGAGAGCCCACATTTGGTGGTGTTGGAGCAAGAAGAGCTTCGGTCAACTCGGATTATCAGTTCGTTTCCCTTCCGTCGAGGCAATGACTATGTCCAGTGGTTGATTACGCAGGTAGTGCTCAAGTAGTTCTGGGGGTTGGAGGATTATCACTAGATTTATCATGGAAAGCGGCAGCAGCCTCGGGACTACTGAGGTAGGCGGTGCATATAATGTTGTACGTCGTCAGGTTTGCATGCGGGCATAGCAGCAAACCGTTAAGACAGTCAGAGGAATGATCTCGGTGCATGCGAGTCGGGAAGCCACGTCCAGGCGAATTGAGTCGGAGGGGTGAACGAAGAGGCGGAACGGGAAGGGAGACATGAGAGTTGAGGCAATGTGGAGATTTAGGAGAGGAAATAATAGGGATCAAAAAAATCGTTGACCCACACGTCGGACTCGGGTCCAACTCAGTAGATGAGATGCTGACTGAGTTCATGGATGGGGTGGCCACAGTCAAGATAATAGGCAGCATGTGGTCAACCAGGTAAAAAGCACTTCCGCTCGAAGTTCTTAGCTCCGGAGTTAGGTCGGTTGCAAGGTCTGTATTCCGCGCAGTAGGGTTGACGCTTCCATTGGGAGCTTCAAATAGAGTCCTTGAAGGCGGAGTTGAGAGATACTGTAGGTTCGGGCGGAGCCAGTGTTCCGGCTTAAGGCCTTATTAAGGGTCTTTTTTATTGCTAACCCTTAGGACCCTTAAGATGGCCTTAATAAGGGTACCCTTAATAAGCCCTTAATTTCCTAAAGGGGAAAATCCAGTGAAATTGCCACAAACAAAAACATAGAGCTGAAATTGTGTGTTGTACCCTTACCGTTAAGTTCCTCAACAGTCCAGACCCGGCTTACCCCGAAGCTGCCTCATCTCCGCCAGGGGAAATGACTTTGCCAGTCAAACAACCCACTCCGACTCATCATTATTGACTTCATCTGCAATATCATAAAAGTGGGTATGGCCAAGTTGAAATTGATATTAGGGCCACATTTTCCCCACTCAAAGCATTGCACAGTAGCTTTTTAGCTAGAATGATGGGCCATCATTTACCCTTAACGTGCCCTTAATATGCCCTTAACATGTTTTCAGCCAGTTATTAAGGGTTAACGTTAAGGGCTTATTAAGGCCTACCCTTAATAAGACCTTAGCCCTTAGCCACAACACTGGGCGGAGCTAAAAGTGCCGTAAGGTTTTGCTGACTGTGATCGGTGACAGCCGTGACGCGTACTGGCCGAAAGCGCCGAATAATAACACGAACAACGCCGAAAACCCGTGATCGCGGCCCTCCTCTTTACGCTCGTTCATTCGACGACGAGCGACCCGAGTTTGAGGCTCGTAGACAAAACCCGCGCTAATACTCCGCCGCTTATATCTTGCGCCATTTGCTCCTCAGCCTCCCATAACACGCCTTTTCCATGCTTGCCTCACGCTCAAGACTGCTCTCTCTCTCAAAAGCACACTGCAGGCCAAGATTCTTTACCCAGTCATATGTCAGAATCGATGCCACACCCCGGTGTACCATCCCACGAACGCGAAATATTCACTCTTCCCCCAGTCCGTAGTTTTCTCCCGCTCGTTTTGGTTCTGAATGTGTTTGCAACCTTCAAGGCGTATGGCATGGGGATATAACCCGGCCAGAGCCTGGAACTGGGTTGGTCCACTTTGTTCATATACAATGCGCTCGTTTTACCGACTTGAAGCTCCTTGTAGAATCACGATACATTTCCGGGACGCGAAAGGCTCGCTCGTCAAAAGCATCGAAGCCAATGAAGGGGATGATTTATTGTCAATTGCACACGAGCATGATATCGACCTGGAGGGTACGTACCCTTCCCTTGCGCGACCGCTTGTTTTCTTAATTCTCTTCTTCGGAAGGTGCCTGCGAAGGCTCCGTAGCATGTTCCACATGTCACGTTATTCTCCCTCCAGAGTACTATGACCTCCTCCCCGAACCCGACGACGACGAAAATGATATGCTAGACATGGCCTTCGCACTTACCGACACAAGCCGGTTGGGTTGCCAAGTGAAACTCACTCGAGAGCTGGACGGGATGACTGCGACATTACCCGCGGCCACGCGAAACATGTTCGTCGATGGTGGGTGCAAAATAGTCACTGCTGCTTTCGTTTCTGACCACCGCGCACAGGGAAAAAGTCAACTCACTAATACGCATTAATTTTTTTCTAATGAGATATAATCCCCTTTCTCCGGGCTCGTGACTCCTAGCGACGGAGCTCTCGAATTAGGACCCTTGCGCCGCGCACTGGGTCGGAATGTCCTCCTTTATCATTTGGGTTGCATGATCGAGCTTCGGACGAATACGGAACACCCCGCAATCATTTATTGATTTCGGTCGACGATTCCGACACTCGACTTTTTTTCTCGGGTACTTATGTTTGCACATTGTCAGAACTGCGCTACGCCGTTATCGGCAAGAGTGGGCACGTGGCTAGAATCGAGTCAGAACGGAAATGCGGGGAATCCATAGAAAACGAGTCTGTTCCAAGATCTGTTCTTGAACTTTACTTGTCAATGGCTGACGAGACCGAGATACCCCTCCTCTCTCCCGACTCACCGACAGAACTAGTTTCCAGGCAAAATGAAATTTACGACAGATTCTCGAACGGGTCTAAAAATGCTATTGTGGCTCTGGTCTCCTGGTGTGGACTCTTACCGCGTATGTTACGCGTCAATAAGCCGCCAAAAGTCTAATTTATATAGTCTTCGTGTCGGGGTCTTTTATCCCCTGCATCCCACAAGTCGCGGAAAGCTTTAACACGACTGGCCAAGTTGTCAGGTAAGGCTTCCCTAGTCATCCAGGGCTGTACCGACGGTCTGCCTTCAGTTTGGCGGTCAGCATCTCATTCGTTGCGACTTCTGTTGGAGGCTTGATCGGTGCTTCGTACTCCACCTTCTGTGCGGATCCTTTTTTTTTTTTTTCAAGGCGTTCGTTGAGAACCTCTTCTCAGATGGACGGAGACCGATGTACATGATTGGATTGCCGTTACTGTGCTTTGCCTCGTTTGCTCTTGGATTCGCTCGCTCGATTCCCGAGTTGATGTTTTTCCGATTCTTTCAAGCTCTCGGAGCTGCTCCAGGTTTATCCGTAGGTACTCGATATTTCTGTACCTCTCGTTTTCGTTTACTGATCTCTCTTCAGGCGCTGGAGTCATTGCCGACATATATGCATTAGAGGAAAGAGGCATGGGGATGGGTATCTTCTTCGGAGTTAGTCGTACATCTGACGCATAACAACCGCGCTCACGGGTTCGTTAGGCGTGCCTATTGGGACCTGCTTTATCACCCCTAGCCGGAGGTAAACATGAACTCTCGTCGATTCTTTTATATCCTGTTCACCTCCCTTCCAGGTCTCGCTGCCCATTACTCAAGCTGGAGAGCTATGCAGCACATTTTAGGCCTCTCAGCGGCAGTTGGCTTCGTTTTCATCCTCTTGCTCCTTCCTGAAACGAGTCACCCTGGAACCCGAGGCGTAGAGAAACTGATACGGGAAAGTAACGGTACCAAACGATATGCGTTTGTGAACCCCCTGAAGAGCTTGTCGCTGCTTCGTAGTCCAAATCTGTTGGCGGTGGTACGTGTCAGTGCCAGTGAAATCCCACAGCATTAATGGGTTATACCTCAGACAATTGCGGCTTGGATGAATCTCCTCGCCGAGTACGGTCAGTATTCCCGCCCAGCATTGTACAGCCACTGATAGCTTTCATAGTTCTCCTGGTCCCGCTGGCATATACCATCGTAAGTTGCGATCCAATGCACTTCCGACTGTGGATTGGATGCTCTGCAGGGAGTCAGATTCAACGTCACGAACGAGGCCTTGTTGGGCGCTATTTTCTTACCCTGTGGTGTTGGAAATATAGGCGCGTGCCTTGATTTTCAGTCTACCCTTGCCACTCAAGCACGAGCCGCGCAGTTGGAGCTCCTCTCGCCGGCCGTTTATCCGATCAAATGGTGGTGAAGTGGAAGAAGCGTCGGGGAGGAAGATGGGTCCCCGAGGACCGCCTCCGCGCCTCGTTGATTGGGGCATCCACGCTCGTTCCGCTTTCAGTCCTCCTCAGCGGTTTGACCATGACTTATCTCGATGGCCCACTTGGCATTGCTCTTACTCTCTGTCTTCTGTGAGTGTCTCGTTCCATTTTAGTTTGGGCCCATCTTAACGCAATAATATACTAGCTTTTGCAACGGCCTAGGTGTACTGGGTTTTCTGTGTCGTCCCACTGTGTTAGTTAATCTTGTTTCGAAAGGTTGACATGGTTCTGAATCCAATCGGAACCTACTCTGTCGATATTTTCTTAAACCGAAGCGCCGAGGGAATCGCCGGGAACAAGTCGGTCTCTATCCACTCAGTCCAACACCGTCTAACTAATTGCACAGGGGTCTACGTTCCATCCTCATTTCTATCGGTAGATATTATTATCTTGCGAATACTCATCTGCTTATGTCACAACCAGGGATTGCGGGCATCATGCCCGCGATAAATAATCTCGGAATTGTAGTAACACACACGTTGGCGGCCTTTTTGGCTTGGACTGGATTTGGGTGCGTTAGGAAAATATCAGACCAAATCATTCAACTATGAACTCTGACAGGATCCTGTTGTTCACCATTCGGTACGGCAAGGAGATGCGGGACTTCATTGACATGGACTACACACCCATTGCATGAACTCAAAAAATCCTAACTAATAGACCGCCATTTAATCCAAGTGACGCATTAACCAACTATCTGAAATCTAAGGTACATCTAAGTATATGAAAGCGCAAGTCTAATATTGGAAAAGAAAGATGGCGAGGGCTCAAGGCTCCGAACCGTCGGGTACAGACGCTGAGGCAGGCACATCGGCAGCAAGCACATTTGCAAGATCTGGCGCACCCCTCTTGTAGTCGTACTCTTTCAAGCCGATTTTGCCGCCCATTTTTTGCCAATTTTCGGTCCATATCTTCGTCCGCTCATTGCATAATGCTAGCTCCATCAACAAACTGAGTTCGGAGAATGATGGAACGACTCACAGACGAGGGCTGGCCAATACTTGTCGTGCTCATACTCAAAGTGGCACGCCCCACCCCACCACTGCGACATCACCATATCCGCAGAGAATATCCCATCCTCGATGAGCTTGGGATTGAACTTCATCTTTTGTCGCGTGATTGGGTCAATGAAGGGGGTAATCAACTTGAAGAAAGCATTCAGGAGGAAGGGGACGTTGAGGATCAGGGCAAGACCGAGCCTTTCTGGATAATGATCTTGCAGAATGCTGAGCACGGTCCTCGCGGTGCTGAAGGAAGGATTCTTCGCTTTATCGGCGTAGTTAATGAGGAGAGCTAAAGATCTGCCTTGTCGTTAACTCAGTTGATGTATATTTTGCGAACGACTTACTCTACGCCAGGAGGCATGAGGTCTATACACCGCTCGAGCATCCACACGGTAACTTGTACTTGCCGCGGAGACTCGGCGGTGTTTTGACGCGATGGGATGAGGTAGAGTCCTGGACGTCCGTGCACATCATAACCGAGCAGAATTTGTTTACCGGTCACGGCCTGTCGACGCGTCAAAATAAGAACTGAGGGTCCCAAAGCAATATACCGACTTCGGGCTCGACGTGTTCTGCAGTTATGGTGTCGTATACGCCATATTCACGCCTCCACTTCAGAGTTTCTTCTAAACGGTGTATGGCGGCGTCTACTTTCCATTTGGAGGCGCGCAAGTATCTGGGATGAGGGCTCGAATGTCGAATCGAGCAATAGAAAGCCAATTTTACCTCAGTATGCATTCGTACGATAACCACATCTTTTCTACATCCATGAGAGGTTTCTCGACCGATGGTGTGTACTCTGGGTTTTCAAAATGTTTTTGGACGTCTTGCTGCATTTTTTCCTGCTCCGCTGTCAATACAGCAGGCAATGGCTCCGCTGGCTCTGCAGGAGGCACAATTGGGAGGTACACGGTTTCCGCCATGGTGAGTGGTGGCACGATTCCTTAGACGCGGCCCGGCTCCGAGCAGTCCCGATTTGGGCAAGGCTACAATTGGCCGACTTGGCTCCTATTTGGCTCGCTTCCTTCCAGCAGCGAGTCCACCAAGCTTTGCTCTACTCAATAATGTAATTCATTCTCTTTCACCGAGGGCTTTCGTGACTTATTTCATGGCACAGAATCCATTCTAAAAAATGTATCCTCCTATCGAGCCATACGAGACCGGAACTCTCAAGGTTTCCGACATCCATACTCTCTAGTTCGTTCTTGTTGGCCGCCGAGATCCCTTTTCTCACCTCGTTGTTCAGCTATGAATTCAGTGGTAACAAAGACGGGGTTCCAGGTAGGCTGTTGAACCCTCAGGTGATTAGACTTGATCGCTCAATGGCTTTGCCTCAGTCGTCTTCCTGCACGGCGGACCTGGGGGCGGCTGCGATGCGAAGGATCGCGGTTTCTTCAACCCGAATAAGTACAAGGTGAGTATACACTTATAAGTTCATGTCCCGCAAGGCTGAACCCTAGCAAGATTATCTTGTTCGACCAGCGTGGATCTGGAAAATCTACTCCGTGCGTGTAAAACCATGATAATGGCAAGTCACTATTTATCTCAATCCTTCTCCAGGAGTGCTTCTTTGGAAGAAAATACAACTTGGGATCTAGTCAAGGACATCGAGAAACTACGCGAACACTTCAAAGTCGAAAAATGGCACGTTTTTGGCGGATCTTGGGTAAGGTTACGAACGACCACTAAGCTGCTTTCCGCTAACGATTATACCAGGGATCAACGCTTTCCTTGGCCTACGCCCAGGTAGATATTTTCGTGCCATATCGACTATGAGCTTAGATATTGCTAGGCTCACCCAGATCGCGTCACGAGTCTCGTTTTGCGGTGATTGGATCCCGTTCATACTTGATGAAGAATGACTAAGGTTTATCTAGAGGAATATTTACCCTTCGGAAGAGGTGCTTGACATTGCTCCTCGTGTCGTATACTTGCTTACGGTGTGACCCAGCGAGCTCAACTTCTTCTACCAAAACGGAGCTTCCCACCTGTTCCCTGAGGCATGGTATGTTGAGCATGCTGACCTATGGATCCCGTCTTCACATTTGCAGGGAGGAATACATCGCGCCGATACCCGAACCGGAGCGGAACGACATGATTCTTGCGTACCATGCGCAATTAAACTCGATAGACGACGAGACCCGAATTATCGCCGCCAAAGCATGGTCTAAATACGAGTGAGTGGTTCCGTTCCCACATCGGTAGTCGCCCGCCAACCTTTTTCCACTCCCGACAGAATGTCTACATCAAGGCTGTTTGTCGATCCGGAATATGTGGCTCGCGCCACCTCTGACGACTTTGCAAAGTAAGCAAACAACTCCTGCGCATCTCCACTCAAAACGAACTTGTTCTTCCAGCGCTTTCGCCCGCATAGAGAATCATTATTTCATCAATGATGGCTTCATGCGCGACGGGCAGTTGCTTGAGCCTCAGGAAATCGATAAAATGTTTGTCTTTCTTCCGCCTTTCATAAGCGACGTTTTAATCCACACCCTAGCCGCCACATTCCCACTATTGTTGTACAGGGCAGATACGACGTTATATGCCCTGCAACGACGGCGTATGCGCTCAAGAAGGCGAGCTGGTTGATACCCAATTTGGTGGAGCCATTAACTCAATGTCTTAAAAAAACAGGTTTGGCCCGAGATCACGCTTCATATCGTCCCGGATGCTGGTCACAGTTCCAGAGAGGAAGGGACTGCCAAACTCCTCGTTGAGGTACTCGACGCCGCCGCATTTTCGCTTCAGCCTCTAATTATTACATTCCACAGGCGACGGACAAGTTCGCTGATCTCAAGTAGAATTGTAAACCTATATTATCTATTCAACCATGTTCGTATTTCCCTTCGCTGCTATCATCGCTCCTCAGGAACTCGTCTATGGAATCCTCGTCGTCCGCCATTACAGTCAAAGTGTCATATCCTTCATAGTCGCTGTTTGTCAACATCATGGACGGAGTGGAGTGGTTTTTTCGAGCCGTTCAGAACATTCCGGCAGCAAAGGTAAAGTGGCGTATCACGATTCTCGCTCGAATTGGGGCGTGGGGTGTGCAGGCTTCTGGTCCTAGTTCAACATACACATCGTGGCAACGCACACAACGATGCTGAACACCCCGCCGCAACGCGCGGTCTGCGGGGCCGGCAATGCCAACCGTCATGAGTACACCCAGCAGACGACCATTAATAGGGGCTGGGGATAGGGAAAAGTCAACGGTAAGAGCGTAGACAAGCGCTAAATGAATCTTCTCCAGAGGAGCGTTCGCAAAAATGTGGCGCAGAGTTCGAACCGGGGTACTGTTTTCAACAGCAAAGGACGACTCCGACTGCGAGACCCGATAGAGAGGTTGGGGAGGACGACACATGGTGGAGGATGCGGATGAACGGGATGAGGATGTGAGGATGTGGGCGAATGAGAGGAACAGAGATATGGCCCGTCTTTTAAGGGGACCGCGTATCAGTTGGCACAGTGCCACAGCTCGCCAGGACCTCTCATAGCCAGACACTCAACAGTTGATCACCCGTACCTCGTTTGTCGGACAATTCGCCACATTTGAGATTTGAGACAAGGGCAAAAAGACCAAGAGTTAGGATTTTTTTTTCGCTTGAGGCGTTGCCGACTTGACTATGGCTGGAGAGGGCGCCTCGATCGAAGATAGGTTGAAAAGTGGTTTGATGGAGGTTCAACGAAAGAACGTCACATACAAATATTTCTCGCTTTGACCGCTAGATTTGGATGATTATATTAATGTCCCAGATGCAGAGGACGGCAGCTCAACTGTACGGGAATCATGTTCTCTCCAACTAATTATCATTTCACAACGTATAGGTAAAGTAGAATCGAGGACCGCATGTAAAAACTACAAAAGAGAGGAAATTATGTCGTCATATAACCGCTGTCCTCGCTATCACTGTCCGAAATCTCGGTCGAGACGGGGGGCGACATGCCGGCTTCCGCACGCATGGAATCCACGTCGGAGATTTCTGTCGGGACGGGGGATGGCATGTCCTGCGCGTATATCGTATCATCACTCTCGGTCGCGGTGGGGGACAGGGACATGTTGTCCTGCGCGACGTGGGCGAAGGTTTGGTGAATGTGAGCGTCGAATTCGGATGTCGTGGCGGTAGGCGTCGAACTTCCGCTAGCCATCTCGGGGCTCGGATAGGGCGGAGCGCAGAGCCATGTGCACTGGCGGATGTTGCTAAAATTGTAGGAAACACTGATCGCCATTGTGGTGTGTCTGCCGCGGAAGTGGGGCTGGAATATATCGGTGGTGCCCTCCGCGACACCAGGGCAGCAAAGGGAGGTGTACACGACGACCTGCGCCCCGGTGGCGTCGTGGCCAGCGTGTGGCTGAAGCGGGTCGTGGAAAATAATGCAAGCCTCTCGGCCATTGTTCTTCTCGAGATAGTTCTGGTGGCAACGCACACAGTGCCGAAGGGTCTCGTTTGCCACGGCGCGCTGTGCGACAGCGGCCTGTGGGATGCCAGCGCTCTGGAACGTCGCCAGGAGTCCATCGATCTGGCGCTGGGTGAGAGAGATGGGAGCGACGGTCAGGGCCTTCACAAGTCCTGAATGAAGTTCTTCGGGCGTAACGTTCGCGAGAATATACAGATTCGCCTCTGCTGCGGGACTGAAGATACCCTCGCTGAAGGACATGTCGCGGTTGCGAGAGAGGGTTCGGGAAGAGTGGGCCATGGATGTAAGTGAATGAGGAAAGCATGAGAGGACCTTGGTCTTTTATACATTTTCGAAAAAGACAAACGCGAGCAAAGCGGTAGTTGAAGACAAAGCGTGAGCCACCACAGCGTTCAGATAGAAAGACGTTTGCTAGGTCGCGTTGGCGACTTTTATGGCGTTGAACGTGGAGACTCAAAGGTTTCTAACCCGAAACTGAAAGGAAGGACGCAGAAAGAGCAGGGATGATGCCATCGCGAACAACAAATATTGACGTGACAAAGATTCAAAGCTTTTGACGGCCGTTTCGGCACCATGTTTCGCTGAATCTTGTACTTTCTCGATTCTCCAAGTCTAGCGCTGGCCATAGGTTTATTCGAGAGCGGTGCGATCCTAGGCTGCGGGCTCAAGCCTAAATGATGGACGACGAAGGGTGGATCTCAATTTTTTATCCCTTTCCCTTAATACAGGAAAGACGTAGAACTTGCGTAGAAAACACTATGCCCAGTTCTCGTCGAGAATCCATAAAAACTGTACATTTGCCTCGAGTTCACGACAATATATGTAAATCAAGATCATCATTAAATTGCCGGTACCTAGGAGACATAGCTCTTTTCTTTGTGGGTATATGTCCAAGTCAAGCAAGAAAGCGCGGGGATTCGATGCGGCGTATGCAAGGTGCAAGGCTGCGGATATATATCGGTCAAGCAGAGGGCGGGCGATGCAGCGCATAAGGTCGCGGGTATATTGCCGGGTATATCCGAGTCGAGGAGGAAAAGGCGGGCGTTGACGTGGCGCGTACGGTCGGGGTATATTGCTGGGTATATCCAAGTCAGGCGAGGAAAGGCGGTTGTTCGGTGCAGCACGCACAAGGCGTAGGGCTGCGGGTATAACCTGAGACTCGGCGGTCGGAAAGCGGACGCGGGACATCGGTGTACGCATTTAGTGGAGATGAAACCGCCGCTGTCGAGCGCAAGAATTGCCAGTCGATTCTCAACCAAGTCGTGCAAGTGAAGGAAGGATCTGAGCCAAGAGCGGGTGAGAATCACGGATAGTCCAGCGAACACAAAAGAGAACATACCATCTCCTGCGCCACGTCCGGATGAAAGCCGGAAGTCTCTTAGTAGCGGGGATCTGGAGTTGGACGTACAGTTAAGAATGGATAAAAAGAAAAAAGCGACGCACGATATGATAATAGCCATAGTATATAAAGACCGGAGCGAGGATGAGCTGCAAGAGCGAATTAGCCGGTGCAGCAAAACTGGAAGCGAGGAGACACCCACCATCTTCTGAATTCCGCAGAACGTCTGCCAAGTTGCGAAAATACTCCGAGGGATGCGTAACAAAAAGCGAGCGGATCGCAGCCAGTAATTGACATTCACCGACGTCCAAGCTCGGTACCGCATGCAATAATCTTCATACACCCTCTGCAGCGAGCCAAACCATAGTCGAGAAAGGTAAGGGTGTTCCGATAGAACTTGTTCGTGTCTTGGATTCAAGAGAAACTCTATATCGATGGACGTAATCGCCACGACAAGCCCGTACGCCGTGAGAGTTTTCGTATGGTGGGCACATTTCCTCAAGAAGGAAATCAAGAGCATCGGATTAGAGCGAACCGAAGCAGCCAGTCGCTTGAAGGCTTGCATTGCGGGCAAGACACTGCGCCAAAGACCGATAAGAATTGCAGCGGCAAGATGAAGAGTCGCGGGACCAATGAAAATCTGTTAAACAAAATGGGATCAGAAGAGCTTCAGCAGAGACTCGATAAGTTAACGAACCGCTCGTTCCTCCAACCCAATCGAGCACCACGCATCTGACAGGATCGAGGGGCAGACCAAGAACCCACGAGCCTCCAAAGGAGCCACGACACTTACAACGAGCAACAGGCCGCCCACGTATATCCCCCACAGCACCCATCTTAGTGGCGGCACGAAGGCAAAGAAACATACGGAACCCAGGAATGCCGCCCCACTATAATAGTTCAAGGAACCCGTAATGCGAGTGACGACGTGAAGGCGTAACCGGGAAGATCGCCTGTACAAGAAGATACAGCCTGAGTGGCTGGCGAGCGCGAGGCCGATGACCCTTGTGTAGTGCGAACCGTGCGCGGAGATGGAGTTCTTGATGGTCGAGACGCATGTCGAGATACGAGTAATGGCGGTTATACAGCCTATCTGCAGATACCGTTCAATGACGGACAGCAAATGGCCCTCGATGCACGTTAAAGCAAGCAACGGGACGGGGATGTCGGGGAGGGTGAAGTAGATGTACGCCCCGCCGACGAGCAGCACAATCGCAAGCAATAAAAGAAGCCATAACCATCGACGGGGTGGGGTCTTGTTTGCGCTAGAGCTTGAGCCTGGCTGGGGTGGGGGCGATGGAGGCTCGGTGGCAGGCGACGGAAGCTCGGTGAGGACCATCCTTGGACGTCGAAGGATGGAGAAGACGACGGCGCATGTGAAGAAAACGTAAACCCCAGCGACGATAAAGGCGGCGCGGTAAGGATAAGATACAGTGTCGTTCGACAGGACAGATTTGGTGGGCGAGAGGATGGTTTGGGTGGTCGGAGTCGCAAGGAGGCTGTCCTGAATCTTCAAGTTGGGAACGGACAAGCCAGAGACGACAAGGCTGACGGCCACTTGAGCGCCGATGTAGACACCACTGAATAACCCAATGAAGCCCTTGAACGAGGAGGAGAGGCTGTGAATGGACGAGGGAATTTGAAGCATGTTGTGGTTCGGGTTGAAGTGAAGTGAGACCATGTCAGCCACCCACCAAATCAACAAGTACACATCTGACCAAGCACGCATCACGCATCACTCAAAGCGCGCCGAGTTGTCACGTGGTCGCGTCTCCTCTCTTCCTCCTTGAAGTCCTTCATCTCCTTCTCCTTCTCCCTCGCGTGCTCAAAAGGTACGTTCCCGCCAAGTACAGTTATATCCCATCTTCTCACAGACACGGGTAGGCCCAATTTCCAATATGCTATTTGTCCCGGTCTACTTTTTGGGTGCCATCTTCCTCTCATTAACTCAGCTCGCCGATTCACCTCTGGTGGCCGGTCTCGTCCCGCGCGGAATGGGAGTACACAACTTCCACACCTCTACGAGGCATATCCCACCCTTGCCCCGCATCATACGCATAGAGCCTGTAATCACTGAAGAAGCGACCACACAGGCCACCGAGGCCAGCGTAAGCGTGACAATACCCACGACCGACTTTTGTTCGTCTCTTGTATTCTTCACCTTAGTTCTGTGTCTGATTTTCCGTTGCCAGCCGCCACTGCCACCACTGTAGGTACCCAAGGGCCTCATTGGTCCTATCGCTATTTTTTCGATCTAAGCTGTCTTGCTGGAGCGCTCCTGCTCATCCTCGTCGGTGCAGTACTGAGCCGCGTCATCTCCACCCCACCGCAGGTCACCGTTGTGGTTCGATGCTCGTGCGTCGGTCCCGAATGTGTACGCACTCCGGCGACGCAAAAGGTCGAAGACCTTCCCGACACCCCCGCTACTCCGCCCGCTAGCCCTTCTCGTGCCGGCCCGTCGTCTCTCGCAACCCCGCCCGGGCGCATTCTCCCCGTTCGTCGTCGTCGGCTCGAAGGACCGGACACCACACAGCCAAGGACACCGCGAGAAAACGACGCCCTCTACGACTGGATGGCGGAGATGCTGGCGACGAGGCTGCGGCCGCATCTGCCCCAGAGGTCGGTACACTCAGCCGCCTCTCCGACCCCCGTCCAGTCGTCCACGGATGCTGGAGACATCTTCGGTTCTTCGTCTTCCCTCGCACTTTTTGCCAACTCCCGCGTTCGGCGCATCCCTACTTCGCCACCCTCGACGCCAAGCCCGCCCGACCTGAGGGTCCTTAGGTGCCTCGTATTCAAGGAGCTTTACAACATGGAGCGCCAGGCGAGCGCTGCTTCTGTCGATATGGACAGCGAAGCCGATTCGGATGGTGTCGACGACGACTCAGACCCTGGGGACCAGACGCGCGGCGAGGAGATGGGAGCGAACGAGGAGATGGGAGCGGGCGCGGTGCCGGTTGCAACTACCTCGGCCACGGAGGCGGGAGGCATCGCGGCTCCTGACGACGCGCCAATCTCCGTGCTGGAGCGGGTGCGCGCAATAAACCAGCGCGTCGGGGCAAATTCGAGAGGCAAAGCCAGGGAATCTCATTCAATCACCCCGGCGAGACAAATCGGGGGAGTAGTGGAGGCGACAGAGGGGCTAGAGAACCCGGCCCGGGTTTCCGTACTGGAGAAGGTCCGACTGCTGGACACCGTCGCGCGAGCGAAGGGGAAGGGTAAGGAGGTGGAGGAGGTTAAGCCCGACCCGGTCGTTAAGGGAGCAGTACGAGCGTTTATCGAGGCGTGGGTCCATGCGGCCCCGGAACGTGAGCCCAGCGACCTCTGGCTTCGTTTACGCGGCGTGCAGGAGGAGTGGGCCGGGGAAGAATTTTTCGACGGCGTAGATGCAGACATGTTGGACATATAATTTACCATAGCTCGTGTACTATTTTTCCTGGTACGTTTGTATGTAGACCCCGCGTAGCTTGATGTATTATCAGGGAAGCAGACGAACGCTTATGGCGAGGACAAAGATATTTGCATTGAATGGCGAGAGGAACACATTATTGGGGAGGCTAGAAATCGTTAGTCAAAAGTCTACTGTACTACGAAGGTGATTGCAATGATGCATATTATTATCAGCAATCCTTGCAGTTGGGCGATCTCACGTTATTAATTGCGTTGCGCACTGGCACGGCTGCAAGCGGCAATTGAGACCAGGAGACGTAGCCTAGAAAGTGTTGCAAGTGTTATTTTCAAACGAGAGTTGGACTCGGGTTTAAATTTTATTTAACCGCCTATAAAACAACGGCTTAAGTAAACCACACGCAGTGGAATTTGAGAGAAATAAAAAGAAAGGTCAGAGACTTGAATGGATCCCGAAGGAATACCCGCCCCCAGCGCCGAAGCGCGTCGCGAATACAATTTGCAGTTGATTTTTTTTTTCATCAAGGAAAGGAGCAAGAAAGGAGCGCAAGTAAAGTTTTGCTTACAGTAAAAGCACGATGATGTGTCAAGCTAAAGTTTGCTCGTCTGGTTTGTCGGGAGTCCACAAGTCCAGTAGTAGTCTCGTAGGTACATTGCGGAACCTATTCTCTTTCTTTGTTTTGGAAGCCCTCGAAGTCAATTCAGCTCTGCATGTAGCTTGGGTTGAATTCTTCAAGACAAGCTTGATGATTCTGGCGGACCGCTTTGTATAGCGAACCGTAATAACAGACAGACGAGATACCCAGCACGACAGTCGTCAGGACAGAAAAGAGCGTTGCAATTGATTGCGCATGTTTCGTCCGGATGCCTTGAAACACGTAACCACGATTAATATTCAACCCCTTTCACGGCCGTTTCGGCACCATTTTCTCTGGGTACTTTCTTGTAGCTTCAAATTCAATTCAATTCAACTTTTAACGTTTCTTTCCCAGCGATGTTTGACAGCATGCATATTCGGTCAAGTAATAGATGTACAGTACAGATATCGTTGGGTGCTTAAATAAGATATAAATTGGCGTAGACACAGCTAGGCAGCTCGGTCCAACGCAGGTATTTGGACGGCCCCAAGCCAGGCCAGGATCACGTCAACCCGAGGGCCATGAAGAGGGATATTGATGCTCATAGGCTTCTTGACGCCAGCCTTTCCGTTCTTCTTCAGATTCGCCTTTTCGTTCTCCCGGGCACGCCGACGAGCAGCAACAGGGGCGAGGAGAATGCGAGCACTGTTGAGAGCTTGAGCATGTGGCGAAGGGGCAACCGGCGTTGGCGCTCTCGTCGGTGAGGGCGAGGTAGACGACGACGACGACGACGAAGCGGAGGTACCGTTGAGCAGCGTGTTGGCGCTCGAGTCGGGAACTGAGCTCAACCCCGAACCGGACGCTGAATGGGAGCTGCCGCTTCCTTGACCCATGGAGGAGGAGGCGGTAGACAAACGGCGGTGATGATCGTCGTCAGCGTCTGCCTCCAATGGCGGAGCCTCAATTGCGAGCGGCGCCTTTCCTTTCGCCTTTCCCCTCCCACCGGCGTTGCTCTCCTGCACGGTAAACGCGGCGATACCAGTGCGCCATCCGCCGGCAAGTCGTTCCAACACCTCAACGAACTCGGCTTGAGCCATGGAACGCGGCGGCAGAAAGACGGGATAGCCTTCGAGGCCGTCTACAATACCGGCACTGCGCACAAACGTTGAGAGTAACGTCGTGAAGTCGCCTAACATGATCTGGCACAAAAGAATGCTAAAGTGAGCCTCGACGAGGAGAGGGTGGTAAGTGGTGAAGGTTGTAGGAGGGGGAGGAAGCTGGGAAGGTCCTGTTTGTCCCGCCAAGTTGTAAGTGGTGAGAGGACCGCCGTCCACAGTGTGGGTGTGAGGGTGCGGAGGCGGGGGAGCCTGGCTGCCGGGACGAATAGACTCTGTTAGCAGGAATGCGTATTCGACCTTTTGAGCCATGTTCCACGCTTCATCCCCGCCCCCAGGCGCAAAGGTTGGACCAGCGTCCAGGGAATCGAAGTGAGCGAGAAAGCGTTCATGATCTCGCATACTTTTCTTCACCAGGCCGCTGATCTGTTCCCTCATCTTCTCTTGTTCGCCGTTCCCGCCGATAGCCTCGCCATTATCAGCAATGCCGAACGCGGCACGATACGCCTTCGCCTTCTTGCCCGTGCTACGTCCAAGGGGGCCGTCTGGGTTCCCAACCTCTACCCCGCCGTACAGCCCACCCTCCAGGTAGCTCAACCGCAGCTCTCCGTTGTTCGCGTTCGCTCCATTCGCATGACCCCCATTCCCGGCCCCGTGGCCATCCGAGCCAGTCGTAGAGTAGGCCGAGTACTTGTGGACGCCCTCGAGCTTCAACACGGTCGTTTCAATGAGGTGAACCGCATGCTGAAGGTATGCAGCGCCTCGCAGGAACAGGAGCTGTGGCTCGAGCGGGGTTGGCGCATCCGGGAGAACAGAGGGATGCGGCACATAACCTGCATCGTCTGTGTCGGGTCCAGTACCTTCTGCATCGTCCCCAGCGTCGTCAAAGTCATCCGCGAACCTCTTCTGCTTCCCACTCCCACCCTTCTTCCTCTTCCCGCCCTTCCCACCTCCTCCAGAGTTATATTTGCCGTTTGCGGTCGGAGTCGAATAATTATGGTGATGTGCAACTTTTGCTTTCCGCACCGCACGGGCTTCTTTGAGGGCATGCGTGTAATCCTTCGTGGCAAGACTATATTCGTCTCGAAAACAATGCACAATCCCGCGTGTGCGATAATATTCTAGTTTTTGAGGCTGAGTCTGGATTAGCTCGTCTAGCACCTGGGTGGTGGTTGACTCTGCCAACTGCCTATAATTGCCAACGAATCAACACTTTTTGAAAAGCGACGTCAAGGACGCAACTCACCTCGACGGAATCTTTTCGTGAAAGAAATGCACATACCGCGCATCCGCATCGTTTGGATCGACCTTGAGCACTCGTTCGGCGAGATCATCGAAAACGCTGCCGCCTTGCATCACCATCACACTACTGGCGATTTCGTCCGCAGTATAAGCGGCCGCCAACTTCTGGACAGCAAGCGCTCGCAGACGATGAATACGCATCGCACTCATCGCCACGTTACGTCCACCACCGCCCCCGCCTACACCAGGGATAAGTCCGGCCCAAGGCGAGTTGTAATTTGAATAGGAGGAATTCATGGAAGGAGACGACGAGGATCGCATCATGTTGAGCTCAGCCGCCGACAGTCCAGAGGATGCGCGCACGCTGAGTTCAGCAGCCTCATCGATAAGTCGCCGTATAGATGTGACGTTGCGGAATACGCCTGGGTCTATGGGAGGGGGTGTAGGTTTGCCTGGTTCGGGAACAGGGAAGGGAGACGGCATATTCCCCGATGAAGCGGACAATGTTATTGAGGCCGAAAGAGAGGAAATACGCGGGGAATCCGGAGGAGAGAAGTCTGGGTTGTGGGCATGGAATCCGTTGCGCTTGGCGTTCTGGGTAGACGAGCCTCCAGAGGTAGGAAGATGGAGAGGAGAACGTGGCTCGGGAGCCGCCAGAGTTGCAGGGTCAAGGTTAAGCGTGAGCAAGGATTCCAAGAGTTCAATGGGAAGCTGGAGCCATGGACCCTGTAAACCAGCGAATTAGCTGGACGGTCTTTGCGAAGAAATGACAAGTCGAGGGTAGTAAGGCGGATACGAGATGGACGTTCGGAACCAACAAACGCGCAAAAACGCGCCAGCTGTGGTCGATACAGTGTACAAAACGGAAGCCAAAGCATTGCCAGAGCTTTACAAGGGCGAAAAGTTTTCGTGGTGAACACAAAGAACTGCACACACATGGTAAGAGCTGATGTATCGCCAGTGTTTGTTTCTGCTGATGCAAAGTACTGGTGGGCGCGCTGCCTCGTCGGCTTTGGCCTTCGCGTCTGTTGCTGCATTCGCCGTGGCCAAAGCAGCATCCCGTGCCTTGGCGGACGCGGATTTCTTGGGTTTCTTTTTCTTTTTCGGCTTTTTACCCGGCTCGGCAGTATTGGTGTCCTCTGGTTCGAGTTCGGCGTCATCACCAATCAAAGGGGGAGTTTCGGCCTTGGCGGGGGAACCATCGTCGGGGAAGGCAAGAGGCGCTGCGATTTTAACAGAGGCCATCTCGTAGCAGCAACCGAGGAGAAAAATCGATCAGTTCGAGGGTCCGGTCCGAATGGCACTGATCTCAGACACCTACAAACACCGCCATATCGACTTTCATCTCAAACGCAACCACATTCTACACTCGAGCTTGTTCCTCGCGAAATTCGTTCAAGTGCAACTGAATTCAAGTAAACGTTGTCCCTACGGAGTCCAAGATTATTTTGGGCCTCACCAACAACTGCTGTTCTACTGTCCGAGCGTCTGGAAAACCTCTCCGCGTCATGCGTCTCAAGCCCAACTCTGTGGTCGCCAGAATGGCACCGTGAGACACCCCATACTCCCCAAATGCGTCCGTCATTATCCGTTCGTCGAAGAATTGTCCCGGCTCAGGACAAACGATGTCGAAATTTGTAGACATGATTTCCTCTTTGCAGATCTGTGCCATTCGGGCCACAGCTTTGACCATGCGCCCAATCTGGTCTCCGAAATTCTCTCGGATCCACGCTCGAGATGTCCCTTCCTGCGTGGCACCTGCAGCCACCAAGATATCGCTTGTCCAACGACAAATCGTCTCTCGGAGCTCCTCGGCCGAATATTCCGTCAACCCTGGATACAAAGCATGAACATACTTGTGGGTCAGCGCTCTCCATCGTGACGAGGTTGGCTGAGGCTCTATCGACAAATTATCAAGCGACATACTCAAGCAACGAAAAACTCACCTGAACCAAAAATATGCGAGTACAGGTGGGATAGTATAATGTCGGACTTCGAGGGCAACCCAAGCGCAAACGTGGACATCGAACGCGCTATCGCCGTTGATATTCCGGCTTGTAAGGCTAGGCCAACCAGAGTCGGATCCTGCGAGTTCCGTTCTCGCGCCGACAAGAGCCCAACAAGCTTTGAGCCTAATCTGGCACTGGTATCCTGCATAGCTTGCGATGAAGTGGGGCTGTTCGAATCGATGGTACAAAGCTCTATTGCAGAAGCTGCAAATTGAATGATTTCGGAGTTGAGGTCATGGACGACCTGGACGACTTGTGCCCCGGACATGGAGTCTATGCGAGACATGAAAACTTCGGTGCCCCGCAACTGTGCTTGTTCTTCCTCTAAGAGCATCGAGGTCGAGTCTGCTGTGCGCGGCAAAGAATCCTGGGAGCCTTCGGATCTCGACTACCGATTTTTGTCAACATCATCCGCATTCCCCGTCGTTGAACCGATCCTTCCTACCTTTCGTACGCGGTCTAGTTCCGATTCTCTCGCCTCCAGCATCTCTCTTGTTCCCCTCAGCGCCTTTTCGAGCATTCGGCACCGTTCCTCCAACCTCGCAACCTCTGCTTGAGAGCGCGCAAGTTGATTGGTGATATTTTCGAGTCCCCGTCGCATATGCGGAGAGTCCGAGTCCACAGAGGCGTCCAGTTGTTCCCGTAAGGAGGTGCAATCCCGCGTCAATTTCCCGATAGGGTCGGGCACTGGGGTTAGGGTCCTCAAATTCGAGTGGGAGGTCCCCGAGGATTGGCCGCCTGGTGGAGGAGTAGGGTTGCGGAGAGCGAAGAACTCGACGGTGGTATCGTACAGCCCTCTGATCATGACTTGCAGGCTGATGGGCAGGGCCATTACAGCACCAAATAGCCGGTGTGGAAGGACAATCGCGATATCGCCTAATTTCACTGGCTCACAGCTCACAGGCTGTATACTGCTCTCTTGGATGAGCCGAGGGTTGAAATCTAAGCGGTCACAACGCCACGCGTTGGACGCATTTTGCTCGGCCACGTGTTGTGGGGTCATAGAACACACCCTTTACGCCTGGAGAAGGCGATAAATGAACTGGCGCAGTAAACTCCACGATTCCTCGTGTTGTCGATCCTCTTTTGACTCATGCGCCAGGCGCACAAAATAAAACACGTTTTATCTTCCTGGACCACAGTCTTTATCCACCTCTTACACCCATCCTCCTGTGAATTATCGCGACCATGAAATCGAACTCAGACACGCGAAAGCCGTACAGCGGCCCAGTCAGATCTCTCGTAAATCGGTCTTGATACTACGACGCGTGTCATTAATCCACATTCGATTTTCAGGTTCTAGCGATAGATGTTGGCACAACTTTTAGCGGAGTGCGTACCACTCTGACTGAAATATTGTATTTTAATGGTTCATCCCGAAGGTCTCCTACGCGATTCTCGAGCCTGGAGAGGTGCCTAAAATCCATGGCGTCACTCGGTAATGCATATCTTTCACGTCTTTTGAGGAAAAACACTGAATGCGAGTGCGCAAGGTTTCCGGGACAAGAACACGTAGCTGGCAACTGTAAAATACCTTCAATTTTATGGTATGACGCGAGCGGAAAGATGGTCGCGGCTGGGGCAGAAGGAGAGACCTCTACAGTACTATCTCAAGCAGAGGACGAGGGATGGATCAAGGCCGACCTGTATGCCCTCTCAGCGTCTTCAGTTCGATTCTGACGCGATATTTTACAGGTTCAAGCTCCGCCTCCGACCTCGGACGATGCAACTAAACATGAACGGGATGCGGCTGGGCCGTCTGCCACCCAACAAGACCGCCGTCGACGTCTTCGGCGACTTTCTCGCGTACCTTTTCCTGTGCACGCGGAATTTCATCACCGACACGCATGCGAACGGGGCCATGCTGTGGGCGGCGGTGGAGCACGATATAAAGTTAGTTCTTTCTCACCCAAATGGCTGGGAAGGTCAGCAGCAAATTTTGGTCCTGTAACTGCTCACCCAACGGCTGGAAAGGTGCCCAACAATCGAAGCTCCGGAGAGCAGCTATCCACGGCGGGTTAATACCCGACACGAACGCGGGGAAAGCGCGGATTTTTTTCGTGACCGAAGGAGAGGCGAGCCTTCACGCGTGCGTCCTGAATGGTCTGGCGGCGGACGTCCTCTCGGTGGGTCGGCCGCTCTAATTTGCTGGTAGCCATCTGAAAGAGGATATTTAATTTACAGGATCGCTCTAAACCCGGGTTCCTAATCGCTGACGCAGGCGGTGGCACTTGGGATATTTCGGCGTATAGTATAACTGCGCAGAATCCATTGCTGATCGAAGAGATTGCTCCGCCCGACTGTGAGTTTAATATCTGCTCGGACAAACGACTCGAAGTGGTCTCACGTTATTTCAGGCATCTTTGCCGGTTCTGTTTTTGTGAGCCGACGCGCGAGAAGGTTCCTGGAAGGTCATTCATTTTTCATGTGCCTTTTAATTGAAGTTGACTCGAATGTCCCGCAGAAAAATTAAAGAGCTCGAAATACGGGTCGCCCGAAGCGGTCGAGCACATCACCAAGCGTTTCGACGAGACCACGAAACGCCTCTTCCGCGACGACCGCACCCTGCAGTTCATTAGTTTCGGCAGTCCACTGGACAAGGACCCCAATGTCGGTATTCGCGGAGGACAGCTGAAATTGACCGGGTTAGACCTTCCCTTGAAGTATTTCGATCGAAGCTTACATTATGAACAAATAAAGGGCGGAGGTCCGAGAGTTATTCGAACCGTCGATAGAAGGTATGGTTCCGGAGACGGTGTTGATTCTCCCATATTCATTTATTTTGCAGCTGCCTTCCTTGCAATTAAGGCACAGATCGACGCGTCAGCGGGGGTCATCAAGGTGAGTATCCCAAGAATTCTCCAGTACGATTCGCTGACTATTTCTTAGTCTGTATGGCTCGTCGGAGGCTTCGCCGCAAACCATTGGCTATTCACACAGCTTCAAGAACGCCTCGCACCATACAACGTCACTGTGAACCGACCTGACTCCCAGACGTACGTCCACCGTCTTGGCCTGCTCTCGAAGTTAAATAATCACCTTGAATTTCGTCCAGCTCGAAGGCAGTATGCGACGGCGCCGTCGGCTTCTACGTCGACCACCACGTCTCTGTCCGAATGTCGAAAGCCTTCTACGGCGTCGAGTTCCTCCGCACCTTCGACCCCGAGGACCCAGAACACGCCGCAAGAGAGTCAACGCTAACTGAACTGCCCTCCGGCCCGCGACTCTTACCTGACGCATTCGACTGCATTTTGCGCCAGGGAATCAAAGTGAAGGAGTCCACCATCTTTTCGCGCAAATATTCGACGGAGCTCACGAGTTTGAGTGTGCTCTCGGTGTTTGAGGTGCTGATATGGTGTTATCGAGGCAAGGGCGAGATCCCGACGTGGATATACAGAGATCGAGGTATGGACGTGCACTGGAGAAAACAATACATGATCTCATGCTGTCCGCAGAGGAGTTTTCGACGCTCTGTGTCGTGCGCGCAGACCTTTCTCCGCTGAAGGGGAGCGCGTCGCCGCAGACGGGCAAGAACGGGAACACGTTCTGGAAGATTATATTCTCTGTCGAGATCCATTTCGGTCTTACCGAGTTCCGAGCGCGCATCAAATGGCTAGACAATGTACGCTTCAAGTTTTCGAATACTGAGCTCCTTTCTAATGCCCACTACAGGGAGAAGTGAAGTAGTAAGTCCCAAGCGTTTAATTCTTTAGTCTTTTCGATGACACAGGCGTAGCGGACCTGCATCCATAGTGTACAACGAGCGCGGACGACGCGTGGAGGAAGATGAGCCGGATATGTACCCGGAGGACGACATGACCGCGATGTCCACTCGATCGGACAGAGTCCGCTCGCCGCCGCCGTTGTCGAGACCGCCGTCCTCCGCTGCGCGGGCCGCTCCGGAGGAAAGCACCCCCATCAAGGACAAGGTCCCAGAAGTCGCGCGTCTTCCCGACGAGTTTCAAGAGCCTCGTCGGAGTCCGGCCACATCGTCGGACAGCGCAAAGACCAAAGACGTGTCGGATACGGAGCCGTCGCGGGGACGCAAGTCGGGAAAAGGGAAGGGAAAGGGAAAAGAAAAGGAGAAGGGGAAGGGGAAGGAGGCCACGCCAGAGGAGAGCTCCGATAGCCGCACATCTTCGCACCTTGCGGACACGCTCGCGTCCGTGTGGGGAAAGGAAAAGGAGCTGTCTCCGGCAAGGAGCCGGGGCGCCGTGACGCCGCCGGCAGAGGTCGAAGAAACTCGAGAGGAGCACAAGCCCGAGGTAGAGCCGACTGCCGAGGCTCCACCAGCACCCCAGACCCCGAAGGCTGAAGCAGAGACCATCCCTGAGGCTCCACCAGCGGCGCAGACTCCGAAGGCAGAGGAAGTTCATGCTTCAAAGCCGGCCACTGCTCCTCGCACTCCACAGATCGAAAAATCGCCATTGGCAGCCTCGAAGACCCTCGATGCTGCGGACGCTCCAGAGGGTGGGGATGCTTTAGCGACTGGAGATGCTTCCGAGACTGTCGCCGCCGCAGATGAACCGACCGCGAACGCTCCAGAGACGGCTGTTGTTCCAGACGCGGCTCCAGCTCCAGAGACGCATCCGGCAGAGCCAGAGGTGACGCCAGAGTCACAGCCAGAGAGGGCAGAGACTCCAAAGCCAGACACCACCCACAAGCAAGCTTCAACACCACCCACTCCAAAGGAGCCCCCGCAGGAGCTAGAAACGCCCACTGCCCCAGCACCGGCTGTTGAAGCAGAAAATGTTGCTGGAGCTTCAACGCATCCGCCTTCTCCTTCGGCCGCTCAGAAAGATATAAATCCTGAAGGGGCGGCATTGTCGGCGATCCAGTCACAAGAGGTAGCGGCCGAGGAGCCCCCAAAGGCCGACCATGTTCCTAAAACGGGGAGGTCGAGAAAAAGCTCGAAGCGGCCGACACCATTCGCATCACCTGCGGTGGTTTCGCAATCTCTGGCCGACGTCGTAACACACTTACCACCAACCCCGCCCCAGCTCCTTCTTCCGGAGCAGATCGCGCTCCCGTTATCTACCACAAACTCACCGAGAACTGCGATTTCTCCCATGCCGCACGATAGTCCGGTTTGGTTTGGTAACGCCGCACTTCCAGCGTCGCGCGGAGCTACTCCTAAACCCTCTCGTCCCACCTCGCTGGCACTCTCCTCAAATTTCAATGTGGTCAATGTGGGCATGGACAACGACGGGAAGTCGCGGCGGGCCTCACGGGCCGGTACACCGGCGAAGCGCTCTCGACGAACGTCGAAGGCGGCGTCGGTCAAAGCGGGCGACCCGGCGACGACAGAAGAGGGGCTTTTTGGAGGCTGGGATAACATGGACGACGCATTAGAATATGTTTAGAGTCGCGTTTTAGCTTTTAATTCGTTGTTCTTTGATTTGCTTTGTAAGCAAGTTGACCTGACCAGAACCTCCACTTGCCACCCTTCAACACGCCATTATACGCGCGCATTGGAGGCTGCATTCGCCGCCAACGGGCTCTATTGGCGCAGCAGAGTCTATCTCATTAGCCTCAACGCACTTTGCGATTTATCCTTCACGAAACGGTCGGGACTTCAACATTCTATCAGTCTTCTCCGCGCCATGCCCTTCCCATTCACTTTCAAGCTGGCCGTGCCCGGCTTGAACCCCTTCTCTTCGCCGGTGGAAGCCTCGTCTCCCCAAGTACAGCCCACTTTCGGCTTTTCCCCGCAATCTCCGGGCCACTCTAGATCGCGCCCCGCGCGCCCTCATAATATAAATGAGCGGAGGCCGAGCCCCAGCCCATCTCTCGCCGCCCCGCTATCCAGGAAACGAGGCTGGGATCCATCATTAGCAGAACCTAGCCAGTCCGCTGCGACTTTTGCATCGTCCAGCGGGTACCTTGATACACCGGCGAAATACAGAGAGATGGTCATGCACCAGGATGAATTTGAGTTGGAGGATATGAGCGCGTCTGTTTCGGGTGCGTGCTCTTTTCATTATTCCCCATCATGCGCAGCCCCCATTGCCCTCCCCTCGCATGTGGCCACACTTCATCCGCACCTCTTGCAATTGCCCGCAAGCTGACGAGGTCCACGGCTTTTATGCCTGTCCTTGGCGCGGATGCGGAGATGTTCGCATGAACCCTTCACGTGTTTATCGCCAGATCTTCTTTATATCCATCCGCCCACACTTTTCCTTGATGCCACTTTCATCCGCTCCCCACTGTCCTTTTCCTATTCATGAAATCTAACCTCCTCATAATTTTACTCAATGTAGATCTGCCCCCACCTGCTAAACGGCGTCGCGGTCTTGCTGGCTCTATCGTGTCGACGGCGGTCAGCGCGGCACTTATTGGCACAGCTGTAGGCTTGACGGTGTACCGTTTGTGCGTCCATTCACTCCATTCCTCTTTGCGGCCACTGAATCCGTCTCTAGATGGAGGGACCGGGGCAAAGATTCCGAGCCAGACCAGATACCGCCCCCGCCATACCAGAAAGGGGAATGGAATCCTGTTCCCCTACCTCCGAGTCAGGCTATTCAAATCACTCCACCCACCCCCCTTATTACCCCCCGTCGCCGCAAGGTTCGACATGGTGCAAGCACCGCATCTGGCACCAAGCGCGGCCAACGACTTCGGCCGCGTAATCACGGCCGAGCATCTTCCCCCCCTTCGAGTGGCATGTCTCCCTCGAAATCTGCTTTCCTCCCTGATTCTATGGAGGACGACGATGCGGGGGCAGTTGAAGATCAGGTTCGTGTCACTCTACTCTTGCTCTTGAAGCGCTGTGCTAACAAAACATACAGATGGACTGGATCGGTGACCAGCTCTCCATGCTAATTCAAGAGGGCCAGAAAGCCCTCGGTCGGGAAATCGTCATCAAGAGCGATGCTCGCGAGGACGAGATTGACGACGGGTGCGGTGTGTGGGAGGAAGAAGAGGGCGGTTACGACCAAGAGTTTGGCGGACCCTCCTCGTACAAGAACTCGCTGTCGCGGTCTGCCTCGCCGCGACAACGAAAGCGGCCGCGAAATCTTACCCTCGCACCGCCATCGTATGGCTCGCAGTCGCGACCCGCGTCGTTATCCCCGCGCGCAAAGCGTTTCGAGTTCACGTCAGCATCTCTACCATCGTCTGTTAGCGGCACGCGATGGCGGTCTGATGCACATGCGCCCGGTCTTGACCGGGGCATGTCAGCCGACTCGACAAACTCGGGGCGGGAGGAGGAGGAGAGTCCTGAGCTGAAGGAGTCGATGGCGAGGGCAAGAGCGCGTTTAATGGGGATGAGAGGTGCTGGTTGACCCTCACTCATCCCGTCGTATTGGTTCTGGTTTAACATTATCATCCTCATTGGTTTTCTACTCCTTGACCTGGTAGGATTATTTACTCGCATAAGCGCTCATAAGTAGCTCCCTAGTTGTATTTTTTGTTTTGTTTTGAAGCGTCCCAATGAAATGTGAAGCTGTCGAGATAGCTGTCATTCATGAATCCTTTTGTCTATGATGATGCAGTGCACGGGCAGACCTCGCTCCGACCACCATGCCAGAGGTCCCCACAGAGATATTGCTTCATGTCGCGTCCTTCATTCCCAAAGACGAGCTGCACGAGTTCATAGGAGTGAATCTGTGCTTTTACAACCTCGCGTTGGATAGTCGGTACAACACAATTCGCATCGAGTCGGTCGATGTACAGACGGACAAACTCCTCCAGCGGTTGAGGTACATTCCTTCTATCCACCTTGCGCTGTGCTCATCGCGAATTGTAGAGACCCCGTAGTTGCGAGCCATGCCAGACGCCTGGTTGTCCGCCCAATGCTGAATCTTCATAAGCCGGAGTCCTTGGTGAACCCAAGCATTTGGGAAAGGATAGGTACCTATGTTGGGGGTCAGACGCCGCCGTTGTCCATAGAGAGCATGATCGACACGCTCATTCTCGTCTTTCCGGGCCTCACGAACTTGACGCGCTTCGAGGTCGAATCCTGGGACATGTCCCCCAATTACAACTTGGAACCCTTTTTCCGCAGCGCCTGGGCATCCTTTGGTCGACAGCTGGAGACTATATCTATGGCCGGGCGCCCCGAGGTACGCGTTGGTTTGCACCTCAGTGAATCGTGGTAATTTGGTAATTTGTAGACGTTCCGTCAGTTTGTGGCCTCGGATCCCCAGCCTGTCTCATGTACGGCACTGAGTCTGCAGTTTACCCACGAACTGGACCCAATGGCGGCAACAGCGGTCGTTGGGATCTTGGTCGACTCCGTGGCTGCGTTCATCAACAGCCTCGCACCGCACTTGCGCGCTTTGAAAATCTGGTCGTGGTCCGCCCTCGACCTCTCAGCTCTGTTCAACAACCTCGGCCACTTCCCGCACCTCCACGACTTCCACCTCCGTGCGCCATTCAATAAGGCGCTGACTGACCCGACAGGCTTGACCAGGCTGCTTGAGACCAACTCCTCTACGCTCGACACGATCGAATTACGGCTGAATCCAACTGGAATTGCGGTGGATCCAAACTCTGAATACCTACTGGGTCAATGGTTCTTGTCGCACCGGGCAAACGACTCGGTCTTCGCCGGCTTGAAGCTGCTGAGAATGTACCCAACGACCCTCAGCACCGGGTTCGACGCGCTCATCATGTACATCGAACGCTCCGCCAACACACTGACGACTCTCGCCGTGAAGGACAGGTACCTCAATCTCGATGAAGTCAATGCCTTGATTACGCCTGTTTCCCACCGAGGCGCGGACGAGGGTCTCCAGGCCCTTCGGCTCAACGTTCGCGTCTGGAACGTGGAACTCTTCGACTTGCTTGCTCTCAAACTACCCGGACTGAAGAGTCTCTCGCTATATGTTGGTGGGTCGCATCCCCACCGTACAGCAACAGAAGTGAGTCGCCCCAAGGAATTATAATTTCGAGTCTGCAAATCTAATCATCTTCAAAACTAGCTTTTCTTTGCGGAAATGCAGACTCACTCCTTCGCGTCATGGAAACTTCGCGATATTGGAGTGTGGCAGGGCGGCTCCGAGGTGCCGTCTAGCACGATGCGTCTTTTGGCAAAGTGCCTTCCCGCTGTGCGGACCTTCTGGGGAAATGGACATATGCTCGGTGAAGAGAAGATATATGCATGAATGATTCGCTGGAATGGACCCATACTTCTCTACGTATACCGTATGTCGATGCGCATACTCAAGGATCCGATACCCATAATACGCAGATCCAAATTCACCTTACCGGATTAGACGCCCAATAAGCGCCCAGGACCTACACAACCTTCATCTGAAGGTTCTCTTTTTCGTAGAATAATGCCCCGCCGTGCGCAAATCCCAGCAGCCCTCGTGCACCGCGATATTCCTCTCGACGCGCTACAAGCCCAGCATCCAGGGACACGGATAACCGTCGGCGTCGCAATCGTCTCCGACGGCAACTCGAAGCCTCGCACTAAAGCTAAATTAATGCTCCTGCAGCGATCGGCTGATGAAGATACGAGTGATTCTAGAAACTCTTGCCAACGCTAGTCTCCCAGAGGCAGAGTAGATCAGATTCATTTGAACCTCCGTACCTCAGGATATTCCTGTCAGAACGGTATCTTGAGGCACGAAGTTTGCGCCGGCTCTGAATCCCGTCTGCCTCAGGGAGACTAGCCAACGCTTGAGTCAGATAATTTCGTTGTTTTTTCTGTGCGACTCCACAGTTCCGATCGCCGATCCACAGATAAGTATTGTTGACAGTCGACGAGAAGTTCCTCATTGAAGCCGTGGCATTTGGCCGTTGGCTAGCCCACGATGAGAACCAGCGAGACTGTGTGTCGCCATGGCCCATCTCTCGGTATATTCTGGCATATTTCTGTGAGGATCGAAAGATGCTGCACGTCAGCTTCCGGTAGGAAGCTGACAGGCACCTTCCCGACAGGAAGGCAGCTCGGCAGCAGGGCAGCGGGTCTCGGCCCGGGTGTTCACTGTTAACCCCCGAGTCTCACCGTAGCGGCAGCTCCGTCCCGTGTCCGGGCCGCCCATCATTTGCGTCCTTGCTGTTGCTCAGTGTTATCGGCATTATTGTGCGGCCTTCCGGCAGGCCTTCCCGCAGTGCTTCCTGCACGCCTTCCCTGCCGGAAGCTGAACCACAGCTTCCACGGCCTTTGCTCGGGTGTGCGTAGCAAGTTACCACTCTTTCAGCCCGACATCATTGTTCGGGGTCAGTTCCAAGTCAGTTCAACATTCTTCAGAAGTTCTTGGGCGAGGTTCTTCATTTCCCACGGTTCCTTTTCATGATCTCCTCGGATTCAAACCTCGCAGATCAATGCGTCGTGAATGCGACGAGAAGTGAGGTGTGAGCTGTAAATCACACAATAAAACTGGGCGCATCTGGACGCGTGGCGAGCCTGTTGTTCTGACTGCAATTTCTCCCTCCACCTCGTCTTCACATATGTGATGTCCTCGTTAATCTCTGGACTCAGCTATGCTTTCGTTGAAGGAGTTCCTTTACGGGCCGTTTGCCATCCTTTTTTCTGCAGTTGTCTATCTATTCTGGATACGTGGGCTTATCTCGAGGAAACGTCCGACTTTCTTTGTTTTCCTGGCTCTGCTGGTTCTCTTCTTATTGATTACTGCAGTGAGTAAATGGCCACTCAACCTACTTTCCGTCTCAACCATCGTTTAAAGCACTGGATAAATGCTATCGTCATCATCTATCACGCTTTCGTACAGCTGGACCATGTCCTTGCCGTGTTATTCTTCATCACCCTGTCGAACCCAACAGCAATCATACATTTCACTCTGGTTCAAATCTCAGCAACCATCACTGACAGCCTCGTGGTAACCCGTCCTGAATATTATCTACTGCACTGAACTGACGAGTTTTTTAAAAGATCTATCGCCTCTATGTGGTCTGGTCTCACAACCCCCACGTCGCAATAATATTACCCATTATTTTCCTGGGTAGTCAAATAGGTAAGACTCAATTAACAAAAGAGAGACACCATTCAAGATAATTACCTTCTTGTTGCAGTGACCTCGGTTCTCATGATTCACAACGTTTGGCGAGAGACGGTATTTGATTTCTACGATGTCTCAAGTACATCTGTGAACGTCAACTTTGTATCTTCTCTCATGTAAGCCTCAGCTCTTTACAGCAACACTGATTCCAACATCCATTTAGCATCAACATCTACAGTACTGGTGCGCTAGGACAAAAATCCAAATCCTCACGCAGTTAACGGGTGACAGGCATGATTATATTCGAAATGGGGAGAACCTCCCGTGCAATCAGAACTATTACTGGGAGCCGTGGCGCAGGGAAAGGTTTACGAGTATGTGGTGCAGATTATGTGTATTCCGTCACCCTGAATCGCCCCAGAAAGTTCTTGCAATCTTTGTAGAAAGTGCAGTTCTCCAGACGTATGATTTGAATATTTGCATTTGTGACGGCGATAGCTGACGTGCCTTCAGGACGATGACCATCTCGAACCTTATCGCCTTTCATTACAACCCTCCCTTGTCGGCCGCACTAACCGCGCTTCAACCGCTGGTTTTCGGCATATCTATTTGCCTCATCCATGTGCGTGTCGGCCTTGGATGGACCACTGAGCGCAACCAACCCCAAGGAATTACCCTCAATATGGTGGAGCAAGAAGCTCCGACACCGACCAAGGAGGATGACCTCGAGGGAGGGAGGACTCATTGAAATTCCGATGGCGGAATAAACACTGCATCGAACGGGCTGGGCCTGCTCGGGGTGGGACTCACTTGTTGTTAATGGATCTGCCATCTTTAGGATCTATTCAGACAGATCTAGATGCCGCTTGGTATTCACTGTCACTGGGCGCATACAGCCAATTACTGGGCTGGTAAATAGCAGGCAAAATTGAAGGAAATACATTATTTTCCTATTAAAAGCTCATTATTTACACGGCCTGGAAAAAGCTGAGTAAATTTGTTATTTGCAGTCTAATTTCACAGCAATTGCCTGCTGTGCAAATAGCTCATAATCTCCACATTTACCTTACAATTGATCAGAAATTACAGGGTGTGCAAATGCTAAATTTACTTGCTGTGCAAATACTGTGTAAATTGAAATGCCAAACAAGCAAACACCTTCCATAAATAGTAAGAATAAATTACCAAACGTAGCAATTATTTCCCTCATATCAGCACCTGACTTGTGAATCCTATCCTAGGATTGTGTGAATCCTACTCTCCTTGACTTAGAACCTGGACACTCAGGATAAAAGCATGGTATTGAGCACAGCTTCAAATGATACAGATAATATATTTACTACATGCAAAACAGGTGGACTATTTCTTGAGATATGGTGATTGATGTCTGGTGTCCTCATCATGTCCAACATCAGGAAAACCAGCTGAGATGTCCTATCTAACAGTGGCCAGCACTCTAAAGTGCTCCATAGTGGGCCATAGGTACATCATAGCCACATTTTGCTATGAGCACTGTCAAGACACCTCTGGTGTTCCTGATGAATACAGGGGATGTCACTCAGGGGTTTGACCTTTTCCCAACTCAAATCAACTCACATTCTGCTTGCAAAGGCCCTGGTCAAAGGGAGAAAAGTCAAATACCCAAATGTTGACTGGTGATTAGTCAGCTAAGAAATCTTTAGCTGACTAATCATGCTGCAATCCTACTGGCAGTATCACAATCATCAAGTATCATCACTATAAAAGTGTTGATAGAATGCATAAGAGCAAATATCTCCAGGTCTTATTGTGATGTTGTGTTTTAGAACTATATAAAAAAGACCAAACTGATATTTGGGTCACGTGGAGCTAGAATTCCATGCTGGATACACGTGATCTTCGACAATAGTTCTGGTCCAGAAATAAGCCGGGATCATGTGGCTCAAAGTTCAATCCTCACAGGGAGCTTTTTTCTTTCTATCAAGACATTATTTTTTAGCATTGGTGATTCATTATGGACTCTAAAACAGCAGCTGCACACCCCAGACTTTTGGAATCTATCTAGTAGGCATCCAGGAAAAGAGACTAGAGAGGAAAGGAGATGATTCCTAAAAAGGAAAGAAGTGGGTGCGATAATGAGTTGGTCGAATGGCTTATTCCGAGGTAATGGCCCTCCGGGCGGAGCCTGGATACTCTCGCAGACAACTTGTATATTACCACTTTTGTACATCCTAATTAAAGGACATGAAGACAACCTTGAGTTGGGTTTGGTTTTTTTTTGCAGCCTCTTTTCTTTTCTTTTTTTGTTCTCATGTACTTGTGCCCTCCTTTGATTTTTCTCTCCTCTATTGCCTTTTCGATTTCAATGTTCTTTCGCTAGCCGCTTGTTCCCTGTTCCTTTCCTTTTTCCGGCTCATTGCACTGCTTGCAGTGTATCTACATTTTACTTCTCTGTTCTCTTGCTCGGGCTTCATTCATTGTCATCCTTTCCATACCTACATTAATACATACATACATACTCTCCTCCGCATCCCCTCATCCTCCCTGCTCAGTAGATATTCTGTGCATACCCTCTTCCGTCATTGTCCTTTGCACTTATTTTCGCCCCCGTCCATCATACCTTCCTCCGCCTTTCGTCCTCCCCTCCTTCCCTTCCCTCCCACTCCCAACCCTCTTAATAATCCCTCAGCTTAGCGCTCAAATCATCCTCCTCCTCCATCTTCCCGCACGCCATCATAATTTTACTCTGTTTGCTTTGCCTCGTACTTTCTTCTCTTCTAACTTTCCTTTTTCCCCTTCCTCTTCTGCCAGAATATTGAGTATCTTCACCGACTGATGACAACCTCTTTCTCGCAGGTTGGCCTGATGGCCCTCTCCCTCAACGCAGTACAGTACGCAGCGCGCGCGAGAAGATGTCCTTCAAAGGAGCGATCAAATAAACAAAGAAAAGCCCGCGATTACTCTGTTTGTATCAATGACCTTACATGCCCCTTTTACGATAAGTAAAACTCAACAGACAATGTTTATAAATCGACTTCACTACGGAAGCAGCAGCGAACAACGGCAAATCTAAACAGGACGAGGAGAATCGAGCAAGGCCGATATTTCGACAGCCCAACTCCGATCTAAGGCGGAATGAGAGAAGGGAAAACTTTGCGGAAAACGACTCACGTTCATGCCACCTATAAGACCGTCCCGCCCCCGCCCTATTGACACCGCACAGTGTGAGCGCTCCGAGGGACCATGAAACCACCTGGTCCGTGTGCCACAGATAGCCAGTTTCTGCAGCTTTGTAGGGAAGATGAGAAAAGCGCAGTACGAGGCACCCCCCATCCTCGGATGTGCGCCAGGTAAGAGGACAATTGTACAACTCGCCACAGACGTGGTCGTCAGACCACTGGATATCGAGGTGGATTCCGAGGTCGGACGGCTGGTGCAACACATCCCACGCCCTCTGCCGAGTCTCCAGACTGTAGAGCGGAAGGCGTTCGGGCGTAGTAAGAGATTTGCCCCGAAAAATAGCGCGAGGGTATGCCACCCAAAAGCAATCGAGCATCCACGCTACGATATCGGCGGAGGTAGGAAATTGAAGCACCGCGTCCAATGGATTGTCGGAATATGTTTCCAAGACGCGGATCACGGGTACGCCGGCATTGAGTAGAACATACGCGTCCTGGACAGCGCCGGTCAAATCAACATCATGCAGAAGAGGGGACACAGAAAATCCGGTGGCGTGACTGAGGAAAGTGGCAACATCACTGCCCTCCCACAATCCACAGTATACATCCAGGGTCGGAATGCAAGGAGTTCCCGGACGATGCAAAGACGACGGTGGGAGGACGCTGTGATAAGGACCGCGGTGCCACTAGGCGAATATTTGGGATCACAAAGTGGCTGGTTCGTCCTCTAGGGCTCTTTAAAGTTGGTTCCTAATAGAGCGTGAGGCTGTAGGTGGTCTGCCTTGTTGGATCCGAGTGGGTGTGTTGGTCGAAGGTCGAAGGTGTGTGTGTGTGTGCGAGACCCGAGTGCTCGGGACGGGCTGAAGGCGGTTTACGAGCGCTCGGAAGCGACGTTGGTGGTGTCCGGTAACCTGTTAGTCAGTATTCTCGGGTGTATAAATGAAAGGCAAATCCTTGAGACGATGTCCCTTGGCGGTGGTGACAAGCAAGCGCGTTGGTGGTCAACTCGAGGATGTAATTGGGGGATAAAGGTACAAGGTCAGGGAAAGAACTCAGCGTTGGACTAGAGTCCTCGACTGGAACTGTCTCCTTGTGGTAGCTGACTGGGAACTGAATCCGAAAGTCCACAAGTAATTGACTGACTACCCTCGATTCGTCCGACACCTTTTATACCTTTTCCAAGCCAGTCACGTTGTCCGTCCCGTCGGCGTCCACAGCCTCGTTCCACATGCTCCTCGAGCCTCTTTCAACCTTCCGTGGCATTTCTGAGCTCCCAGACTGCCGATATTCGCGGACGTTGAGCTTCACGAGCACTCAGAGGTGTCGAAATTCCGAAATAGCACCGTTTCCGAGTGTTCGTAAGGGATTCGCGATGTTCTGAGTCGTCGGAATGTGGTGAAATAGGTTATAATGGTGGATAGGACGTGGGGGAATGGTTGTTTGGTCGCAGACATGGCTATCCTGCCGTCGAGGGTCGTTCAAGAGTCGTTTGTAACGTTGTATGGGGGCTCGGAAATGGCGCAAGTTCGTAAGTCGCAACAGTGCGCGTGGTCAGGTCTCCCCGCGAAGCCCGAGTGTGCCTGGCGTGCCTGGTTGCCATCCTGGCCGGGTTCGGTGCTCGTACGAGTCGTCGTAAACACTGGGATCGTCGAGTAACGAGTTGTTGGAAGTAGATCCGAATGAGGCAAGGTCGTTTCCTAATTGGGCGAATCTTGAGTGAGTGGGAATTCCGAGCCGTCGCATCTCGTCCGGACAGGCCATGAGGCGGTGTGAGCAGTGCAGCGCGAACACAAGCCTCACACCTCCTAGGAAGCTTTACCATCGACCGTCCCTGGTCGATCAAACCTATAAAAAGGCGACACCCAAAAACTTCAACAACCCAAACCACCTCAACAACAAGGCATGGATGCCTCAGCACACCGTCGCTTTGTCGATACCAATGTCGTCTGGCCCGCCAACAGGTTCTTCATCCCCGACGGCGGACTCCGCACATTTCTCCTAGAGAACCTGCGCTTCAAGACGTTCCTGGTGATGATGGCCGTCTTCCCAGACGCCTACGCCCATCGAACGGTTGTAGCGATGCCTGGCGAGCATATTATCGAGATTCGAGCGCGGGTCCGCGAGATCGTTACGCATATGGTGAGTACAGTGGCGATTTATTCGGAGTGTCGAGTTAACCCAATGGCCGCTCAGTTCTACGCGTCGCAAGTGCGCCAGAACGAATTCCGTATCTCGTACGAGCCGTTGCCAATCCCCGCTGAGTCGGCGTGGATGTTCCACATAGTCCTAGTGCTCATCCGAGTTATCGGTTTCGACGGGGACAGGGATGTCGTGCCTGCGATGGACCGCCGCAATATGGACACAACGGAGGGCGCCGTGGCCGTTGCCCAGGCGTCGTTTTTCCTTGGTGCCGCACTCACGACCTTCCTGAAGGAAAAGTCGGAGGGTCTCTCGCCCGACCTGGACTACCCGCAGTACAATATCCACAGCCGGGTGTCGAATAATTTCGTCGTCCGTACGACGGTCGAAGGCCATAACCCGATCGTCCAGGACGATACCATTGGCGACGCCGCACGAATTAATCGCATTCTGAGTGGATGGCGCGAGCACTCGGTAGGGTGCGGCTTCAAGGAGGACCACGAGTGCAAGCCTTTCCCGATGACTGCCCAGCCGGAGGAGTACGAGCTGGCCGCCCGTGCGTGTGGTATAGTCGCCGCAGTGGACTCTGTCCATCGTATCGTGCTGAAGAAGGGGCCGACTCGGCAAAGCCTTCGAACGCTGGCCAACAGGCTGGATAATGTATCGGCGCCGCTGGAGAGGACGAATTTCTTCGTGAAGCAAGAGGAGGAGGTGCTGAGCGAGGCGTCGCACGGCTCGATGCCTAGCCTCATTTCTATGTCGGATAGCGAGGGTCCGAGTAGCCTTTCTTCGTAGTCTGCGCAATAAATCATGTCTGTGTAGGTGAAAACGCGGGGTGTGGGGTGTTGTTGTGATCGCGGCGTCGAGGTGGACGTTCCAGAACGAGGGAGAAGTATTTCTCAGTACTCGGGGAGTGCGATCGAGTCGTCGTGGTGTATGCATCATTGGAGGTGAAAGAAAATGTCCTGTGGCGACAGGAGGCTGTGGTGTCGCTCGGGATTTCGGTTTTGGGCGGGGCGAGGGAGGAAACAGAGGTTTCCGAGCACTCGGAAAGCACCACGTAGTCGTAGTATGCTGTTCCCGAGTACTCGTAAACTCGTACTTGGCTACCCCCGTGTCGTGTGAAAGGTGTTTCGTCTCGATATTTCGCGAGTAAGTTTTCTTCGTCCCCCGGCATGACGTGTGGAGGTCTCCACACGTCCTCCTCTCTCGTTTCGTAAAAGAATGTTTTCGTAAGTTTGGCCGTCTCGTGACCGTCGTTTCCTAATTAGTATGATTTTCGAGATTCGTAGCAGGATTATTCTCCTGATGGAAGACCTTCTTCGTCGGGTGATCAGTCCGTCGATATCCAGTCGGGTTTTCTTGTGCGCAATTTTCCGTGTTTTTAACAATATAGGCCTGTGAGTCTCTGTAGTCGGTGGCTTCGTCGATAAACTTGTGTCGATAAACGTGGGCCGGCGCCGGACTCCGATTGCAATATTCGATAACGATTTCAATATTCGATGGCGGTTCTGGGTCGTCGAGGTTCCAAAATTCTGAGTGGTCGGTTTCCTTTTTCGGTGTTTTCTGAGTTGTCGTGAGATGCATAAGCGGGGATATTTCCCTTGGCGAGCCGGTCACGTGACCTGCCTCTTCCCACTCCTGCTCCTTGTTCGTTGACAATCAAGTCACCGACGAGTCGAGTGGGGGCACGTTTTTAGAGCAGGGAGGAGGCGAGGGGCACGGGACGACAATGGCGATGGCGAGGGAGAATCTGAACGGGGGGGGCGAGTGAGGAGCCGGTTCTGAGTGCTCGTAAAAAGGAGAGAGCATGGAAAATTGATGGCCTGGATATCGTGATGGAGAGCGGGGTAAAGGGGGGGGTCCGGGGTCGTTGCCAACACCTACAACGAGGCACGGTGGCACCAGGAGAACAACCCGTTCTCTGGCCCGATACCAGAGATGCAGCAAGGTCAGCGCTGTCGATGAAGCTGGTAAAGGGGTTCGAGGGTTACTGTGTCGCTGCTGTACCACGTTCTAAAACTCGGAAGGCGCGAGACAAGCCGTGTGACTCGGCTTTTTAGACGGTGGCCAGTTTGGGTGTGAAGGTTCAATTTACGACCCGTCGGAAAAGTCGTGATGCTGGTTGCTCGTAAGGCTGACGCCGGAACGAGGCTCCAAATGTTATAGAGCGTTCCTAGGGAGCTTTGCTTTGAAGCCCGTGCACCACGACTTTTTCAGAGAGCGCAATCCCGCCTGTTACGAGTTGTCGGAAGGCGCCTTCGAGCTGTTAGTCTCGAACCAAAGCTGTGTGTCGTTCCTCGGAAGCTTTGCTTTGAAGCCTCGGTTCCAGGGGATGGCTACTCTCGCTGTTTACGAGAGTTGGTGGATGAGGATTTTTAGGGGAGGCATCCCTTCCAACGGGTCGGAAGGGAAATGGCACGCGATCCTGAACTCCTCTGGAAGCGTCGCCGCAACCGAGTGCACCCTGTCCACCACGGGTTTATATTTCTTTTTCTTCGCCTTTTTCGTGGGTTTCGGATCCGACGGCTCGGATTTTATCCGTACGTGGGTTTTGTCGTCATAATCGTAAATTTGAGAGAGGCAATATTCCAAATACTGCGGGGATATTTCCCATTGAATAGTAGTGTTGTCGATAAAGATTGGTCGGCAGTCGATAGTATTCGTGCCTTGGGGGGCATAGAGCACCACGGGTGCCCTAAACCTATTATATGAGACGCCGGGAATGACTGATTTTGGTTTTCCGAGTTCTCGGATAGCCTCGGAATCCGGTTCCGAGTACTCGGCGCTCCAGAAATTCGCTGATACTGTTGTTGTTGGCCGGGAACACGGGCTTATTCCGTTCCGCCCTTGCAAGATCCACGTCCAGGGTCTCGATGATCGAGAAATTGTCTGCTTCGACATAAGTCCCCTGCTTCGGCTCTTTCCTGCGGCTCGCAACAGTCACGACCCTCCCCGTGTTAGGGCAGGTGAGCGTAAGATCCTGTGTGCCATCGATGTGGTCCTTGGTCTGGCACTCGGTGAACCGGAAGAAGGGACGGCCAAGTAATATGTCGAACGGGGCTCTGGCCACCACATGCGCCCGAAGCAAGAGATCGATCCCGCCGAGGGAGAACTTCAAGTTCTCGACCAACCCGGCGGTCGTACTCTGGTTTGAATCCGCCGATTCCATAACCAGGGGTTTCTCCGGTGACAGATGAACACCGAGTTCCTGCCAGATGCTGTGATTCATCGCAACAATCTCTGACCCGATGTCGAGAGTGCAAGTGATGGGACGGTGCTCGTTGACCGTGATGTCGAGTACCCGAAGTGAGTTGATCGGGGAAGTGGTGGGCAAGGTCGTCCTTGGCTCCTTCATGTGGGTATAGTGCATTACGAGTGCTGGGGTTTCGCCATAAAAGGAAGATTCAACCGTGGGAATCCTTTTGGTAACCGTCACGTCGCGATGATAAGGACGGAACTCGGCTGAAAGCGTGCAAAGCTCTTCGTGAGAAACCAGAAATTTGTTTTTCTGGGCTCTCTCGATGACTTCTGCAACCATTTCCGGGTTCTCGCAGGCTGCCTGATATTTGAACGCCGGAGGCAGAGGTTGAGTTTTAGCCTCAACGGGCTTGCCGGCGGGCTGAATCTCGGTCGCGGGTTTCAGGGAAGACTTTGCTGGTGCCTTCTTCTGAACAACCACTTCAGGAACCGGTTTTTTAGGCTTTGTCCGCTCCTTCGCCCAAACCACTGCTTCCTCCTCTGTTTGTGCCAACGGGTTGGGGACCTCCCCAAACACCATTGTCTGGACCAGCGCGCTGGACGCGTAAGTCATGGCATTGGCGATATGCGGGGGCTCGCGCTCAAACATCTCAATCCGAGCTGCCGGAGCCGGGTCTGCGTCTGGGGAAAGTACGACAGACGACTCGGTGGTCAAAGTCTGCGACTCGGTTGTCGGGACTGAATCAAGTGATGATTCGGGGGAGAGAGCCGTTGGAAGTGACTCTGGCGAAGAGGCGAGGGAGGTCAAAGGCGACTCCTTGGTGGTTGGCCGATGGACAATGGGCGAAGGTGTACCAACGGGTGTAGACACTGAGGTAGTTGGATCGTTCTCGACGAGGTTAACCTCTTTGATTACTGTCCTGGCGGAGCGAGCTTTGAGCCGCTGACTCCGCGCGATGCCTTGTCTGGCAGACGCTAGGACCTTGGCTCTTTTAGAATCCACGAAAAAAAACCCTCGCGGTGGGCTCCAGTTGTGATAAGGACCGCGGTGCCACTAGGCGAATATTTGGGATCACAAAGTGGCTGGTTCGTCCTCTAGGGCTCTTTAAAGTTGGTTCCTAATAGAGCGTGAGGCTGTAGGTGGTCTGCCTTGTTGGATCCGAGTGGGTGTGTTGGTCGAAGGTCGAAGGTGTGTGTGTGTGTGCGAGACCCGAGTGCTCGGGACGGGCTGAAGGCGGTTTACGAGCGCTCGGAAGCGACGTTGGTGGTGTCCGGTAACCTGTTAGTCAGTATTCTCGGGTGTATAAATGAAAGGCAAATCCTTGAGACGATGTCCCTTGGCGGTGGTGACAAGCAAGCGCGTTGGTGGTCAACTCGAGGATGTAATTGGGGGATAAAGGTACAAGGTCAGGGAAAGAACTCAGCGTTGGACTAGAGTCCTCGACTGGAACTGTCTCCTTGTGGTAGCTGACTGGGAACTGAATCCGAAAGTCCACAAGTAATTGACTGACTACCCTCGATTCGTCCGACACCTTTTATACCTTTTCCAAGCCAGTCACGTTGTCCGTCCCGTCGGCGTCCACAGCCTCGTTCCACATGCTCCTCGAGCCTCTTTCAACCTTCCGTGGCATTTCTGAGCTCCCAGACTGCCGATATTCGCGGACGTTGAGCTTCACGAGCACTCAGAGGTGTCGAAATTCCGAAATAGCACCGTTTCTGAGTGTTCGTAAGGGATTCACGATGTTCTGAGTCGTCGGTGATAAGCCGTGAATCGAAACACGCCGAAATATGCGTTTTTCGGTGTTTTAACCGCGCACATGATCCAAAATGAGGACTAACGTGTATCCCGCACGGTTAGTCAAAAGACATACCAAGGCTATAAGCCGCAACCCGTTCGCGGCTCACTTACCAGAAAACTGCACATACTGGATAAGGGATTGACGGCGGGTACCGCTTGGGCAAGGCTGAATATTGGTTCAGAAGCCACTTTGGGGTTCTACTTTACTAAGGGATAAGCTAAGGCGCACTCTGTTGATTATTGGTCTAAGGAAGTTTCTCCTTAGACGGACCTTTCGAATTGTTGAATAATGTTTACAACCAAGACGCGACGCGTTCGTCACATGACCAGGCCACGCCTTAGACAAGGTATTCAATACCAGCCAAGGCGGCTAAACGGCCAAAGGGTCTTGGGAATACACCGATCAAGTGTCACTTATAAATAAGCATGATATTGATGATGCGAGTCTAACTTGCGAACTAACTTACCAAATTGGGAGTTTGGGGTGTCCACAAGAAGCCCGAGCTCTGAACATCTCAGGATAAGGCTTCGACCACTGGGGGCATTACCAGATACTGGCCTAAGGCTCAAGGAAAAGAGCTTACCAACCGGGCGATCGAATTAGGAACCGATCTGACAACATGTTCCGCAACTAAATAGCTTATTAGGGGTTGGAATAATGTTTGAGCCTGCACGACTGTATTGAGCTGACGCTACTGTACTTAATAATTCTCGGATAGATACCCGCAGTAGCATAATAGCGCACATGTAATACGTTTTGAGTAGATATAAAAGGAGGGTAGAATTAGTAGGATAGGTACTGGATCCTCCCTAAAAGAGCAGGTAGCAATAAAGCACCGCGTACCAGGGGAATTCTAGGGCTTGTTCAACTAAGGCTAACTCACATAACGAGTTTAGTTTGATAATAACAAGTTTCGTTTTGGAATCGGATTTCGGACTATAAGTCAACCCATAAAACCCACAACCTCACCGTGTTACCAGACAAAGAGAGTTTCAGACAAAGCGAGTCCCAGACAAAGAAAGTTACCAGACATAGCGAGTTTCAGACAAAGAGAACACAGACTTGACCCAGACAAAGAGAATCGGACGCTACATAGCTGTGAGGCTTTAAAATCTAACAAACTGCGGCTAAGGCGTTCAGAACTCTGTTCAACTCTTATTCGAGCCAAAACCTGTGCTAAGCACGCAATTCAAACAAACAAACTTGCTCTCGAACTCTGGTCCTCGTCCTTGGAAGTACATTCGTGTAATCTTGGACAAGCAATCACAACTCGTCGGCGAATATAGACCTTGAAAGGGGTGTGAAGGTGTTAGATTTGGTTAGTAGTTGTTAGTTGGTGTAGCCATTCTTCGGATTAGGCTTAGCCTGCGAAGCATTCTGCTCGTCGTCTTTAGCATTAGGTAGCATTTTGGTCTGTTTCCCGAGCACACGTTTCATCTGGAGCCCACCGCGAGGGGACCAGAATAGAGATTACTTTTGTAGTCTGAATTGCACAGAGTCTTTCAACAGAAAGTCTCGCCCAAGCACTTGGCATAAATAAGCCAGATCGAACTCCGACTCTTTGACCCTTACCAAGGGCTTTGAGTATAAAAACACAGCCAAGCCGTTTACAAGTAAACGAGCACCATTGATTCATCGAGGCCCGAAGGGTCTGATTCAGAACCAGAGAACTTTGAAGGCTTAGGAACTCCGACGTTTTGGGATAGACCCGGAACTAGGATTTCAACCAACTCTAGGCAATCTAGCCAAGCTTCACCGTTTTCACTCGCGCCTATAGCAAAGCGCACAAAGACTAAGACCGCTGCTGAACTTGGGAGAGCGGAAGCATCTGTTTCCACCCGGCTAAGAAGGCAAACGTACTTGAACCGACCACCGCAACCAACTGCTTCTAGCTCACGAAGGGAGTTAACTCCTGATAGTGAAGAAGAGAATTTACCTTTGGGACCGCTTAGAGTCGCTTTACCAGCCTCTCCTACCTTACCTGAAACTCCTGGAATGAGCACCCAAGGTACTCAAACTCCGAACCAGCCACCAGTACAGACTACGAACTCTGCGCCTGGCGCGCAGCAAACTGTTTTACCAACTCAGACTCCTGCTCCTCCTCAGAATCCAGCTCCGGCCATGGCCCAGACAGGACACACAAACTTCAGAATGCCGAATGGGTGGGACAGAAATAGCCCACGGTTTGACGGCAAAACCGCCTCAAGCCTGAAACGCTTCTTGCTCCAGTGTAACTCAATAATCACGCAAGGGGGTCTCGTAGACGACGACGATAAGAAAGCGAGAGTCCTAGAATATGTTGAAACCGATGTGCGAGACCAGTGGGAGAGCTTAGACTCTTTTGTTGGTGGGACATATGAATCCTGGATTAAGGAGATTGAGGCCTTATTCCCTGAATTGGAAGATTGGGATAAGGGTTCCATCGAAAAGCTCAATCGGCTCTGCAAGCAGAACCAGAACATTTCAACATCGGACTTAGGACAGCTAAGAAGGTTCTCCAAAGCCTTTATGGTGGAGGCGACTAAGCTTCTAGCTGACCCGGCCGCCATTTCCAATGGGAGATTGGTTACTATATTTGAAGGATGCTTAGACCAGGATTTCGCGGCTATGGTCAAACTGATGAGAAACCATGTAACAATCATGGGCATAGCCAACCCTGCGTACGCCATACCTGCGGGAGTTCCTGGCACAGCTGGGGCTTCTACTGGAGTCAAACGTCGCACGGACAAACCGCCTATCCAAGAAGTGATTAGGGTTGCCGAATCTATCGCTGCGGCAAGCGGTGTGGATGAGGATAGTGATAAAGACGATTTCGTTAACACTGGCTCAGGATCTAAAACAGCTGCAGCTGAGGTTAAGGGCATGAAGAAAGAGCTTAGCTCGACCATGGACACTTTTGCCGAAGAAATGGCTAAGCTAAAAGATGCCATGGTTGTTCAAGAAAAGCGGATGAAGGAAAGTTTGAACCACGTGGAAACCACGCTTAAACATACCTTCAGCCAGGCTGTGAGAGGTCCGCCTCCGCACCAGGACTTACCGCCAGTAAACCCTAGGGCTAATCCCAACCCTGGTCCACTCAGAAGTGACAAGGACGCAGGATGTCATTATTGTTGGGAAACTGATCACCGAATTGCGGAGTGTGACTACAAGAATGAGCACATCGATATGGCATACCTGTCGTTCGACTCCGGGTATTTAAGATTGGGGAACGGGGCCTATATTCCTAGGGCACCCATGGATAAGAGCCGCAAGGTACGGGTGGACGAGTATTATGCCAGCCAAGGGAAACCCAAAGGCAAACCTTTGAGGAGCTCCTTAGCCGCGAACTACCACCACACCCAGTACGCTCAGACTAGCTACGGCGAAGATGACTATGTCCATGCGATATATGATTCTAGGGATGATGAGCTAAGATCTAATAGGGTCCAGAGGCAGTTCCACGCGGCTATACCAGCTCCGCCAGCACCTCATAACCATTACCCAACGGCAGCAGTACCGGGGATTCCTTATCCTGTAAATCAAGGGTTGGCGCCTTTAGCCTATCCAGGGTTTCCTTATTCAGGAATTCCGAGCACGGCACCAGTTACGCAAATAACGCAACCTCAGTATGTTCAAATCCCGACTGCTCCAGCAGCAACCCCTGGGAACTTTGATTTCAACCAGTTGGCACAACTTGTCGACGAAGCCCGCCGAGCGGGCCTTGTCCAGCCAAGCGCGCCACAGGAACAGTTCGTGGCAACTCGAACTGGGGCTAGGTCTGATGGGCCTGCCCAACCAAATTTCTAGGCGGTTCGAGGAAGGAGGCCGGGCAGAGGTTGAATACCCCTGTTCCAGCAGCCAAGCCTCCAGAGAACCGGAAAAGGGCTGAAAGGGAATCGGATAAAAGTGATAATTGGCGGGCTAGGGATAACACAAGACCTGGTCCGTGGCATGTTCGATGGGCAGACGAAGAGAAGGCCCAAGAGGAGGCTAAGCTACAGGATTGGCCTGTTCCAGCAGATATGGAGGAGTTAAATAGATTCCTAAGTTGGATTTCTATATTCAAGGATGAGATATGGGACTTCTCTCGGCACATTAAACCTTTGGTAAACGTGTTGAAAGATAGGAAGTTTGAATGGGGCTCGGCTCAACAAGGGGCCTTTGACGAGATTAAGCATACCATAATCTTGTGGATGCAGCGGAAAGCTAGAGAAAGAGAGCGCGATGAGAAGGAGAGAGGTGACTTAATCCCTGATAACGGGAAGTACCCTCAAATCTCCAAAGTGATCACCTTGGATGATGTATACCCAGGTGAAAATCCAGGCCAAGGCGCTTTCACTACTCACGTAGACCCGGCGGACAAAAACTTGGGAAGGAGGCTTCAGAGAAATGAACCTAGCCCAGTAGCACCGGAAAGAGCGTATAGAGTGGTTTCTGCCTCAGACAGGGCAAAAACAGAGGATGCAATTGTGGACCAGATTATGGGGAGTGCAAGCAGCTTAACCGCAAGCGACATCGCTGCAGTAGCGCCAGGAGTCAACCGAAAGTTGAAGATGAGGTTAACCAAAACCAGAGTGCCGATTAAGCAGCCTCCGGCTAAGGAAGCCCTAGCCCAAGAAATAGACCAGGAGAACGCTGATCTTCCTGGCCTACTGGACGACAACTCTGGCGACGAAGACTCTGATGACGAAGATGAACCTTTTAAACTGGACTGGGACGCGCTTGACGTGGCGGAATTACCCACCGTAACTTCCCTGTATGTTGCGGCTGAAAATGAATATGGGATTCCGGCTGGTTCGATAATTGTACCAGACCCTTACGAACAATATTTGGATTCGCTAAAAGAAGGCGAAGTCCCTAAGCAAGTATATGTGGCCAGGGAGTCCGACTCCTTGAGAGCTATATGGCCCTTAGTCTTTGGCAAGGAAAGGGTAGAAAGTGTGCTGGATAGTGGTTCTCAGATAGTTTCAATGGCATTGAAAACCGCTCAGCGGCTCAACATACCCTGGAATCCTGACGTTCAAATATTCATGCAGAGTGCGAACGGGCAGTTGAAAAAGTCGGCAGGCTTGGCCAGAAATGTGGCCTTCCTGTTTGGTGATATCACGCTCTATCTGCAAGTACATGTAATCGACCAGCCTGCCTACGAAATATTATTGGGTCGGCCTTTTGAGGTTCTGACCGAGTCAAACGTTCAGAATAAGAGGGATGGTACCCAGACACTCACTCTCACGGATCCGAACTCGGGGAGAAGAGTCACAATCCCAACTAGCGTGCGGGGAGCACTTTCTATGGCTAAGCAACCTAAGGACAATACGTCCAGGAGGGCCACTGTAGAAGAGGTTGAGGATGAAGACGAGGCTAAGGCCAGGCCTAAACGAGGGACTACTGCTCCGCCAGAACAGGAAGGACCGGGTTTTCAGAGATCTTCGAGGAATTGATCCAAGAACAACGAGGAGAGCTAGCACTGAAATTCGGGTTTAATAAGGATGGGGAGCTTGAGATCGAAGGATACTTGCAACCCAGGAATGGCATTTCGTTTACGGCAGAAGAATTGAACACGGCATACTTGCTGGCGTCCACCGAAAGCGATGAACTTAAGGAGGACGTACAGGCCCAAACCCTTTTACAAGAGTTTGTGGCTCCGCGGCCAAAACAGCAAGAACATAAAGACGGAGACCGAACATATGGGGTATTTACCTTCAATGAGAGATTACCAGATCACTTGTATGACAAGGCTCATGGGAAATCTCGGGTTAAGAAGCTATCCGACCAAAAGCCTTATCCAGAAAAACCTAAGCACAGCACGGGCTTGGACGTAAGGTGCTCTTGCTGCCAAGTGGCTGACTGGTTATCACCGGACGAAGCAGAGCAAGACCCTAGCGAGAATCCTGATACGGTCTACGTGGGGGAGAGAGTACCAATGGAGGCGGTGTTTGCTACCAAGAAGTACAAACCAGTGGCGCTAAAAACTAGGCCGGTACTGGGAGACTTGCCAGAACGTTTCAGGATAAAGAGGGAGATAATTGGGGATCCACTCAAGGATATGCCAGAACTCTCGCCTAACCCACCTGACTTTGTACCAACGGGTAGGTATACCGAAGAAAGGAAGAAAATTATTGAAAAGATTCACGAGAAAGATTTCATGTGGCTAGAGGAGCACAAGCTAATGCACCACTTTATGATGGAGCAGGAAGCAGCCTTCGCCTGGGATGACTCTGAACGTGGGAGCTTTAGACATGACTTCTTCCCACCTGTGGAGATTCCAGTGGTTGAACATAAGGTTTGGGTTGAAAAGAGTATCCCCATCCCGCGTGGACAATTAGAGGAGTTCTGCAAGGTTATCAAGAACAAAATAGACGCAGGGGTTTACGAACCCTCAAATTCGTCTTACAGGTCTAAGTTCTTTGGTGTGGTTAAGAAGGATGGCAAAAGCATCCGGCTAGTCCACGCTTTAGAACCTCTGAACGCGGTTACTATTGCACACTCGGGAATACCACCGGCTACGGACGAACTGGCTAACCACTTCGCTGGAAGGGCGTGTGGCGCAGTACTGGACTTATACTCCGGCTACGACCACAGGGACTTGGATGAAAATTCCAGGGACTTTACAACGTTCCAAACTCCGTTCGGGGCACTGAGGCTGGTTAAACTACCTCAAGGTTGGACTAATTCGGTACCAATATTTCACGATGATGTGACTTTCATCCTAAGGGACGAAATACCTCATGTAACTATTCCCTATATTGATGATGTGCCCGTACGAGGGCCAGGAAGTCGGTATATACAGGAAGATGGTACCTACGAGACTATTCCAGAAAATCCTGGGATAAGGAGGTTCGTATGGGAACACTTCGGTAACTTGAACCGAATAGCACAACGGCTCAAGTATAGTGGCTGTACGATCTCAGGGCTTAAGGCGTTACTTTGCCTGGAGGTATATCCTGTAGTAGGGCACTTTTGCTCTTTCGAAGGGAGGAGGCCTTCAGAAGACCGGATAGGCGTTATCGAAAGATGGCCGCCTCTCGAAACTGTGTCAGAAGTCAGACAGTTCCTTGGCGTTGTTGGTACTATGAGAATGTTCATAAAAGACTACACTGTCATGTCTAGACCTTTGACTAGATTGCTAAGAGCAGACATTGACTGGGAATGGGAGGATAAGCAACAAGCGTCCATGGATAAAATTAAATACGCCGTGCGCCATTGCGACGCCCTCAAACCAATAAACTACGATTGGGACTCCGACGTTATAATGGCAGTGGACACCTCTTGGATGGCAGTTGGTTTAGAAATATTCCAAATTGACCCAGAGGATCCGAAGAAGCGATACTACGCTAAGTTCGACTCTATTCCGTTAAACGATAGGGAAGCTAGGTTTTCTCAGCCTAAGCGGGAGCTTTACGGACTCCTGCACGCGCTACTTCACATGCAGTATTGGCTGCTAGGGTGCCGGAAATTGGTGATTGAGACGGATGCCATGTATATCAAGGGCATGTTGGCTAACCCAGGAATGGGACCAAACGCAACAATTAATCGTTGGATAGAACAGATCCTTATGTTTCATTTTGAACTTAAGCATGTTAGGGGGATGACCTTCTCTCCAGATGGTCTTTCTAGAAGGCGAAAGGTGCCGGGGGACACAGATTACCCCAACCCAGAGATAGGCTACGATGATAACCCGCCGCCAAAGGACCATGCAGAGTGGGATCATGAGGCACCGCAACCGTTGGACTTAGAGGATTTTAAAGGGGACATAGACACTAGGGGAGGTTATTTGCAGGAGAACCAAGCGTTCACCGGCAAAGAGCAAGCACCTGAGCCCTATTCCTACGACGAGTTCAAGAATAATATCGACATACTGGAACGCCTGTTTCCAGGATATTACGGATGAGGACCTTAGGCCTAGGCCCGGAAATTGCTACTTCGGTGGCAGACTTCCAAAAGGACTGTGAAAGGTCGTATAGAGAACAACAAGAGATAGATGAGAGCATTAGAAAGGCCTATGAGTCCGAGGGGAAACCCATGCCTCAATTTATCATGAGCCAGATTCAAGAAGAGGAAAAACTGTTACCAGACACCGACTTCAAGTTCGATCCGGATAAAAGGGAACCTTATCCGGAAGAACAGAGATCGGAGATGGGTGCCTTGCAAGATGAAAGGCTTGAGGTCTTGAGAAAGTGGTTTAAGGATCCGATGAAACGTCCTGAAGGATACTCTCACAAGGAGTACGGCCACCTGATCAGATACTCTAGACACTTCTTCATGGACAAGAAAGGCAGACTATACCGACGGGGACCTGATTCAGCGCATAGACTGGTGGCAGAAAAAGACCACCGTATGTACTTGATGAAAGGATCACACGACAGCCTTGGGCATAAGGGAGTATACTCGACTAAGTCCTTAATTGAGGCACGGTTCTGGTGGCCAGAGATGGAACGGGATATCTCCTGGTATATAAAGTCCTGCAGACTATGCCAGGCTAGGCAAAAGAAATTGCTGCGAACTCCACCCATCGCTACTATGACTCCAAGCTTATTCCAGAAAATCCATGTTGATGTGATGATTATGGGAACGGTCTCGAACGGACATCGATACTTGGTCTCGGCCAGGGATTCACTTTCCAGATGGGCCGAAGGCAGAGCCCTAAGGGCTGACAATGGAGAAACTCTAGGCAGGTTCTTATTAGAAGAGATAATCTGCAGGTGGGGTTGTCCAAAATGGCTGGTCACAGATAATGCACCTCAGTTCTTAGCCGCGGTAAAATGGCTATCTGCAAAATACGGAATAGTTGGGATAAGGATTTCTCCCTACAATTCTAAAGCCAACGGACCGGTAGAACGGAGCCATTGGGACATGAGGCAGTCGCTATACAAAGCTACGGGGGGAGATGCCAGAAAATGGTACTGGTTCCTACCACACGTACTTTGGGCAGACAGGATAACTGTTAGGCGTGGTTTAGGGTGTTCACCCTACTTCGCTGTAACGGGGGCTCATCCAATCATTCCATTGGACATTGCCGAAGCGACCTGGCTAGTTGACTACCCGGATGAAATCATCAGCACCGAAGACCTGATTGGCTATAGGGCACTAGCCCTGGCTAAGCACGTACAACACATCGACGAAATGAGAAGTCGAGTGAATGCTGAGAAACTAGCTGCTGTGAGGCGCTATGAAAGGATCCACGAAAAGACGATCAAGGACTATAATTTTAGCCCTGGTGATCTTGTATTAGTCAGGAATACCACGGTTGAAAAATCCTTGAACACCAAAATGGAACCAAGGTACTTGGGGCCAATGGTAGTTGTTCGTCGGACTAAGGGAGGTTCGTACTTGTGCTGCGAGATGAACGGTGCCATGCTGCATGGCAAGGTAGCCCAATTCAGAGTGGTACCATACGAGGCACGCAAGAAGCTGTCATTGCCAGAAGGCATCGAGGAACTCATAGACATGACTAAGGAAAAATTGAACGAACTCGCTAGTCGCGAGGACGATTTAGATGAATACCTGGGCAAGGATATGCAGTTTCACAAGGTTAAGCTTACCCCAGATTGGGAGGAGCAAGATGCCGAGGAAATGTCTGACGAATACGAGAGTGACGAAGAACCAGAAGACGTCGACCTGGAACCAGGGAAGCCGTATGATACAGAGAATCCTAGGCGTTCTACCAGGAAGCGGAACTGAGGTTCTGGCCGTCATGAAACTCGGAAAAGGGTGTCAACTAGGGCATATATTCGGAACGGACAAATTTGGGTCTAAGCTACGCATATTCTCTGAAAAATGGGATGTGGGGATGTGGCAGACCGACGACAGCTAGCGGAGTGTTCGCCGGTGGCCTGGAGGTAAGGCACTGAGTGGGGAATGGCAGACCAGCCAGAAAGTCGTATATATACTGGTGGTGGCGGAAAAAGGCGGCTAAGCATCTAAGGAAAATTAGTAAGGGCTTAGCCGGGAAAGAAGTGAAACTGACCAAGGACCTAAACGGGAACCTGGGGAACGGGCTTCAACCCGCGCTCCTCAAGGATACCGTGGAGGCGGGTGAGCTCGTCGTTGTACTGGTGCCACTGCTTCAACTGAAGGATAAGGCGGTGTTCGGTGACTTGGAGATTAGCTCTAGTCTCGACCTCCTGCTTGAGGACGGCATTGTTGGTCGTCTCCTTGTTGGCAGAATTGGAGATGCTGGTAGCCTTCTGGATGGCACTAACAATCTCGCCGGGCGAATACTTGGGAGGGTCCTCGACGCCTTGGTACAAAAAGTTGGGCCAAGCATGTCAAACAGAAAAGCGAGAGGACAATACCTTCAATCTGGCTGGAAAGCGATGCAGTGCGGGCCCGCTTACGAGCGAGGTGACTGACGGCGTCATGCACACCATGGTGAGCTGGAGTAGGGTCAAGGACTGCAAGCGCCTGAAAAAGGGTGTTTAGCGACTAAGAAATGACCGACTAAGCAAACGTACCGAAGACGGGCGCTGCTGGTTCTTATGGTTTTGACGCTAAAAGAGCGTCATAATCAGAAGAGATTCAAAATTTGGGGGAGAAGGAACAATAGAAAACTACCTTTGAACCAGCATGGCCAGATGAGGGCATCTCGGCCTCGATCTCGGCAAGGAACTGCTCATTGGAGATCTCCTCGGGAGCGTCAGAAGCCTAATAAATGAGCTTTAGCAAAGTACTATCGAGAGAACATGGGAACTACCTGGTCTTCAGCATCTTCCATCTCGGCGTCCTCGTCAGGAAGAGGGGGCAAAGCCTCCATGTCCAAGGCAGGATGGTCTGGTTCCTCAGGAGCATTATCAGGAGCATCGTCGGCGTCGTCAATAATGGCTTTAGAAACCACGACTTTACGACGAGGGTTGGGCTGCTGAAAAATGGAATGAGATATCAAACTGGGACTAAGGAAAAGATGCGTACACGCTGCTTCTTAGAGTCACGAACGGCCTGTTTAGCCTCGAGATGGTCCTCGCGAATAGCGCGAATGTTGTCCTGGACTGCAGCTGCAGCGGCGGCCTTGGCGTTCTTGCGCTGAGCAACGATGCGTGAAATCTGGTTACGGAAATCCGTAAGTTCGCGCATAACCTTGGGCCAAGCAGCGGGGTTATTTCCCCAGAACTGTTTGAAGCTCTTGGTCGTCTGGAACACGAGGCGGGTGATTTCAAAGTGACCGGCGATGAGCTCGATATGAGCCCAGAGCGGAAGCTAGAGGTTAACGTTAGGTGAAGAGTTTATGCGGCTAAGCAAAAGACGCACCACGGCAGCACCAGTCTGCTTGTACATCTGAAGCGAAGTCTCGAACGACGACTTGGGGAAGTTCAGCATGATGCCAACGTTGTAATTGGCGGTCTCGTAAAGCTCTGCGACCTCGGGCGGCGGTTTGAACGGAGGCGGATGAGTCGCCTGAGCAGAAAGGTTGGCGGGTCCAGCGGGAGGATTGGGCATGGTGTAGCGGTGAATAAATGGGAAGTCTTTACGAAGAACAACGTAAGGCGTGTACCAACGGAAACCGCTGCTCATAACATCGGAAAGAACAGGGTCCCTTTTATACTGGCAACTGGGGGCAGTTGGAATTTAAAAGTTGGAGGGGGGGGGCTATAGAAAATTCGATTTTAGACGAAAGTCGATCGATTGAATCTATTATTCAGCTCCTAAGACAGGCCCGAGAATGAAGAAATCAATAAGCGGCTTAGGCGGAGATCGAATAAGCGGTTGGTTCAATACAGTAGTTTAGCCTGTGAATCAGCGGCTAAGGGTTCAGCCAGGGCAATAGGACCTGAATGACGGCATTGGGGATCCTTAGACAAAGGGGACGGCTGTGGGGCTCAAGAACTTATCCGGTTTACCCCTAAAAAGCTAAGATAGTGAAACCCAACTGAGCGATTGCCCAAGTGCAGGCTAAGGTCGGACTAAGCTCGCAGGAACAAAAAGAGTTGCATTCAGGACAAAGCTTTAGCAAAGTAGTGTTAAATAAGCTATTGGTTCTCCAAGTCGTCGTAATCTACGATAGGGAACTCCTCCAGAGCGTAGAAAAAGACATCTGGCTGGTGGAATGAAGTGGCTCCTGTGTGGTTGAATAGGCGACGGACTCTGCGATCGTAGGGATAAGCCAGCTCGGACGAAAGACGCTCGCTGACGGTCGCAGCAGCACGCTCGACAAGATTACGGTGCAAACCCTCCGTAATCACCGCGTCCTTCTGGTGGAAATAAATGGGCAGGTGAAAAGCCCGGATAACACCATGTTGAGAGTGGAGGAGTGTTGTAAGTCGGTCGTGCGCCTCGAGGAGATAAGGGAGTGGAATAGGCTCCAAGCACGGCACTAGAGCGCAGTACATGTCGTCGGTGCAGAACTGTGACTTGTTGGAGAGAAGGAATAGAGCAGACTCTAAACCCTTGGACAAGCAGTGAAATAGTCTGTGACGCGTAGGGTTGGGCGAATTAGCTGGAACAAACTGTGTCAGCTATGCTTTAAATGCCCAGGAAGTGCTGGAGAACTCACCGTGTTCCTCAAGATAGCTACGCATCTTGAAGTAACCTTTGATATGGGCGATATCTACCTGGCCGGTTTCAGGTATCTGGCGCAGGAGGGCGTCGCAGTCACATAATATGGTGCCAGTATCCATGCAGTTCCTTGCACTTGAAAGAGACACCGGGCTAAGGGAATGGCATTAATTGGGAAAAACTCAGCCAGGTGCTTAGACCAACGCACCTTGGGCTCGAAAATCAAACTGAACAGAATCGAGCGAACCTCTCTTGAAAGAGCAGGGGGACGATCAAAGCGCGGAGCTTTTCTCGCTCTAGAAGTGTGCATAGTGGGAGCAGGAGAGTTGGGGATAAGCCAAGCTGTCTCAGCTAAGGCAATATATACCCCGGTTCTCAACTAAGACCTAAGCGGAACGACGGGAAAGTTTATTTCCGGCAGAAAGGAGGAACCCCTTTCTACCGTTCAAAGAATACATTGCTAGAAGTAATGCGGCTGGCTAAGCGCCCGACAGATAATAAAGTCTCAATGCGCTGAGCGACTAAGCATTTAGCAGCGGCAGAATATCTCTGGTCCGTCCAAATGGCCTCCAAAAGATGCAAGCTAGCTACGTTGGTCATGGTGGAGAGTTTGAGATGAAACTGGGCGGTACGAAGTTCGAGGCTACGGGCCTTGATACAGTTGAATACGGTTGGGAAGAAAGGGCTAAGCTCGGCAACGTCGAACAAGTCCCGGCCAAACCGTCTATCTGAGGTGCGAAGTCAGACTTACCTCTCCGGAGGCTAAGCAAACGTACCTGAATCCTGAACTCCATGTTCCTCGAGATGCGCGGTGAAAACCTGATAATCCTGGAATAAGCAGGTATCATGCAATCGGTCATCGCAGCTCTTGCAGGCTCTGCCCCAAGACGTGAAAGTACACTCGCGGTCTTGGATGATGCACTCGGAACATCGGAAGTCCGGCTGAACAGTCGGGAAAATTAGATATATAGCAAAGTCTGGGATTAGGGCTGGTACTTACCACCAAGTCCTCCAGCAAATAAATGGTATGTTCTTCCCAAAGTGAGAGCATGTCGGTATTGGTTAAAACGCAGAGAGAGGGGAAACGGAGCAATGTCTCAGACCTTGCCGAAAAATCGATCAACTTGTGTGGTAGAGCGCCGGTCAAGAGAATAAGCACGTAACTTGGTTTGGAAAGACCAAGCCAACTACGGCTAAGCAGTCGGTAACTTTGTTGTGCTGGATGGATGTTGTCCACATCCGGCTATATTTCCATCGAGGTCGACCTTGAACGGTATGACGCGAAAGCAGAGTTTCTTTCAGGTAGCTGGGCTAAGCCCAGTATACCGGATTAAGCTTCGATAGATTATGGTCGCTATGGACGCGCCTACAACACCAGAATAACAAGGGATTGCTTAGTTGCTGAAACTCTCTGGGAGGACAGTTGAGGTTAAAATAAATGAGCGGGCGGGGCCTAATTAACTTGGCTCAGGCAGTTTAACCTGGATAAATGATAACGGATAGTCCCTTGGCGATTGGCTCGCGATTGAAGTCGGGTTAAGGATAAACTATCAGATCTATTGGTTTAGGTCTAACTATTAAGGAACGTAAACGATCCAAGACCATCATTTAACTCCTCCATACGACGGCGAACGAAGAAGATAGCGGCGTAGTCGAAATCGTCTTCGGCCCACTTGTTGTGAAGATCGAGAACCTCGGGCAAGCTAGTCATCAAGTTTAACTTCTCCTTGAGAAGCAACAGACGCTTGTTGTAGACACTGTTATTGATGGAGAAGGCTGGGTGGATATAGTCGAACAAACGGTCCAAGGGGACTAGGTCTCGACCGAACTTCCCAGCTAGGACAAAAACTCCAGGATAAGCAGAAAGTCTAGGCTAAGCAAAAATATAACCACATACCATTGGGATTGAAGTCCGACGAACGGCGGAAGTCTTCCCACTCGTTCACGTTGCGATAACTACAGTCGGACGAGAATCTCTCCTCACAGCTTTCGCAGGCTCGGCCCCAGGCGAAGAAAACGCAAGGGTGGCCCCTGGCCAAGCAAAGGTTGCAAACTTTTGTCGGCTAAAGGTTGTAGTCAGCAAGAGGGCAAGAAGAATGAAGGGAAAGTAATGACCTTCATATCTTCGAGCATGAACGAAGCAAACTCTTCGAGGCGGTTGACGAAAGAGACGCTAAGAGGCATAACCAGGCTAAGCATGAGGGCTCTGGTATGAACTGTTTAAATAGGGAAAATAACCCATAAAAACAGGGGTTCTGAGATATGTAGCAGTCAGGAGCTGCGGGGGCAGTGAATTGCTCCACAGACATGTCTAAGGATGTAACGAAATGGCGGCTAAAGTGTGGAACATGCAAGGAGGGAGGATAAAAAATACATCCACCCTACGGTGCATTACCAAGCACAAAACCAGGCTAAGCCTTAGCCATTGTTCAGGATCATGACAGGGACAGGGCGCAAAGTACCTCAGTCATGCAACTAGAAACGGCTAAAAAGTCTCTCATAAAAATGAGCGGTCTTTTGATCGGACCAATGATCGGGCGGGTCTACCGGCCTGTTCCGCAGGGTCTCACGGTTGACTTTGGATAAGCGGAAAAAGCTGGACTTAACAGAATTCGGGCGCAAAAAGCTTAGCCAAGGAAAATTTCATTTGGAGCTTAGCCAGGAAAGTCACACTTTGGACAAAGAAATGGAGTCGAGCAAATAATTGGTCCAAGCTGGGGCGATTCGATTCGAGTCGAGCAAGAAATTACAAGAGAGAGAAAAGTACTATGCTAAGCTAAGACAGTAATGGAACACTTTATATCTACAATGGATATGTAAAAGTGGCTACTGAATGGCTAAGGGTAAGTACGCGCGTTGGGATGATTCATGATGAAAATAAAAGAGAAAAAAAAAAAAGAATTAGCGGCCACGGCGGCGGCTGGACTTCCCGCGAGTGGACTTCTTGACAGCACGGGGCTGGTTCTCTGGAGTGACCAGAGAACGACGCGACGAAGGTTTCTTGGAAGACTGGGGAGCTTCCTCCCCGTCCTCCTCAAGAACCTCGCCGCCCGCATCGGCCATCTCGACGTCGTCCCTCGCCCGCGGCCTTGGTGCCGTTGCCCTCCACCGCCTCCTCGTCGCCGCCCTCCGTACCCAACTTCGCCGTCTTCATCCTCCGGCTCGACTTCCGTGTCGGAAGGAGCGTCGTTGATCTTGGATAGAGATGGGCCATCGTCGTCGGGCGGGTAACGAAGCTGACCGGGTCGACTGACGAACGGTGGGCAATGGGTCCAAGTAGACCGTTGGGACGGTGGACTCGTCGATACCAACCGTGATCAAGCCAAAGGGGTCCTCGGGGTCCAAGCAGAAGAACTCGTCGCGCTCGAGCGCGTCGAAGTTCATCGAGAAGAACCTATCCGCGTCGAGTTGGGTGTAGTCGACCGGAACGGTGTCGCCTCGGGTCGCGTCGGGACGTTCGGACCAGTTGAACTGTTCGATGAGGAGCTTGACGTGTCGTTGGACGGCGTCGGGAGCCCCAGCTCCGGCGAATCGTTCGAAGAACTTGTCGGTACCCATGAGTCGGATGCACTTGAGGGCGTGCGCGATGAACCACCGGAAACGGACGCGCAAGTCGTCAGAGGCCTCGCGGTAGAGGATCCCCGCGGACTGTGCGCGCTTGGCCGAGGCAACGAACTCGGAGAGGATCACCTCGGTGACTAAAAGAAAGAAATTAGTGGCTAAGAAAATTTAGCGGCTAAGGAAACACTTACCGTCGGACGCCATCGCGTAGTTGCGTGCGATCTCGGAGTGAAAAATGATCAACTCCTCGATAGACTTGGCGTGGTCGCAGAGCTTGGGCTCGGAGAGTTGGCACTGTACGCAGGACGCGCCAAAACCAATGCGCGTGCAACCAACGTTGCGCAAGATACACATAACGCAAGAGGAAGGAGGCTAAGAAAAAGTTAGCAAATGAAAATAGATCGAAGGCACAGTGGGACTCACCAAGCCGGCGTCCGCCAAGTCCACCTCAAGTACCGGTTCGGATGGGATCTTGGGGAGGGGCATGTACTTGGGCTCCCTTTCGAGGTCCTCCTTCTTGGCCTTCGACTTGATTTGGCGCGAGATGGAGAACGGCGAGATGTGAGAAAAGAAGCGGGCGACGGGCTTCTTGGGCTTGGTCCGGATAACGTAGAGGAGGCCGTGTTCGGTGGCACCAAAAGTTGTGCTGATATTGCAATAACCACAGTAACTTCTGGGCTCCACGATACAACATCCCCAGCAACTGCTGCCCAGCAACTTGTAGCGGCATTGCAACGCGCCCGGCAATCAGCCCTAACTTTGACACTTGTTATCACAAACCGCCTTCGGGGTTCTCGGCCTGATATTGTGCCTTGAAATCATCCTTTTCGGGTGCCGCAATGATGGCCGCGCTCGTTTTCACCCATAAACTTGATGCCCGACCGCTTAGGCTCCCAAACAGGCCAAACTAGAAAGATAAACGGAATACGATCAATTCATGATATCGTCAACCCTACAATCACGCAGAGTCGTCAATCGCGTCACTCCGGCTTCACACATCGCATCAACTCGGGTGCCGTCGTCGGCCACCCGCCATCAATCTTCCTCCATCCCGTCGTCCTCATCATCAATCCCGCCCTCGTCGTCGAATACCTCGTCCCCCGGCACATCACCCTCCTCATCCGTTGGATCCACATCTTCCAACTCGACCACCACCTCTGGTACCTCTCCCCTCGTCGTCGCCTCCCTCGGATCCTCAGCCAAATATTCCCGTGCCTTCTCGCGTAGCCCGGCCCACTGCTTCGAAAGCCGCAAGCATGTATCCTTCTCCCGCCTTACGTGCTCCATGGCGTACGCACGTAACCCCTCCACCAGCGCCGGCGTCACCTCTGCACTCCTCGCTGTTGCCCGCATTTCCCACTCCCCTGCCATCCACGCCCCATACTCAATTGTCCTCCGCATCTCCTCCTCAACGAGGACGATGTCCTCGTGCCACCGGCGCATCCGAGCGAACGCCTTACACCACTCAACACGTAAAGCTGTCCAAATCTTTGTCAGTTCTTGCCGACAGCTCTGCAGTTTCCGCGTACCTTCCACCAACTCCTCCTCTCCGCCGTCCACCTTGGTCGTACGCCAAATCCACGACATCTTGTGCCTCCCCTCCCCCGCCGCAACCCCCTCCGCCGCCGCTGCAATTCCCCCCTCTACAATCTCTCCTAACTCGCGCAATGTCTCCCGCTCCGCCATCTCCTGCTCGCTCGCCGTGCGCTCATTGATTCCCCTCACGTCCCCCTCCTCCAGGACCTGGTATGTCTTTTCCCACGGCCCGTGTCCCCTCAATCTCGCCAGCGCATTCCTCGCGTACCGATACCGCAACTTGGCTTTGTGGATTCGAATCGTGATCTGCCGCAACACGCCCTGTCCCCGCGTCAAAGCGCGTTGACCGGTCATATTCCGTCGCCGGAACCGGTTCGTCATCGTCCGGAGCCGCAACGCCTGTCGTAGCTCCTCCAACGTCTCCTGGAGCTCCCCCTCGCGCATTTCCTCTTCGATCTTATCTAACCCCTGCTCGCACGTCTCCATCCGCACTTCCGCCGCCAACTCCGAAGGCATGAATAACTTCACTGCCTCCGGACTTCGCGTTTTGTCGTCCCATATCACCCGCTGCTGTGGCGTCAACAACCGCACAAGCTCGGGCATGTACGTCCCTTGCAGTTTGCGGAAGCGGTTGATCCGCTTGAGTAGCGCCGTTTTGCGCTTCACCAAGTCGAGCTCTTGTAAGGCTGAAGGATTGGTGATAGCTTTCAAATCAATGGCTAAAATCCGCCTACAACTTTCAGTACACATTCTCGCGCTGTCGCTGCAAATATAAACTCACTGGCTTTGCTCCAGCTCCAGTCCCAACGACACAAACGTGCTCGACGTGTGCTGGCGCTCGATCTCCACCCCCGCCCCCGTACGCGTCAGCTCCTCCTTCCCCAGCCGCAAGCGAATATCTTTCATAGTATGTACTACGAATCTAATCAGCATCACGCACGCGACAGCTTCATCAATACTCACCTGGTCTTGACATCTCAAACGGCGACCCCACGCCGTCTGTGTGCTGCTCCGCCTCCCAATCTTTAACCCATCCACGCCATTTCTCCACCAGATCCGGCCGTTCCCCTTCCACCAACGTCGTGAATGCTTCGAACGCCTCCCGGTGCTGCCTCCCCTCCTTCAAATCCCGCGCCATCCGTCGGCCGAAGACCTTACGATATGACACCGTGCGCAACCAGTTGTGGTAGGCGAACAAGCCCTCCAAGAAGGCGTGCCGGCCACCGGGCCCCATCATCTTCGTCGAGCCTGCAGCCCCGTTCGTAAACTCCCAGTTCTGCTCAACATCTTCCCCGTCCGTCATCCCCGCGCCCCACATCCAGTGGAACGAGAAAGGAGAGTGACATGGCCATCGGTGTCCCAACATATGGAAATTTGGCACCTTGAACCAAACCGATACCTTCGTTGGGTCGAGCTGCATTGCCGCCGGTAAGCCCTCCATCCGTTTCCAAAACTTCTTGCCGTATTGACAGGCGATGTCGTATGACAGGATTAGATACATAATGATTGCGTTGAGGATAGCCGAAAACAGAATAAAATCCATATTGCACTGTCTTCCGTCCACACGCGTCAGTAATTATCAAGACAACTCAAAACCACAATGTCTTACCGTTCCCCGCGCTGCAAGTCCCCAATGCCATTAGGCCGCCACATGTTGTGTCTCGCGCAAGTCACCCCGCCGACGCCAGTCGATCTCAAGCCCTTCACGTTTTTCGCGTTGGCCAAGAACATCGCTTGAAACCCCGAACAAGTCGAAATTTCTTCGTCGTTCACATGCTGCGCCAAGAATTTCTTGTACTCTTCCCGGTTGCAGAAGTAGCCCAACCCGTCGTCGATGATGGGGTCGCGCGCCTCCGACGATACGTTTCGATTGATCAAGCGGAAATTGCAGTCTTGGGCGAGGAATAGAAAGTATTTATATCTGCTCACAGTTAGTATTTGCACATTGACAAGTTCAACGGATCTTATACGCACGAGAGGTCCTCGGGCATTTCCGCCCAATTAATACTCTCCCATCCGCTTTCCAAGTTCCTCCCTGGCTGGGGACACGCTCTGCATCGCAGCGCCAGTTCTCCTTGTGCGGTCCCGGCGATCCGACTGTTTGCGTGCCCGCGGCCCGCTCGCTTGTACATTTCCGTCATGCGCTGCTGCCGCACGATGTACATGAACGCCCGCCGACGATTCTGAAAGCCGCAAAGTCAGAAAAACCTTTGAAAAACCAGGGCGGAAAACAGGTAAGGAAACACCAGACTCACCGGAGGTGGATGCAACCCGTCGGCATTCGTCAACAGCTCCAACGACCGCAGGAAGTGGAACGCCGAGATCTTCCCCAAGCAATTCATGTTTTGGAAGAGGCGGATGACATTGATTGTCGCACAAGTCGAAGGATCGCGCGCGGTCGCAGGCCACCAACAAACCCGCATCAGCTGCTGACGATGGGCGATCCGGGCGTCGCATTCACAAAACTGGACCGCGACGTTGTGGATGCCCGTCACGTCAATCAACGTGAATTTGTACTTCCCGCGACGCATGGCGGTACATGCCGACCCTGGCGTGTGGCCCAGCTGCACTATCAAACCCAGCGTGGAAAGTCCCACTCGCGTGAAGAAGCTGCCATTCCATTCCTAAACCAAAACCAATTAAATTAACGTCGTATCTCTCCGCCGTCCAGAACACGCACCTGAATCCAATGCGTTGGTAGAACCTGGTGACGTTTCACAATGCAGCCCTGGCAGAACATTCCGGGGCCATAACATGACTGATGCTCGCAGCGGTACATGGGGTTCACCGCGCCGCACCCGCCGCAGGACGAATAAACATCGTAGTCGCCGCGCCCTTCGAGACGCAGCGTCTCGTCGAGATATTCATCTCGATGGTTGACCCAGGTTTGAAAAGGTAAGTCCTATCGTCGTAGAATTATTTAGTCCTCAAAATCCCATAAGTGCGAAGGAGCACCTACCGAGTTTGCGTACCGTTTTGCCTTGACCCGCACCGCGATCCCGTCAACCTCTGGACCTTGCTCTTCTGCAGGCAAATCGGGCTCCCCCATGCTATAGGAAAAGTCAGCGCTCTCTAGCGCGGCGTTGGTCGCATAGTCGTCCGCAAAGTAAGTTGGCGTCTCTGCAACACGCTCCACACGGACAGCGCGGTCTTGAGCGCGACGCCCGTCCTCGGATACACGGACCACGCTGGCCTTGTCTGGGCGATGCTCGTACATCGATGGCGCCCCGCCGCGCCGGTGGCGACGACCGGCCATTTCTCTCTCTCTTGACGAAAGAACAGTCGAAAATCTTGAATTCTTCCATCTGATCCCGATCCGCCCAAAACAATTCCCAATCCGGCCAAGGCCTAGCCGCCGCAAAAATGTGCATTGGCACAGGAGACTACGACGACAGGGACACGACACAACACTACGCTAGGATCTACCCAGCGAACCCCTTGGGCTTGGGAAACGTCAACCCCGCCCAAGAGTAGCTGACCGTTGTGTTGGTGCACCATCCCGGAAACGTCGCCGCCAGCGCCTGCTCCTCTGCTTCGTGTCGGAAAGGAGCCTCGTGCATCCTCTCGCCGCAAAGAGGTTCGGGGCAGCGCCAACTCTTCTCAAGCCACATGCGGACACAAACGTAGCAGTGACTGTGTCCGCATCTATATCTAGAGAGCTCGGTAAGTGTCTTTCTTGACGGCCGACTAGCACACTCACGATACTGGATGGGCCTTTACCTCGTAGCAAATCCCGCACATCTGATGCAAATGGCCTGTCGCCGCCACGAGCGTCGGAGGACGCGCCGCCGTCAGCCATAGATTGGCCGGAGCGACCGGCGGGATCTGCGCCTCGCGAACTCCAGCCATGGCCTCGGGGATGCTGCGCAGCCTAATGCGAGTCTTCGCTGCAGCCTCCCTCAACTTGGATGGACGCCGAAAATCTTCAACAACAACGGCCGGAGAGCCCGGCGAAGACAAAACCTCAATCGGCGCGCGCGAGGACCCCGGGCGCGGAGGTGTAGAGGGAGCGGACACCGAGCCTCCCACATCTGAGGCCCGCGCCCGACTTGCAAGAGCGGTCGCCCGACCTAGCGACAAGCGTTCGCGGGTGCTCAGACGCCTCCCATTGGCGTCGTGAGTGGGCATCGCAGCGATAGCCGCGGCGTCGGCGGTGAGGGGCGGGCTGCGCGACTGGCGGATGGTGGACGCAGGGCCGCCAAAGATTATGCGCCGCGAAGCTGGAAAAAAAAAACTCAATAACAGGTGAAGCAATTAATCTGAGCACTCACTTGTCTCGACCAACTGCCCGCGTGCATTTCTGCGCAACTGCCCCCCAGAGCCTTTCTCAGGACGCATTTTACTTGGGGCAGGCATGGTGTTCACGTGAAAAGGATACGGTAGAACAAAAGGATATATAGTTTTGGGCCACGACAGCTCGAATCACGCTGATGTAGATCCCTCATTTCCACCGGCCTCCGAGCCCGACTCCGACTCCGAAGCGGCGAGCAAATTTTCGTTGTCGTCGTTGTCCGAGTCCGAGTCGTCCGAGTCGTCCGAGTCCGAGTCGTCTGAGTGCGAGGTTTGGTTGGCAGTGGCTGCTGAGGCAATGGGAAGCACTCGAAGCGGGAGGGCGCAAATAAAATTTGAACGCATGGGCCACCAACCATGCGCCTTGATTTGATCATACTCACTGGGCCCATCAGGACAGGCGCAGAAATCGATGGCGACCGTCTTGATGCCCCTTAGGGTGACTGCCTCGCGTCGCTCGAGGCGCGGAGTCGGACACGGTTCCCCGGAATGTCCCAGCTGAAGACGCAGCCCAAGGTGGTAGAAAGTGGTGTGGGTGTAGTAGCTAAGAGATTCGCTCCACGCCTGCAAAGGACCGTCAGCAGGGCTTTTCAGCCTGTAAAAGCCCAACAGACGTACCCGTACGTCGTGAAAGGGATGCGCCGCGTGCGCGGCAACGAGACATTGCTGGCAAAAATCCCGTGGTCCGCAGTCGTTGCAATGCAAATACGCTGGTTGCCCGCATTCACACACAGTGGAGCCGCGCACCTGCCACCGGACCTGGTCAAGGATGCTTTCAATCCCCTACACAGTATCAGTGACGCTGCGCACAAAAACATAGTTGCTGTTCGCCTACCATGTAAATCTCGAGCACCTCGTCGTTGGCCAAGTTGGGGCCCTGCATGACGGGCATCTTCAAGGTCGTTACCAACACGCAAGGGAGCCACCTGGGATCAGAACCCATCAAGCGCTTGCGACGCGCCTCATGTGCCAAGGATCTACGCGATCTGCACGCGTGATGTGCTGGCGGACCGGCGCTCGGTGCTCTCGTGTCGTAGGCGGTTGAGTATGAGTAATGTCGGAGGCAGTCTGGAGCTGTCTGGAGGCGGTTGTACACGAGGAACGAATTGGGTTGAGCGAAGAAGAGAAACATTCATTTTTTTCTACGTATTACGCCCGACTTCAGATAGTTCGCAGGGTGCGGACCAAGTACTGGTGGCGAATGGCAAGGGTGCAGAGGCGGCGACGTGCGGCCTCGGTGGTAGGTTGTTCACGACTGTGCGGGTGATTATCGTTAGAAAAAACAAGGCTCCAAATTAGACGAAAGGCAACCTCACTTCAAAGATTCAGCGTAGCGACGACCCTCCTCAATTTGGCGGAGGATATCGATGTGGCGTGGGCGAGTGAGACTGAAGCTGCCATGCACGCACAGCGATTGCGGACGCCCTTCTAGCTCGCCCGACATGAGAGTGTGGTGTGGGTTTTCGTTACGTTGCCTTTAGCGCCGAGGGCGCTTGTTTCAATGGAACCAGACTTTTTAGCGCCGGTCCGCTTAGTAAAAAAACCTTCGTAAAATATGAGCGCGCTTTCTGGACACGGCGAATACAATAAACCCCGACTCATTTGCCTTTTAGGGAAAGTGTCTTACACCTCCTGCGGCGACGACCAGCCATTGCGCTCTGACCGCTGCGACAAGATTTTGCGACGCCCGCGTTCTCCCGTCTTTGCCGTGCGTTCTGCGCCTACGCAAATGCAAATCACGTACCATCAAAAGTCTTACACCGACCGGCGGCAACGCTGAGAGCGACCTAGATTTTTCCCAGCCGTGGCGACACCACAGAAGAGGTAGAACTTTATGGCCAATTCATTACATATGGGAGTCATTGACCCCGGCGGCCTGGTTCAAAAAAAGATGTTCACCAAGACATCAAGTCAAGTCCGAGTTAACGCATCAAGACCATACCTGCTTCATCCTCCGATGTCGAAGCCCAGACCAACCACTCCCAAGCACCGCAATACCTCCGATGCATACCGGCCTGGGTATTGTGCATCCAGCTACGCTTGAGAATATGGAACTGAGCCCAGCAGCCCGAGTTTGGCAGAGAAAAAGGAGCGGCGGCGGAAGATTTCGGCCGCATACTATGCAAGGTACGCCCAACCAACTGACTTGGTGGCAGGACATACTCAAGTGGGGACGCCTTAGGAACCCGCACTTGCGAGAGAAAAATCGTCTGGCTATGCAGGCTCGCAGGTACACCTTTTTTTTTTGGTCAAATACTAACTACATTACGAAGCGCTTTCCTCATCCTTTTACAGGGCGGCCATTAAGACGAGACGACGCCAATGGGACCCCGTGAAGAGTTCGCCTGCTCCCGTTCCATCCGCATTGTCTGCGAGCTTCCACTGCGAACTCGTCTCAGATGAAATGCTTTACGGGCGTCTGCGTTTCAAGGACGACCGTGGCGCATCGACGTCCGAGGGTGAGGACTCAGCCTTCAAGGCAATGGACGCTCGGCGGCGGGTGCGCACAGAGACGTCAGAAGTCAATCTCCCCGCAGAGAGCGTTGGTGCCCGTCCCGAGGAACAACTTGCGCTAGAGGCGCTTGCGATGATGGCACAGGGGCCCGCTGAAGGATCGCAAGACTCAATCTTGCAGATGGCGAACCTTCTTAGTTCCGACGACGAGTGCGTTGTCCAGGCTTTTTTTATTAAATTTGCGCACCGTGCTTACGGACCTGCGGCCCAGGGATGGACCACCGCCACGCGTGGTCACACCGCCCTCACGGCCTTGCACACCACCGCCGCCTGAGGTGCCGACTCGCAGGGTGCGCCTCGCGAATGCGGCCGTCGCCGACCTCAACAAGGGGCCGTTAACGCTGCCAACGCACATCGAGGCACGCCACTGGGTTCGAAAAGTTTTCAGCTTCGGCGGGGTTTACCTGCAGTCGCGCCAATACACATTCATTGACAATTGGCGCAAAGGTGTCAGTGGATCATTTTAGTACTTGTCTGCCATGTAGATCCTTGAATTGACTTGGATTTGGATTTTTACTGACCTCATCTCGAGACAAAAGTAAGGACAAAACGATTTTATTCAAACACGAGGAAAATAAATGTTTTTAGTCAAAGTTGGGAGTCGGGCATACGGCAGCGGCGCGTTGCAAGTCGGCCATACGGCAGCGGCGCGCACGTCTCTGGCGGCGGAGCCAGCGCTGGTGGCGCTGACGGCGTCGACGGAGACGACGCAAGAAAAGGAAGGGGTTCGCCATGCCGCTGAGTGTGGGCTCTCGGTCCTCGAGCGCCAGCGCATAGCGTGGGCCAAAATGGCAGATGCGGAGGCGGCGCCACGGCCGCATGCTCTCAAATCGAATCGGCTCGCGAGGGATGAGCGGGCGCGGTCCCATTGCTGCAGCCCATCCTCCTCCCCAACCGTTTCCCCCTCCGTCGCCATTTCCCCATCCGCCGCCGTTTCCCCAACCGTCTGCTGCGTCACCCCAAGCTCCTCCATCCCAACCTCCACCTGCTGCGGTACCCCAAGTTCCTTCATCCCAACCTCCATTGTTGTTGTCGAGCAAACCGAGGCTGGAGAGGGGGAGGTCGGGGAGGTCACCCACGGTGATGATTGTGCCGATGGAAGCGATGGCGGCGGCAGCAGCTGCGGCGTCGGCGACTGCCTGAGCCTGCTCGGCCTCGTACACGTCCCTGGCATGCTGGGCGAGGCGGCGGAGCCGATGGCGGGCGGCGCGTCGAGAGAAGTAGGGGCCCCACGCCCCAACGAAATCGTCCGTCATGAGCTCTAGGACTGTGGTGTGGTCGTATAAACTTGCTCATGGACTGAGCGGCGGACAAAAGGACATACCAGCGTCGATTTCAGCGCGCGCAGCCAGGAGGGCGCGATCCTGAATTAACTCTTGAATGCCGACGATGGCGTAGAGGGTGGCTGGCAAGGAATGTGAGGGGAGACAATGGAATGGGTCAGAGCGGAGTGAGGCTCACCGAGGCGAGCGTGCAGACGTGCGCGGTCGGCAACGAATTGAGGCGAGTCTTCGTCGCGAGAGTGGTAAGGGTGGGTTTGCAAAAACTCGTAGCGGAGACGGGTAGACTCATTTTGAGCATGAAAACCTGCGGAGTAAAAATGTCAAGCACCAGCCAAAGAGAGCTCGAGCAGAAAAGACTTACCAAAGAGGGAAAAGAAGTAATATGGAGACCAGCCGTTGGATTCGCTGAAGGCATTGCGGGGGGGGTCGTCGCTGAGGCCTGTACGAGCACGGCGCGGGAGGGAAAAAGGTTCCATGTGGCTGGTGGAAAGAAAGACGAGGAATATCCGATATTGCGCGCGGCACGTGGAGAGATGCCTTTTTGGGCGAAGGCCTGATCTCGCGTTGTCACCCTCAGCGATTCCTCCGCCCAGCCCGCCTCACGATGTCGAACACAGTGAAGAAGACGAACATGACGAGGGATGAGATGGTCCCTGATCTGCATACGCCGGGCCACGATCAGCGCTTTTGGTGTCTGCCACCGATCCGGGAGGATCTTGACGCCGTCGTCCCAGTGGAGGGCGGATTTGAATTGCACCTGGTCACGCAGGGGCGGAAGGTGGGGGTTTGGAGAAGCTGGTACGCACTTCACATCGGACCGCGTAAAGGTTTTAGTTTAACAGAAAAATAGGACGGTGGTGAAGGCGATGGTTTCTGGGTATCCAGACGCGGCGCACAAGGGCCACCATTCCATGGCGAGTTGTGTGCAGGAATGGCAGGCACACTGCCAGCTGGGTATACATCCGCACACGGTCGATCCCACGGCGTCGAGGGCACAGGTTGTGCAGCAGGCTCCCGCACCGTCCACCCCTGATCCCGCTTCGCAGCGCGTGGTGGGGAGGCACGCCGCGACCCCTAAACGATATTTTGCGGTGTGGGGGGCGGGTGTGGTATACAGCACAAGGTAAAGTCGTATCGCTAAACCGAAAATTGTACTATTTTATTCATTGAGTAAACCGCAGGTACTCGGCCCAGCAAGCGTTTGACGAAGTAGTCGAGGACGGAGGCGAAGCGGAGCTGGTGTCGACGGACGACTTCGATTTGGCATTGTCGTATGCTGATGGAGTGTAAATTGCTGGCGTGGACATTCAACTCCTTAATTGCTTTTTTTGCGCTATTGTATTTAAGTCGGGGAAGTGGATTCATACGCGCGGTCTGAATCGTGAGCGGTGATTAGATTAGGGTTGGGCAAAAGGATGGAGCCGGCCTTACCGACAAGATAACGCGCACGTGAAGGAGATCTATTGATTTGACATCTGTTGACGACCGACGCTGCAAAAAGTCTTACACAAAAGCATACTCAATGTCGGAGACACCACAAATCACTCCTGAGCTCGATGGAGGAGCTCTCAACATAGCAGGCGACGCGCCGGTGGACCTCCACCCGCCGGGCGGCAGTCCTGCGCCTGGTGACCAAAACGGGGATCACACGTCCGGTGGCGCTCTGGAGGGTCCCGAACGCCCGCCAGCAGGAACATTGTTTTCGGAATTCGGGGATAGCTACGTGCCACCGACGCGCCCGCCGGTCGTTCAGCGGGAGAAGCCAGCCAAGCGCCACCGCCGGAAGGCGGGGGAGGCAGCGGCGAAGCCGGGGAAGCCTTCGTGGGTGTGGGGGACAAAAGAGACGTTCTTCACAGCGAGGAAGGAAGAGTGGTTGACGGCTTCACAAAACAACGGGAGCGGAAGCTTCTATACCAAGATGTCAAAGCTTTTTACCGTGAAATACGGATTCACCCTGGAGGACAACGAGGATTTCGAATCTGATGTGGCCGATCCACCAGACTGGGTCGCGAATAACGTCGTCAACCAGCAACTATCGGAAGAAGAGACGGCGGCGCGGCAGAAAACCTATGCAAAACTGCGAGACGTGAGTCGGATACAAAACTTGAAGGAGGGTCGAAAGAACTGACAGATTCGCCAGCGCATTGGGGCGTGGTACCGCACTCAGTATGCCAGTCTGTTGAAGGACGACAAAGTCGCGTTTGGGGAGATGTTCGGCCAGCTGGCACACGACACCAAACCGAAGCGCCCGCAGCTTTTGCATTTTTATTCGAGCCGAGTTTACGACGACGTCATCGCGCCGCGAGTAGAAAAAACGGTTGGGGGATCTGAAGAAAAGGGCGGAATATACTGGGGAGGAAGTTCCGTGGGCGATCACCGTGCAGAACCAAGTGACGAAAGAGTGTTGGGATGAGGAGACCGAAGTGGAGCAGGCGGAGACAAAGCGGGCATTGAATCGGGAGTACGACAGGGTGCTGAAAGCTTGGGAGGAGTCGCGAGCGGATGGGCCTCGCAAAACCGCGGAGGAGTACAGCGCATCACTGAAGAGCGCCGCGCACTATTTGCAGCCATTTGTCGACAGTATCGCGGAGCACATGGGGATGAAGGTTTCGTTGCTGATGGCGGGGCCGATTGGGACGCAGAAAGGAAGTATTGCGATGCGAAGGTACGCGGTGCGGGGAACGGGAAGGGAAGGGAAACTGATGGGACATTTGACAGCGTACATTCAGGGAAGACGAAGGGGCTGGTGGCCAAAGATTGGCCGTTGCATGATCCAGCGGGCTTCACACAGGTCGAGGCCAGTATGGTGGACTTTGCACGCCATTGTTTCAGTAAGCGTTACTGATTTCGCGACGAAGAAAAAACTAATGATATTTTATTTATTACAGCGCAAGCAGAATGCGAGGCGCGCATCACAGCGGAGCAAGACGAGGAGCTGCAGCGTGGTGGGGCTGGAGCGTCATCTCACGCAGCGGCGACAGCGACGGGCATGGGCGTAGCAAGCGGTAACGCCTCCGCCGGTGGGGCCGCTGGAGGCAGACGTCGACCTCGGCAGGGTGGCGAGGAAGGAGGTGGGAATGGGCGAGACGGTGTGGTGACGGGTGGAGACAGTGAAGAGGATGACGTGGCGGGTGGGGGGCGAGGCGCAGAGGATGGCAGAGGTGGTGGCGCTGGCGCAGAGGATGGTGCAGGTGGTGGCGCTGGCGCAGAGGATGGCACAGGTGGTGGTGCTGGCGGGGAAGGGGAGGACCAGGCCGACACCGTGAGCGCCCAAATTGAGCGCCTGTGGCAGCGCAAAGATGGGGCAAAATGGACGGAGGAGATCCGCCGCGCGCATAAGGCGTTTGAGCGCGGCAAGACCTGGGGCATCGAATGGGCGGAGTGCGTAGACATGTTCCTCGATTTCGAGCGTGCGTGTGGGTACTCGGAGGCGGGGGGGCAAATTACGACGGAGGGGCGACCGCCGGCGGTCCACTGGTGGCTAGGCCGAGGGCGAAATTGGGACAAGCTGCCCGATTTGGGCGTCCTGGGAAGTTCGAAGACGCCCGGGACGTTCGTGGCATCGTGGTGGAGTTGGTGGATGGCGGCGCAGCCAAAGGAGGAGGGTGACTGGGAGGCGGTGATCAAGTTACACGGGAAGAACGGGTTGCTGCAGCTTATGGCGACGCTGCTTTGGTGGGGTGAGAAGGCGATGGAGGAAAGCCCATTGGATCGGTTGGAGTGGTTGGCGGGGGTCGAGGATGCGACACGCGTGTTGACGGAGGTTCTGCGTCCTGGGGTGATCAAGAAGGCGTGAGTGACAGCATTGATTTGAGCACAGCGGACTGACGAATTAAATTAGAAATAAAAAGGCCGCGACAGCAGCGAAGGAAGGAAAGACCGCGCCAGCGAAGCGGGGAGCTGCAGAGATGTAAGTAAGAATGTTGCCTCTGCAGACGAGTTGACTGACGAGAACTGAAATCAGGGAGGAAGACGCGCCAAGGCGGGGGCGAAGTGCAAAAGGGTAAGCGTTGCTGCAGAGTTAAAGGCTCAATATTTTGACATCCGCAGGAGTGAGACTGTGGGGAACAGGTCGAAACGCCGCAAGACGGCTGCTTGAAGGTGGAAAAAGGGAGGCAAGGTGGTTGAGGGCGTCGAGGCTTTAGCACGGGGATTAGTGTCAATATACGTCAAAATCACGTGACTGTTGTGAGAACCGCTGAAAAATGTCGAGTCAAAAAGAAAACCGAATAAGAAAATCAATGGAAGTGGCGGTTATGAAAGGGGTGCAATACAAAAGCATCAGGGGTAGTGCGGAGTTAAGGGTGGGAGCGGGGGAAATTGGACTGTTATTTAGGGTGTACACCGAGAAAGGAAAGAAATTAGATTTGGGAACGCAAAGAAAGATTTGATGGGAAAGCCATTTCGAGGGTTAGGAGTGAGTAGCCAAGAAAGGAAGATGCGGAAGAAACCGGGATTTGAGACACTGGTGGAGAAAGCAAGGCATCGACGTGGAAACCAAACAAAGGAATCATGAGTTTCGGAGAAGGTCAGAATGGCCACAGCCACCGGGGGGGAGTCGGAGCAAGCTGGTGCACCGCCACGCGGAAAGATGCGAACCAAACAGATGCAATGCTAACAAAATCAAGACATTGGTCTAAATGGTAATGTGATTGACACATCATCCAAATGGGAAGGAAGCTATTTATAATGTTCACAAACAGTTTTTTTTGATGGAGATCAATCAGATCACTCAAATGGGGCCAGCCGGCTATTTCCTGATTTTTTTATTGCTGTTTCCTGTCCGAAACGGGAATTTTCTGATCTTCACTGGCATATTGCATTGCCCCTATAACTAGCTGAGCACTAACCACTGCGCACATTGTAATATACCATGCTGTATTAACTGTGCATATTTCATTATTGTTAACACTATTACAGTCGGTGGGGGCGTTGGCGGCGACATTGAAGCCAGTGCCGTCTGCCTCGATCTCGGCTAAGGGACATATGAGTCCTGGAATAACAAAGGAGAGCAAGGGCAGGAATACTTACCGCTGGAGATGCGGTTTTTGAGCTGCAATGCAGAAGAGAGGGCCTTGGCCAAGGCGTTGACCACTGAGGGCTTGTTGGCCTTGTAGTCGTATTCGGGGACGACGGAGCCGGCGGGGCGGTTGGGCATGTGCTTGACACGAACCCGGTCGTCGTCGTGGTCGGACTCGGGTTCGGGCTCCTCCTGGATAACGTTAGCTAAAAAGAAAAGAAATGGGGCACGAGGAGGGACTTACCACCTTGACGCGGGCTCTCTTCTTGGCCGGGACCTTGGCGACGGGGGCAGGCTAAGGAGATAGAGTCAGAAAAGCACAAGTGATATGAAATAAAAGACTAAGGAGACGTACTGTGGGCACAAGAGCTAAGTCGTCCGGGGACCGCCCGCGCTTGAGGCTTGAAACCGCCGGCCCCTCAGGACTTGGAGAAGCTGCCGCAGCACGCGTACGCAGTGACATTGACGGACCCGCGCCGGGAGTCGGAGCCGGAGTGGGCACAATACCCTTGGCCTTAGCCTTGGATTTGGGCTTAGGCGTCGGCGTGGACGCGCGAGTCGACACGGGAGGACCAGCCTTGGCAGGACTCGGCGTGGACGAAGGAGGACCGAGGTGCACAGCACCCGGTGCCCTCTTCGCCACATCCGCCTTGCCGCCAGGTCGGTTGTCGGGGGACATGAAGTCGACCCCGTCCAAGGGGTGTCCGGCCGAAATATTGTAGGCTTGGGCGAACGTCACCTCGTCGGGGAAGGTTTGGAGCTTGGGTGGGGCAACGAAAGGGATCTCGAACCCCTTGTCCAACGGTGTGAGGCCGGGTTCCTGTAAAGAGCAATGGGCTTAGTCAGGGGACTTGGGAGAAAGAAAATAGAAGACGCACAACCATCGGCGCGAGCTCCCACCAAGTGAAAGGGACCACGTCGAGCTTTTGCAGTATGAAACGGAGAGGGTGCAGGAATCGCGTAAAAGACGCGGGGACGTTGAACTCCTCCGCCTGTTGACGAACGTAACGCTAAAGAGAGCCGGAGGCATTTAGCCAAGGAAAACCAGACTAAGGGTTTGGGTGGAACAGGACTTACGAGGACTGGGAAAGCAGTGGCGACGGCTTGCCAAAGTTCGGGCTTCGTCGCGGAGACGATTCTCTCGGGTTCGAGCAAGTAGCCTGTGAGGGCGGACGCCATTTTGTGGTTGAATGCCGACCAGATAGGATGAGGTGCAGCAGAAGACATTGCAGTAGTGGTGAGCGGGTTGTTGGCGGTGGAGAATGAGAACGGAGTTGGGGGAAAACGGGAGATGGTAGTGGTTGAAGGGAGAGAAACGGGGCGTGAGAGTGGCGGGGCGCTGCGGTTTTGAGTCATGACTCAACGCGCAGCCAGGCACTGAGAAGACTCTAAGCGAGAGATTCTCGCCTTCGAATAAAGTTTAAACATACCAAAAATAGTGCTAAGTCACGCTTTTAGCTGAGGACGCGGCTAAGCGGCTAGGCTATTTTGTACGGCGAGGGCCTAGGACGGGCTCTTGGAGAACGAACTTGGGTGTCAACGGGGAGCAAATTCAATGGAGAGTTTAATGAACGCACGGGACAGGGGCTTAGCTTGACTTAAACGGTCAGAAACCGCTTAATCAAGACCCCGATCAAAGTCTTGGTGTGGGCGCCTATTTTGCTTCCGCGGGCGCGGAGTCGTCGGATAAACATACATGTGACTTGGCGCGGTGATACAAATCATCATGCTTAGCCAAATAATGGCTTAGACATGTACCCAAGCCTAAGTCGAATAAATCGGACAGGGAAATAGCTAGGAAATACCAAGCTAAGTAATAAACAGAGCAACTGGTTGACTGGGGGCAGTCAATATTAAAAATTTGGGGGAGATGATAAGCCGTGAATCGAAACACGCCGAAATATGCGTTTTTCGGTGTTTTAACCGCGCACATGATCCAAAATGAGGACTAACGTGTATCCCGCACGGTTAGTCAAAAGACATACCAAGGCTATAAGCCGCAACCCGTTCGCGGCTCACTTACCAGAAAACTGCACATACTGGATAAGGGATTGACGGCGGGTACCGCTTGGGCAAGGCTGAATATTGGTTCAGAAGCCACTTTGGGGTTCTACTTTACTAAGGGATAAGCTAAGGCGCACTCTGTTGATTATTGGTCTAAGGAAGTTTCTCCTTAGACGGACCTTTCGAATTGTTGAATAATGTTTACAACCAAGACGCGACGTGTTCGTCACATGACCAGGCCACGCCTTAGACAAGGTATTCAATACCAGCCAAGGCGGCTAAACGGCCAAAGGGTCTTGGGAATACACCGATCAAGTGTCACTTATAAATAAGCATGATATTGATGATGCGAGTCTAACTTGCGAACTAACTTACCAAATTGGGAGTTTGGGGTGTCCACAAGAAGCCCGAGCTCTGAACATCTCAGGATAAGGCTTCGACCACTGGGGGCATTACCAGATACTGGCCTAAGGCTCAAGGAAAAGAGCTTACCAACCGGGCGATCGAATTAGGAACCGATCTGACAACATGTTCCGCAACTAAATAGCTTATTAGGGGTTGGAATAATGTTTGAGCCTGCACGACTGTATTGAGCTGACGCTACTGTACTTAATAATTCCCGGATAGATACCCGCAGTAGCATAATAGCGCACATGTAATACATTTTGAGTAGATATAAAAGGAGGGTAGAATTAGTAGGATAGGTACTGGATCCTCCCTAAAAGAGCAGGTAGCAATAAAGCACCGCGTACCAGGGGAATTCTAGGGCTTGTTCAACTAAGGCTAACTCACATAACGAGTTTAGTTTGATAATAACAAGTTTCGTTTTGGAATCGGATTTCGGACTATAAGTCAACCCATAAAACCCACAACCTCACCGTGTTACCAGACAAAGAGAGTTTCAGACAAAGCGAGTCCCAGACAAAGAAAGTTACCAGACATAGCGAGTTTCAGACAAAGAGAACACAGACTTGACCCAGACAAAGAGAATCGGACGCTACATAGCTGTGAGGCTTTAAAATCTAACAAACTGCGGCTAAGGCTGTTCAGAACTCTGTTCAACTCTTATTCGAGCCAAAACCTGTGCTAAGCACGCAATTCAAACAAACAAACTTGCTCTCGAACTCTGGTCCTCGTCCTTGGAAGTACATTCGTGTAATCTTGGACAAGCAATCACAACTCGTCGGCGAATATAGACCTTGAAAGGGGTGTGAAGGTGTTAGATTTGGTTAGTAGTTGTTAGTTGGTGTAGCCATTCTTCGGATTAGGCTTAGCCTGCGAAGCATTCTGCTCGTCGTCTTTAGCATTAGGTAGCATTTTGGTCTGTTTCCCGAGCACACGTTTCATCGGAATGTGGTGAAATAGGTTATAATGGTGGATAGGACGTGGGGGAATGGTTGTTTGGTCGCAGACATGGCTATCCTGCCGTCGAGGGTCGTTCAAGAGTCGTTTGTAACGTTGTATGGGGGCTCGGAAATGGCGCAAGTTTGTAAGTCGCAACAGTGCGCGTGGTCAGGTCTCCCCGCGAAGCCCGAGTGTGCCTGGCGTGCCTGGTTGCCATCCTGGCCGGGTTCGGTGCTCGTACGAGTCGTCGTAAACACTGGGATCGTCGAGTAACGAGTTGTTGGAAGTAGATCCGAATGAGGCAAGGTCGTTTCCTAATTGGGCGAATCTTGAGTGAGTGGGAATTCCGAGCCGTCGCGTCTCGTCCGGACAGGCCATGAGGCGGTGTGAGCAGTGCAGCGCGAACACAAGCCTCACAACGCCTGCCTCGCCGTAAAAGAGGATCGCTTTAAGGACTTCACCAGTCACAAAAGCACTTGTGCAGCTCTGCAAAAATCGGAGATCAACCAGGGACAGGTTGTACGGCCCAAGAGACCTCCCAGCAGCGGTGAGAAGGGCTCTCCGGACGACGCCGCGGTAGAACCGACTAGTAGCTCCGAACCACAACCTGGCGACCATCGGGAGGAAGGAAACAATGATTTCCACCAGCTCAGTGGGAATGAATTTGAATGCACCAGTGCGAGGTCCAGAGGATGAATCTGCAACCGTCAGCGAGATTCATGCAGAAGCAGAGAGTCACTCACCAAAATAATCGCCTGGCTGACGCTGGAGGAAAGAAGAGATCACGTGATAGTCCTGCTCAGACGAAAGGCACTGCACAAAAAGTTCTTTCAGCGACAAACGGCGAATACGACGCTCCAAAACAAGCCCAATGGAACTAGTCAGACGACACCAGGAAGATCCACAAAGAACGGTATGCGCCGGGATGCGCCAGAGACAATTTTCGACGAAAAGGCTGCGTGGTCTCATTAAAGGCTAGAAAGAGGAGTACTTCGACGTCGCCGGGTTGCGTATTTAAGGAGGGAAAAGACACCAGGGTACATTTGTCTCTCTCTCGCTTAAGGCACCCAGGTGACCAGAAGTAACGTACTGATCGTATCAGAGCTCCGCGTAAGTCGATTAACCCCATATAGGAAAAATTGCCTTTTTTGAACGGATGCATGTAATGTAGACCTAGGATACTAAAAGTATCCAGGCACTTAATCTGACCAACTCATTATCGCACCCACTTCTTGCCTTTTTGGGAAGCCTTTCTTTTCTCTACAGCCTTCTCCTAGATGCCTACTGAACAGAATCTCAGGGTATACAATCAGGGTATACAACTGATGTTATAGTCCATAATGGGTGGTCAACCCTTCAGAAAAGCTCAAACATGTATACTGGACAGGAAAAAAAGAAATACTCCCTGTGAGGATTGAACTTCAAGCTATGTGATCCCAGCTTACTCTCGGCCCAAAAACTATTGTCGAAGTTGAAAAGATTCTGCCAGCAGGATTGCAGCATGATTAGTCAGCTAAAGATTTCTTAGCTGACTAATCACCAGTCAACATTTGGGTATTTGACTTTTCTCCCTTTGACCAGGGCCTTTGCAAGCAGAATGTGAGTTGATTTGAGTTGGGAAAAGGTCAAACCCCTGAGTGACATCCCCTGTATTCATCAGGAACACCAGAGGTGTCTTGACAGTGCTCATAGCAAAATGTGGCTATGATGTACCTATGGCCCACTATGGAGCACTTTAGAGTGCTGGCCACTGTTAGATAGGACATCTCAGCTGGTTTTCCTGATGTTGGACATGATGAGGACACCAGACATCAATCACCATATCTCAAGAAATAGTCCACCTGTTTTGCATGTAGTAAATATATTATCTGTATCATTTGAAGCTGTGCTCAATACCATGCTTTTATCCTGAGTGTCCAGGTTCTAAGTCAAGGAGAGTAGGATTCACACAATCCTAGGATAGGATTCACAAGTCAGGTGCTGATATGAGGGAAATAATTGCTACGTTTGGTAGTTTATTCTTACTATTTATGGAAGGTGTTTGCTTGTTTGGCATTTCAATTTACACAGTATTTGCACAGCAAGTAAATTTAGCATTTGCACACCCTGTAATTTCTGATCAATTGTAAGGTAAATGTGGAGATTATGAGCTATTTGCACAGCAGGCAATTGCTGTGAAATTAGACTGCAAATAACAAATTTACTCAGCTTTTTCCAGGCCGTGTAAATAATGAGCTTTTGATAGGAAAATAATGTATTTCCTTCAATTTTGCCTGCTATTTACCAGCCCAGTAATTGACTGTATGCGCCCAGTGTGTACATTTTGCCAGCTTCATCTGCATCGGTAAGGCTCAAATAGGCTGCTCGCAGATCTGCTCCAGCGCTGTGGGCTTGGTAGACTGTCTGGGCTTGCTATCGGCATACTTCGATTTCAAGATGATGGTGGTGGGACCAAATAAAATATTTGCATCGATACCAAGGATTTCATTCTTCCATCCATCAAATTCGAACGGAGGCCTGAGGGCTCAGCAATTTTGACATCACGTATCATTCTGGTCCCCCAGTACGTGATAATACTTGGATCCATTGCAATACTCATCGTGATATCTTGAATTATAATGACTTCTTGTCCTCCATCGCCGCGAATTTCGCGTAGCTTGATCACCATCTTTTATAGTACTTTCCATAAAGGTTCATGAATTTCTCCGGGCGCGCTTGATTCGCTCCCGATGACCCCAGGGATGAAGAAACTGGTTGTGTGTGCGCTCGGAGCAGCGAAGGAATTAATTGACCAGTGAGGATGGTTTATCCGCGAGGATACTTTATCTGCGATTTCTTCACGATCGTAAACTTCTCTTTGACCGGTCTGATCGGGATCCATTCCAAAGCAATAAAAATTGAGAGTAAAAACACAGGCAGAGCGTGATATGTAAGACACAGTATTGCAGTACGATGCGGTTATAGAGAGTGGTACATAGCGCGATTAGGAGAATAAAAGACCAAGATATAAAGAAATGAAAAAGCAAAAAATAACGTTAATGAAAGTCATTAGTGGCACGCCCACACTTATGGGCTCAGCTCTTCGGGATACGGAGTAGCGGTTGCGCCCATCATCTGCCCGTGGACCCGCATCCGATATAGGCACGTATACGCGTCCATACCCCAGTTGCTCTTCACCATCAGCACAACGACGCCAAAGTCGATCCCAAGCTCCCGAATCTCTTGGTCGACGGGGAAAGTCTGGATATTGCGCGGCGTGCGGATATCGTACCGGAACGACGCAATGCGGATCCACTCGTTCGACCAGTTGAGCGTCTTGGGACGTACGGGCTCATCCTCCATGACCTCCCCCTCCTCCCTCCGCTTCGCCCTGTCCGCGCGCCACGTCTTGAGCTTGGCTAAGTTATCCCGCCCCTCGACGACGGCCCACACCTCCATCTCCCGTGGCGCGCTCATCTGCATGTTGAGCGCAATTTCGCGCGCAACGTGATCGATGGTAATGTCTTCGATATAGACTGGGTGAGCGAGCACTACGCCTAGTTGGCCTTGCGATCCAGCGAAGGGCCAACAGTGTCCGTCGTGGAGTTCGTGGTGGAGTGCTGTGACGGGCGGACGGCCCACATGGAAGCCGTTGCCAGTAACGTATCCAACGAGCATGCCGCGCACGGTTGACGGGCGCAACTCGTACGTCGGGCTGGTGAGGGACGGGATGACGAACGCGCCGCTCGAGTGCAGGGCGAAATCCGCCCGCGCGATGTTGTCCTTTCCATACATCCCGACAGCCTTGTCGACAAGATCGGTGATGACCGCCGTGACATCCTGGCCATCGGAGCTCTTGATGGTCAAGCCGGATTTACCCTTGCCCCACCAAGCGCCCGTTGAAGAGCTTGGCCCTCCGCCCTTCTTGGCGATATCAAGCGCATCGCGAACGCCAACTTCCACAGTACCTAAGCGTTCCTCGACTGCCTTCAACCGCCCCTCCTCCTCGGGCCCAGACCCTCCTCCACTTTGCGGCTGGTGTGTTTGCACCAGCACCTGCAAAGCCTCCACCTCCTGCTTCACATTCTTCAGGGCTAAGCCCGCCGCATCGCGAGACGCAACCTCTGCTTCGTGGCTGCGCAGGGTCTCCTTCTGCACCTTCGTTTCTAGCACACCAATCTTCCCCACCACCTCCGCATGCACCCGCGCTTCCTCCTCGAGTTTGCTCCGCGTCCGCTCCGAATCCAACGACAACCCAGAAATCGCCACCTCCAAGCGCTGCAGCCGTTCCGCAAGTTCAGCAAAATTCCCCGCTGGGACTGCGGGCGGTGTGAAAACGCCGGCTCGGCCCCATGGGAGCCAAGGCGTCAGGTCGGGCAGTGCGCGCGAAGCGAGGAGCAGGACGCCGAATATTAATGCGTATTTAAGTAAAGGACCGATGTGGCTGCGGGCCAAGAAGCGCGTGGGCCGTATGACCAGGACATCGAGTATCGCGCCGAGGACCTTTCCAACGAGGAGGAAAAAAGTGAGGACGAATTTTGCTGAACCGTGGAGGAGGGTGCCGAAGAGCGCTCCGAGGTTAAAGCGTCGTGATGCGGCTGAGGGCCCACGAGAACGCGAGCGCGCCCGATTATGGTTAACTATCGGCGCGATTTCTTCCTCCTGGACTTCAGGTATTGAATGAAGCCCCTGCTCTGCGTCCTCAAATGATGTGTCAAGAAGCTCGGGTTGTGCAGACAGTCGTGACGGCGGCGCGGAACCTCTGGGTGCAGATTGCTAAACGAAAGTCAACTTTCGAAGAGTCAAGTGAGATAGACGTTGGGCTAACCTTGTCGGTGCCAGGCGAGTCACTATCAGATCCTTCTTCTACCTCTCCTGCATTTCCCTTGCTCCCTCTCTTTGGTTTCTTCTTTCTCTTATCGTATCCAGCAACTGGTAAGCTCGTCAACGGCCCTCCGACAGCTTCTTTCTTCTTCTTCTTCCGCCGCTTTTTCTTGTTCCCCTCGTCGTCTGTGAAATCCTCGTCGGACTCGAGATCCGACGTCGAGGGCTTGTACGCTTTGTTGTCGGTGGACATACGATTGCGCTTATGGGCGTTGGCAGCGCTGCGACCGCTCTGGTTCTGTACATCCCGCTCCTCCTGCGAATAGTCGTAGCTGGCGTTGACTGCCACCGGCTCGTCGGGCTCGCGTGAGCGCTGACGAACGTAATAGGTGGCAGCAGCCGGCGCGTCGATTATGGCACGCTTCGCGGCGCCAATGACTTGATCGAAGAAGGGACTCTTGCCACGACCATTGGGGGCCGGTGCAGGCTCGTCTTCGCCTTCCGAGTCGGGCACGTGGCCGACTCGAAAGGATGTGGCCTTGGAGATGGGTTTTGCGCGGGATGCGGATGAGGAGGGACGGGGTTGGAGTCTGCTGGGGGGCGCTGCGAGCCTGCGCGCGCTGGTTGAGTGGCTTTGTGCTTCGTACTCTTGTGAAGTACTGCGTGGGAGGGCTGCGGCTGACTTGGTCGAGCCTGAGGCCCATGCGTTGTTTGGACCCTGCATGTCTGTAGCGGCCTGGTGGAAAGCGGCTGCGACGTTTACAGACGTGTCCTTTACACTCCACTTCTCTGGGTCAAGGGATTGTGAGTCTGAGTTCTGGCGCTTCTGTTTAGCGAGATTCTCGTCGGACTGGGATGGTTTTGGCGGTGATCGGGAACCAAGTGCTGGTGCGCCGTATGAATAGCTTGTATGGGAGTTGATGCGCGTGGAATTCGGTTTTCCTGCCAGTTTGAGCGTGAATAATTGCAAAGATTCCGATATTTCTGGACTGACCAAGGAAATCTGTATGCTTTAAACGTCTTCCCTGGTAAAACGTATGAGAGTTGGGAGGTGGGAACGTGGGAAACACACACCGATCCCAGTGGTGTGGAAGTGAAGCTCATATAGTCAGGGGGAACCAATTAACAGGGGTTGTCCTCGCGTTTGCAGCAAGTCGATGGCAGAGTTGCATTCACGCGTTTTGGTTCAAGATGATCGCTTTTGTTTGGCTTTGCTTTTGTTGATGGGCGTTCAAGTACAACACGGCCATTGTACTTTCCTCCTCCATGTCCTGTGCATTGTTTTCTCTTCTGCGAGCTGAGACCTTGCGCTTTGGAATTATTCTTTTGTTCCTATGGCCACCCTCGATCGCCCATTATTCATTTCACCTGTCACACGCGATTGTGACGGTCACACAGAATTGGACCGCATTGAAAACGCTTGGACCTCGACGCCAAAGCGTTCATATCCGAGTCGTCGAAGACTCAAGGACAACACATGGCCAACACTCTTGTTCAAAATCCTCGTTTTCGCGAAATTCGCCGTCACGCGACCGTGACGGTTCCTAATCTTTTTCTTGTGGATTTTGTGTCGCCTCCGACTTGCACCTCCGCCAAAGAGACCATCGCTTTTCGCCACTCTTCACTGTCTTCGCCAATCTTCAGTGTCTTCACCAAGTCGAGCTCCAGGAGCGTTCACCCCGTTTCAGAACAAGGTAACCACTGACTACCGGTATTTCATCTTCCCACAGACGCATCGCAAAAATAATGGACAGAATTCCCTGAATCTTTAGCTGCACGACTACCGGACGTCGTTCTTCTCTCCGCCATAATATGACCCAGGTAGAAATTTAAAATGTTCACCTGTCAGTGGACGTTGCTTTCAACATATCCCCCGATTCGCCGATAAGACGGAAGTCTTTTGTGGGTCCCATTCACACCGGCGTTTACACACTATTACATTGCACCTACATAAACGGGACAGTGTATGTGGTAAGGGCAGACGCATTAAAAAAGGTAGTTAAATTAGATATCTGTGTCTGAAGCCTGAACAGTGTCCGACGTTCAGAGGAATCCAGCGGCTTGCGCCTGGTACATCTCCGCGTACTCCCGGCATCCCCCGCTGCGCTGCGCTTCCTGCATCAGTTCTGTGTGGGTCCCCTGCTGCACAACTTTCCCTTGCTTCATAACCCTGTCGCCCATGTCAGTTAAAATGAACCACCACATTGTTCCAAACTCACAATATGACATCGGCGTCCTTGACAAGGTCCCCGAATCTGTGCGTGACGAAGATGATAGTTTTGCCAGCCCCCAGCTCCTTCACGTTTCTGAGGAATTCCCTCTCATCGCGCGGATCCATGTCTTTCGTCGCCTCGTCGCAGACAATCAGCCGTATGCGGTCTTTCCGCTGCAGTAAGCGCGAGAACATTCGCGTGCTGCAAATTCGCGTCAGCTACAGTCAGCATTTCGAGGCAAAAACACTTACGCTGCCAGTCGTTGTCGGTCCCCCTCAGCCACAAATGTCGGCATAAAGTTAGGTCCGTGAGTCTCCAGCTCGTTCATCGCCGCTGGAGTTATGTACGCATTTCCACAGCCCTGTATGGATTGCGCGATGACCGGCGCCGGGTCGAGGATAGTATCGTACTTGGCTGGCAGCCCGTCGATGAAATCGGCAGAACAGCCCAGCCGCGCAGCCGTCTGCAGGATCTCTTCGTTCCGCTTCGCGTCGCGACCCGCGCCCATTAGCAGGTTGTCCCGCAGAGTGAGCGGGTACATTTCCTCGCGCTGCGAAATGCACGCCATGGCACCACGCACACTGTCGACATCGTACGCCGAAAGCGGCTTGTCGTCGATCAAAATCTCTCCGGCCGACGGCTCTTGCACTCTGGGGATCAGGGAGAGGAGAGAGGTCTTTCCGGAGTGGTCTCCTCCTACAACGACCGCCAAGCTTCCCGCGGGGATCTCAAAGTCCACGCCGGAAATGGGGAGAAGAGGCTCTTCGCCGGCGAAGGCAACCTGTTCTTCCTGATCGTGTCTGAATGACACATTGCTGGAAAGGAAGGAGTTCAGCGTGTGTCCTACGGAAAGAACAGGAAGCAAAGTCACCGGAACACGATCTTCATACCCTTCCCGTTCAAATGTGGGTCGGGGTACGCGATGGTTCCTCGATTCAGCTTGCTATCGAAAGCGATGGACTCGTAAAGCTCCTCCGCCCCCTGCAAAACTTCGACCAGCGTGTCCGGCGATTGGGCCCATCGAAGCTGCTCGATGCTTTGCTTCAGCGTCGTGGTGGCATGCTGCACCAGCACCATCGAGACGAGCGATGTAAGCGGCTCGGCCCAGGGCAGCATCAACGCACATACGGCCTATGGGTTAAACTGAATTAGCGGCAGGGAAAATTCCCGAGGGATCAGACGAACGAGCGGGTAATCCACCATGAGACTGTGGATTAGGTCCCAATACCATTGTACGGGGACGGCGGGTTGAAGTCCCAGCGTCTCGACGTTCTGGTACCCGAGCTCCGCAGAAATATGCTCATATTCTTCGGAAATATACGCGCACAAACCATCCCTCGCGAGCGTCGGCCGAAAATCACGGGAAAAGGCAATTTTGTACAAAGCGGCGAGGTAATAGAAATTCCGATTAGGGGTCCAAAAAACGAATCCTGAAGAATCTTAGTGTCCAATGTCAGCCCGAAATGCGGACAGTGCTCACCGGCGCCCCCGAATCCACTGCTAGGTTTAAGCAGCATCACCGCTGGAAGCATGAGGACAAAGAACGCGAGCAACTGTGTCTCATGTACTCCCCTACGAGAGATTATCGCTACCAATACGCCCACCTCGCCGACTACCGTGAGGAAATTGCGTAGCCTTGTGATGACCTCGTGGAAGAATCTGAAGCCAGGAACCTCCATGTCGAACCCGTATTCCTCGGGAAGAGATCTCATGGCTTTGCGGCCTAAAGCGGCGGTATTAGCTGCTTGAAATTGGGAGCGCAAGGGAACCCAGTACTTGTTAGAGCGGTCGGATCCAATCTGAGGCTGGCTGTAATCAACCGCCGGTGAGCATATACACAACGAGCATCAATTTAAACCAACCTTTGACGAGTTGCGGCAGAAAATGCGCTCGAAGGTGTCCCTTCAGCGCGAAAGCTGTATCCGCCCTGGATAATTTCAGCAATCCAATTGCGTTTGGGTATACACAAATCACACACATGATGCGGGTGGCCAATGTGCTCATAATGGCGATGAACAGCCAAATGAGGACCAAAACTTGAAGCATGTTCACGTCCTCGTCGCTCACTCTGCGCGAGCCGACCGATTGCTCGACCTAAGCAGTTTATATGCAGTTTAGCACCTGGGTGGCGGCTTATGAAGGGTTAAGACGCACGACCCCGAGGACAGCAGCCGAAAGATACAGCGAGAATGCGGGTGCAATTACGAGCAATATCGCGGCCAGTATATGAACCGTGAATGGCGTCCACGCTGTCCGGCAAATTTCGAGGAGAAGACGCGTGGCGCAAGGTGTAGATTGCCGAAGTTCTCGGAGAGTTTGTCGGAGAGCGTTGAACGAAAAGTGGCACACAGGAGGTTCATATGCCACTTCGAACATGCCCCAGGATAGTCGTCTGACGCCTCTCGAGGCGTGGAGAGGGTGGTGGCCATCGTCCTTGTCTTCGGACGGGATGGGGTAGAAAGGCACAGTACTTGGGAGAAGAGTTTGCTTCGAATTCATGACGGGTCGGTTGCGGAGTTTATTGGTCGTAGATGGAGAAGGAAGCAAGGATGGATACCGGTGTCCCGAGGAAAAGGAGCTCATTTTAAAGGCTTTGATGTTGTTGGTTTCTGTGGGTGGTTACAGTCAAAGGCTGTCTTTTACCGACGAGAGGCGGATTTTTTGTGTGCTTGCCCCTTGTGTGTGGGCGAGGTCTCTGTTTGGGTTCGTGGGTCTACTATGTCCATATGGTTAGCCACAGCATCGTGATTCATGCCGGACGACTCACCTATAATTCTGTTTAAGTATATACGCGCCATTGACGATGACCTCTGCATGTTTCCCCGTGTTCCTGTGGCCACACCTGGTGTCGTCGTGTTGTCGTGAACTAGTACTCAAAGAACAATACATCCTGGTTTCAGGCGGATGATTGGCGCGACAATTGAAAGAGATTGGAAGAGAGTTGGCAACATCGTAGACAAGACAAGAAGACGCGCAGGGAGCACGAAACAAGAGGGCTGGCAGATCAGAAGCGGCGGTTAAGGACGCGATAGCCAAGAATAGGAATAATTGTTTTGCGGTGTTGGGCTTTGAGGGCGCTATGATTGAAAATACAAGGCTCGCCCATTCCACTCAGCGATACACTGGCAGCAACCGAACAAGAAAGCATACATATCGGGGTTGTCCGTGGTGGATCCACCAATGTGGAGGATTTCTTTCGCGAAATGATAAAATGCAGCCGGCGTTCCTGTTCGAAGGCAAATCCCGCCCGAAATTACGAGGCGTGCATCACCCCATGCAGCGCAACTCCGCTAATATGTATTCATCATCCGCGCCCATCATACGTTCGCGGGTCGGTTTTTATGAAGTCGCTTGTTTGAAACCGGGATAAAGCTAGTGCCGACGGAATTGCGCTCGTCTCCGTCCAACCGGCAGATGAATGATCTTCATGGCGCGGGTTGCAATTGGCAGGGACCTACGAATGGCCCAAGCTTGAATCGGGATTAGCAGGCACAAAGGAAATGTGTGAAATTCTTTTTTTCTACACGGTACCGGTTCAATCCTTGAAAGAAGTCGGAGATCGAAAATCGCATACTGTACACAGTGCATCTATTCCGGAAGCCGTATTACATTGCATTTTGCACCCCACAACATTCCTGTCATTTGATTAATGCAGAACAAATGTCAATTTAAACAGGAACCCAAACCTAGGTTTGCCGCAGCGGGAGCATGTTTCATAGGCCAAGCCACCGGTCCATTAGTCTCCATATTGTCTGCTGTTCTTCGGTCCATTCCGCTTGTTTCTCAAGTACACACGAACTACAAAGACCGGCGGCCGCCCAGTCAGTGTGTTTGATGCGTTCCAACGTTTCTAGTGGCTTGTACACGCCCTCGTCGTCAATAGCAGGTTGAATAACGAGCGTCATCCACGTGTCTGCAAAGACGTCTGTGCAAGCCATGTGCGGCGTGGCCGGCGGTGTAAACAGGATCGGGGAAAAGTGGTCAATGAAGTTGGTCATGAGGTGCATGCAACGTTGCGCGTCGGGCGGGGACAGCACATATTTGTGGGCACTTGAGGGGGAGTCCGTCGCCGCGGTTTGAGCCGCAGACTCAGCTTCAGTTTGAGGGTCGGGGTTTCCTTGTGCGTGCGACTTCTCTGGAGAGGGCGCACGATCGGTTGCAGATGCCCGAGAGTCCAAGTCTTGTTCGGGCGTGGCATGAGAGGCGGGACCCTCTGTGTCAAAGTTCGTAGAAGTCACAAGACTATATAAAAGTCCCTTCTGAATCTGTGGGTCGTAATTGAGCGGAGGATGAAATGAATGAGTAACAATCGATGGAACTTACCGAGGTGACATTGAAAGTAGTAGCCAGAGAAAGCGCTTCTTCAAGATGTCGTGGGTGGAGGAACGGAACAGGACCACTTGGAAACAAATCCGCGAAATAGCGCAATGCAATGTTGTGGATTTGTGGGAAATGCTGGATACTTTCGTCCATTTCTTTATATTTCAGAAACTAGCAATCTTACCAGCTGCCCGGGTGAGGATGCGCGTATGACGGAGGCGATTCGAGGAAACGGCGTGTCTGAAGACAAAGGGCTCAAGAGGGGAGCATCAGCACTTCGATATTGTTCCGAACAGCCAATGTCATGAGGGTTTTGCACTCGGTGCGCAACATCGGCCAGAGCATCAGGTCATAATTGAGCATTGAGTACCCACCTATCATGATACAGGTGCTCGAGAAGGACCCCAAAGTCGACTGCCGACACGCGTCGAGCGGGATCAATTTTTAGGCTGGCAACTTCGAGCGGATTTGTGGCATTGGAATGCTTCTCAATGTTTAGGGAGAGAAGAAACGGCGAATTCCGAGTCAGCAATGTCCGATGGACCTTGAACATTACGCCTTCGACTTCGAGGACGAGGGAGCCATCGTCGAACCAGAAAGTTGAATGTTGGTCTGATGCAGAGTCTTTGGACGAAGTCGATTGTCCGTTCACCGTCATGTCGGGCGATCAGTGGACTGGGGGACCGGTTGAAGCTGGTGGTTTAAAGCAAAGCTGCAGCGATCAAGCGAACTCAGAAAGGAAATTGATCAGAAGCATTAGCTTATATCGCGGATGTTCACGGAAGACGATCGGAACGCTGTACGGTTCGTCTTACCACTGTAAAAATTCAACGTCTGTACAAAGAGAGTCTAATTTCTACGGCCATTTTGGCATCTCAAGCGGAGTTGGGCCGTTTTTTTTGCCAGCTTTGAACATACTGAAAGGTGTCTCGTTGCTTAGCGCTAGCGGCTAGTTCAACGAGTCGGAATCGGAGCGAGAAAGAAAAGATTACGACGACCAACGACGACAGATTGTACAGACTACAAGTAAAGACCTTCCGGCGTGCCCTCGTTCTTCCTGTATAAAACCTAGCACAAATAAAAACAGTGAGCAAACATTTTTTTTTTGAATCGACGACAGCTCGTTCACCTTCTCTCGTGCGGCCGTGAAATCAGCCTTGTTAACCCGCATCCGGCGCTCCCGGAGCGCAAGCAGCCCCGCCTCGGTACACACCGCCTTGATGTCCGCGCCCGAAAGATCGTCCTTCGTCATGACGAGCTCCTCCAAGTCGACGTCCTCGCTCAGGCTCATGCGCGAGGTGTGTAGTCTGCAATGTTTCATTTATTAGCGGGCAGTCAAGGTACGAGAAGCACTACGACCAACCTGAAGATGTGGCGCTTTGTCTTGACGTCCGGCAGCGGGAACTCGATCTTGCGGTCGATACGTCCGGGACGGATGAGCGCGGGGTCGAGCGACTCGATTTTGTTGGTGGCCATGATCACCTTGACGTCGCCGCGCGTATCGAACCCGTCCAGCTGGTTCAAAAGCTCCAACATCGTCCGCTGGATTTCGCGCTCGCCGCTCGACGTGGAGTCGTATCTGTTCGGATTTTATTTAGTTGCCACGAAAAAAATTGGAGAAACATAAATACGAACCGCTTGGTCCCAATCGCGTCGATCTCGTCAATGAACACGATACTGGGTGCATGTTCTTCGGCGACCCGGAACATCTCGCGGACGAGCTTCGGCCCGTCTCCGAGGTATTTCTGGATGAGCTCTGATCCTACGACGCGGAGGAAAGTGGCGGATGTTTGGTTGGCGACGGCCTTTGCGAGGAGGGTCTTGCCTGTGCCGGGGACACCGTAAAGGATGACACCCTTTGGCGGCTTGATGCCCATCTCTTCGTATAGCTCGGGATGCGTTAGCGGAAGTTCGACGGATTCCTAAACGGCGATGGGAACCCCAGAAATAAATGTAAGAGCCAAGAGAACAAACCTTAATCTCCTGAATTTGCTGCTCGAGACCACCAATGTCGGCGTAGCTCTCCGAAGGCGCCTTGTCGAGCTTCATGATGCTGACCAACGGATCGGCATCGTCGTCGAGCACACCAACGATTGCCTGCGTCTTGTGGTGCAGCAGAACCTGGCAGCCAGGCTCCAAGAGCTCCTTGTCGACGTAAGACATTATGGAGACGTAGTATTCGGGCCCAGACGCCGTGCTGATAATCGCATGGTCGTCGTCGATGATTTCCTCCATGGTGCCCACCGCCATCGGGCTGCCGCGCAGGTCATCGACCTTGGACCTGTCCTCCTCGTTCTTCTCCTCCCTGGTGGCTTCAGGCTTCAGCCGCTCCTGGTTCTGCACAAACTCCTCCTCGAGGAGCAGGTAGTCCTTGATTCGTTCCATCTTGAGCAGTTTGAGGCGACAGCGGGTTGTGGGGAACACGGCAGGGAGCTTGGAGGCGGCGGACGGGCCGCGACGCTTCTTCTTGCCGACGCGAGTGGGCAGCGGGGGCTCCCATTTCTTCTTTTCGTCTTTCGCGGCCTTGTCTTTATTATTTTGCGGGTTCTGGGCGCCGTCTGTGGGCGGCATTCCGCCTGAAGGAGTGTTCCCCTGCGCGGGAATGGGTAAAATGAGTGCGAGGACGCGAGAAAACGCACCATGTTTGCTGCAGAGGGTCGAGGTGGAGTGAATGGACAACCTGCGATTTGGCGCGACGCGTAAGTGCGTGATGTTACGTGTCACACATCACGAACACTTTACGCACAGCTGGCACGTCCTCAATGCCGGTCCCGACGACGCCCATGAGCGCGATGAGCTCGCATTCCCAGGTACAGTACTGTTGGTTCCTTGGGTCCCCTGCAGCCATATAACTTCCTTCCTTCCTTCCAGTTTATTCAGGCGGGTACGAGCAAATCCTTGTCTCCAATTTTACGCTGCCCAACGAACAAAAATTACCAGACGACGACGATGACCTAGACGAGGACAGCATCCCCGGATTCTCGCACCCGACTCTTCCCCCTCAATCCCCCGTCCCAGGCAAAGGAAAAGGACGTGCGAGGGAACCCGAGCAGCTCGCCCCTCCATCCTCCGGAAACGGCAGAACCAGCCCTTCACTCTCGGGTAATATTGGCAGCGGTGCAGCGCGGCCAACCAGATCGACTGTCGGTGGGGTCCAGGTCGAGAGACGGTACGTACGACCCCGTATTCACGCGATTAACCTTGAACGTGGTTCTCTAGCTTCTCTGGTGCGGAGACTCTTGATGAGCCAGTGTCGACAACTATAGTGAGGCCAGCCCCGACTTGACCTTATATTCAAGGCTCATGTTTCTTTGCAAAGGGACGCGACTTGCTTTCGATTTATTCCAAGCTCGTCCAAGTCCTATACCCTCGTCGCGCTTCTGGTCGTGAAGTACTGCGGTTCGTGCGCAGTCATTTTCGCTACGTTTTCGCGCTAACGAGGCCTCTAAACAGAGACTGGGACCTATGGGGTCCCCTCATCCTCTGCCTTTCTCTTGGAATTATGATGAGCATCACTGTACGTCTTCCCTCCTTCAGGCACAACATTTCTTGTCTGAAATGACGCGCTTTAGGCACCGGAAGCGCAGTCCCTGAATATTTTCACCAGCGTCATCGCTATATGCTCAATTGGTGCATTAACCGTGACCGTTCAAGCCAAGGTACGCCGCCGTCGTAATTCCTCGGTCATTCTCCGGAGGTGTTGACGGAAAGAGTATAGCTTCTTGGAGGCAGAGTGTACGTCCTCGGCCCCCGTGAACCGCTGAACACCCCATAACCCGGAGCCCAAAACAGCTCCTTCTTCCAGGGTCTTTGCGTTTTAGGATACTGCATCGCGCCGCTCAACATCGCTGCGCTCGTCGCGGTCTTTGTCCGTCCGATCTACATCAGAGCCCCGATTGCGCTGCTCGCCTGGGCGTGGTGTATATGGGGTGTGTAGTCGTCCCACACCTTTCACTGTTGAACCCCATTCTCAATTGGCTGAATCAGCCTCCGTAAACTTCCTCGACGGCACGAAAATAGAGCAGCAACGTATCCTTCTTGCCGTATACCCGCTTTTGTGAGTTGCCCGTTGTTTCTGGTGGACCTTTGCTGAGTCTGGGTCCTATCCCAGGCTGTTCTATTTCATCTTGGCCTGGATGATTCTGATCCAATAAAATAATTCGAATGTTAGTTGGCTGTGGAATATAATTTATGCCCGTTCTACACGATGAAACAGCTTGGAGCTGCTGTCTCACCGAACGTCGAATGTCTTACTATTTACCTGGATGACGCAGCTGGGTAAAGCCCGAGTTGGATCCGACCGGAGTTGAGTAACAGCCTCAGTAAGGAAATTGTCTCGGTAATCACTCACGTGAAAAGGATCGCTCTCGATGGCGTGCGCGACACGAAATTATGCGTTCAGCAGCATATAAAGCCTGGCCCCTTGCCGGGGTTTCTGTACAATTTCATCCTTCCGCTCATCCGCCACATTCTCCGTAAAAATGGTTGCTCTCACATTGAACGGACACACGAACGCCAACGGCCACACCAACGGTACTACCAACGGCCATGTCTCTGCCTCCAACGGACACGCTTCCAACGGTGTCAACGGCGTCCACAAGAGCGAGGAAGCTTCTTGGGGCTTTGCGACTCGTGCAGTGCACGTAGGCTCTGAACCTTCAACAGAAACCGGCGCAGTCATTCCCCCTATCTCCCTCAGCACAACCTTCAAACAAGACGGTGTCGGAATCCACAAGGTAGAATCTGCCTGGAGACGCCCAGAGGAACGCCTACTGACTTTGCTGTGACCAGGGATTCGAATATACCCGCTCGCAGAATCCGTCTCGGGCAGCACTAGAGAAGATGCTTGCGTCAATAGAACATGGCGGTGCGGACGCCCTTGCCTTCGCGTCTGGGAGCGCCGCAACAGCGACAGTGATACAGTCGCTTGGCTCCGATGCGCACCTCGTTGCTGTAAACGACGTGTACGGCGGAACGTGGCGGTATATGATGCGCGTTGCGAAGGAGCTCTCGGGACTCTCGGTCGGCTGGGTGAATCCGGAAGGCAGCGTTGAGGAGATCCGCGCCGCGCTGAGACCCAACACAAAGGTACCTACACTCTGTCCCCGACGAAAACAAAATCTAACGACGACCACAGCTGATATGGCTCGAAGCACCCACCAACCCGCTTCTCCTCCTGCCTTCCCTGCCAGAAATATCTGCGCTGCTCACAGAAATATACTCGCAACCCGCCGAGGTCATCGCGAGCCATAACTACCCCCCAACGCGCCCTCTCGTTCTGGTAGACAACACCTTCCTCTCCCCCTACTACGCCTCGCCCCTTCTCCCCATTCAGCTCCCCAACGGCACCACCCTCCCCGGCGCCGACCTCGTCCTTCACTCCCTCACCAAATACATCAACGGCCACTCGGACGTCCTCCTCGGCTGCGTCGTCCTCCCCCCCTTTTCCCCCGTCCTCTCCAAGCTCACGTTCCTCCAAAACGCGCACGGCGCCGTCCCCTCCGCGTTCGACTGCTACCTCGCCCAGCGCGGCGCCAAGACCCTCCAGCTGCGCATGCAGGCCGCCGGCACGTCCGCGCTCCTCCTCGCACAGACCCTGCAGGCGCACCCCGCCGTCGAGGAGGTCATCTACCCGGGCCTGGCCGCGCACCCGCGACACGCCGTCGCATGGGCGAGCCTCAGCCCGCACGCGCGGCGCTGGGTGCAGAAGCTCCCCGGCGTCGGCGCGGATGGCGCGGGCGACTTTCCCTACAGCGGGATCGTGAGCGTGCGTCTGCGCTCGGAGGCACAGGCGCTACGGTTCTTGGAGGAGCTGCGGATCTTCACGCTCGCGGAGAGCTTGGGAGGTGTGGAGAGCCTGGCGGAGCATCCCGCGACGATGACGCATTCGTCCATCCCCGAGGCGGAGCGTGAGGAGCGGGGGATTACGGGCGGGCTGGTGCGCATGAGCGTTGGGGTTGAGGATGCGGAGGATTTGCTGAGGGATGCGCTGAGGGCGCTCGAGATTGCGTCTGCGTTGCCGAATTAGAAGTTGAGCAGGATTTTTTATTGGGATATATTCGATGTACACTGTATTATTACTGCGTAATACAATCGCCTAATTTGGAGCACTCATCCTATTGAACCGGAGTAGAAAGCGCGCGCCTGAAGTTAGGCTGAAGAATTGGAAATCCATCTGATTCACACTGGCGTCACGGTCCGATCGACCGGGTACAGCCACCAACCCCTGTCTCAACTTTCATGGCGTCCGAGTTCACCTTCACGGTTCACTTACCCAATGGCGCCGTCAAAGCACAGACCTTCCACCTCGACCAAGTCATCTCGCGTGTGTTAGATTCGTTGATTCAGTCCCCATTATCCGAATCGCCTCCAGCGATATACAAGACCGTGCGGAGAGCATTGCCCACGACATCGTGCTCCGGGCCGTATCGGGAGAAACGACGCCTAAGAAAATCGACCATTGACTCGGGGTCGAGCGGATTATCGCGATGTGGTTCAATTTTGATGTGGTTGAATATTAGTGTTTGACTTTGTTGTTTGATTGTTCAACTCGAAATGGATGCCACCCAATCCAACAACGAGGATCCAAAGGCGAGTCTTCCTCCTTTGTGCTGGATTCTTATTCACTTACTTTACAGATGCGTAATACCGACGCAGACCCGATTATCGAAGAGCCGAGGGGTCCGCTAGTTTTGAAACACGACGCATGTCCTTGATCCGTAGTCACTGTCTCCACTAATTACCTTGCTCAGGCCTATTGGTACTACCTTGGATGGCCCCTCACCGTGAAGTGGCTTCGCGGTGACTCGGTGGGCGAGGGAGTCGTCGCACCCACAGATACGGAGAATGGGGACAATCGCGCCAGCAATGACGAGACGAACAACTCAGTAAACCGCGCTGGCCACCGCGGCTCCGTTGAGGCCTCGCCGGCGACCTTGTCCAAGAGGTTGCGCGAGTTTCAAAGGCAGGTGCAATACAGGCCCCTCTTCATCGCATCTGGGGTTACGGGACCCTTGACTTCCAAAAAGCTTGGTATTCGCCGGCACAAGCCCTTTCTTATGGTCGCCGTCGCCGTCAGCGATGGCCCTCGCCTAAATCCACTTCTCCAAGGACCCACTCCTAGCAAAAGGGCTCTGGGTGAGCTCACGCGGGTGATGGAGCGGGAGCCTACGTGGCTGCGGGACCCATTTCCAGTATCCCAGTCGTTCTTATATGGCTTTGAGGATTATATTGCGGGCACGTATGTTATTGAAGGTCTCGGCGAAAGGAAGGAGATGGATTTTGTCCAGAAGCCTGTAACTGAGAAGCCTGTAACCGAGTAACTCTCAAAGTCCAAAAAGTTCAGCTGCATTGGCGGTCCGCGTTTCGTCGAATACTCGATATGCTCAAATTCGGAAAGCACTTCCGCCACCCCAAATCCCGTTTCTTCTTCCGCCTCGCGCGCAACGGCATCCAAGACCGTGTGGTCGCTTGGGTCGCAGTTCCATGTTCGGGAGTGTATCTTCATCAGCCGAACGCTGCAGGAGCAGTAGCTTGCGAGGCTCCGAGTCATCGTCGGAGACGATTGCGACGCCGACGGTTATCCGTTCCCTGGATGCTGGGCTTGTAGCGCATCGAGATGAATATCGCGGTGCACGAGGGCTGCTGGGATTTGTGCATGGTGGGGCATTATTCTACAAAAACTTTAAAAAGGGAACCTTCAGATTAAGGTTGTGTAGGTCCTAGACGCTTATTGGGCGTCTAATCAGGTAAAGTGAATCTGGATCTGCGTATTATGGGTATCGGATCCTTGAGTATGCGCATCGACATACGGTATACGTAGAGAAGTATGGGTCCATTCCAGCGAATCATTCATGCATATATCTTCTCTTCACCGAGCATATGTCCATTTCCCCAGAAGGTCCGCACGGCGGGAAGGCACTTTGCCAGGAGACACATCGTGCTGGACGGCACCTCGGAGCCGCCCTGCCACACTCCAATATCGCGGAGTTTCCATGACGCGAAAGAGTGAGTCTGCATTTCCGCAAAGAGAAGCTAGTTTTGAAGATGATTAGATTTGCGGACTCGAAATTATAATTCCTTGGGGCGACTCACTTCCGTTGCTACGCGGTGGGGATGCGACCCACCGACATACAGCGAGAGACTCTTCAGTCCGGGTAATTTGAGAGCAAGCAGGTCGAAGAGTTCCACGTTCCAGACGCAAACGTTGAGCCGAAGGGCCTGGAGACCCTCGTCCGCGCCTCGGTGGGAAACAGGCGTAATCAAGGCATTGACTTCATCGAGATTGAGGTACCTGTCCTTCACGGCGAGAGTCGTCAGTGTGTTGGCGGAGCGTTCGATGTACATGATGAGCGCGTCGAACCCGGTGCTGAGGGTCGTTGGGTACATTCTCAGCAGCTTCAAGCCGGCGAAGACCGAGTCGTTTGCCCGGTGCGACAAGAACCATTGACCCAGTAGGTATTCAGAGTTTGGATTCATCGCAATTCCAGTTGGATTCAGCCGTAGTTCGATCGTGTCGAGCGTGGAGGAGTTGGTCTCAAGCAGCCTGGTCAAGCCTGTCGGGTCAGTCAGCGCCTTATTGAATGGCGCACGGAGGTGGAAGTCGTGGAGGTGCGGGAAGTGGCCGAGGTTGTTGAACAGAGCTGAGAGGTCAAGGGCGGACCACGACCAGATTTTCAAAGCGCGCAAGTGTGGTGCGAGGCTGTTGATGAACGCAGCCACGGAGTCGACCAAGATCCCAACGACCGCTGTTGCCGCCATGGGTAAACTGCAGACTCAGTGCCGTACATGAGACAGGCTGGGAATCCGAGGCCACAAACTGGCGGAACGTCTACAAATTACCAATTTAGCACGATTCACTGAGGTGCAAAACTAGCGCGTACCTCGGGGCGCCCGGCCATAGATATAGTCTCCAGCTGTCGACCAAAGGATGCCCAGGCGCTGCGGAAAAAGGGTTCCAAGTTGTAATTGGGGGACATGTCCCAGGATTCGACCTCGAAGCGCGTCAAGTTCGTGAGGCCCGGAAAGACGAGAATGAGCGCGTCGATCAGGCGTTCTATGGACAGCGGCGGCGTCTGACCCCCAACATAGGTACCTATCCTCTCCCAAATGCTTGGGTTCACGAAAGACTCCGGCTTATGAAGATTCAGCATTGGGCGGACAACCAGGCGTCTGACATGGCTCGCAACTACGGGGTCTCTACAATTCGCGATGAGCACAGCGCAAGGTGGATAGAAGGAATGTACCTCAACCACTGGAGGAGTTTGTCCGTATGTACATCGACCGACTCGATGCAAATTGTGTTGTACCGACTATCCAACGCGAGGTTGTAAAAGTACAGATTCACTCCTATGAACTCGTGCAGCTCGTCTTAGGGAATGAAGGACGCGACATGAAGCAATATCTCTGTGGGGACCTCTGGCATGGTGGTCGGAGCGAGGCCTGCGCGTGCACTGCATAGTACACAAAATAAAGCTATCCTCGACAGCTTCGAATTAGTTTGAGAAGAGTTAAGAATACCGGAATACCGGGAGGCTGTGCTCACGGCGGCAACGCGGCAACCGACAGCGGAGTTCGATGCAGTTGATGCTGCCCATTTGGATCGCTGCAGCGCAGTGCGGGGCCTTTCTGGGTTCCTGGTGATGGATTATTCACCATGCATGTTAGCACAAATGATATAGAGAAGGGTTGCTGTCCTGCAAAAAGAACTAAATTTATGTGTCCCTCTGCTATTTGCATCCGGCCGACGCCATGCCGCATCATTGGTGCGCCGGTCAATGATGTTTGACGTCGACCGAGTACAGCCACCAACCCCTGTCTCAACTTTCACGGCATCCGAGTTCGACTTCACGGTTTGTTTCCCGAATGGCCGCGTCAAAGTACAGGCCTTTAACCTCGACCAAGCCATCTCGCGCGTGTTAGATTCGTTGATTCAGCCAAGCGACTCCTCACAAACCGAATCGCCTCCAGCGAAATTATCGTATACAAGACCGTGCGTAAAGTTTGCAATGCCTCGGCCATTCTCTTACAGAATGAGCCGGAGGTCGTCCAGTATAGTACCGATACATCGCAGCTACAGAAACGTCTGCGGAAATGGTGGAGCACCAACCCCGAAAAACTGGCCGATATCGGGACGCTTCGTGAATATTTATTTCCTTGATGGGCCAACTGGATTACGGACGAAATGTGTAGATCTTGTGCTGTTAAATTATCACAGTGAGTCTTCATTTTTTCGTCACCAAACCAACTTCGTCCTTGTCCTATTCAGGTTACAAGCAACTCGCCCCACGCAAGATTTCGGTCGACGGTTTGTCCCCACCTTGCAATCGGGAGGCCTGCCTCACCATCTTTACTAACGCTTCTTCCTCGTAGGTTTGCCTGATTCATGCACCTTGGGTAGTCTCGTCGAACACCTCTGATTTAATCACAGGTACGGGGAACACCCGGCTGCGGAAAAACGACGCTCTGCCACCTGCTATACCATAGACTCTCACAGGACGATGATTGCCTCGTTACCATCACCGATATCTGGACCATAAAGCCAGTCTCGCGGATTCCTTCAACGCAGCCAAGTCTTTCGGCGACGACGTCGATCCCTTTGGACCCCCTCCTTCCAAAACCCACTGGATTCTCTTTGATGAAGCACAGACGACCTACAAGGACCATCTCCTGTGGTCGACCTTTCTCAAAGATGTCCCCGGGGGGTTCTATGTCGTGCTTCAAGTTTTCGCCTCTTTTTGCAGCAAGAAGAAACTAGTACAGATAACGCGCGTCCGTTTCACGAAAGGCCGGAAAACAAATAGTTGCAGCAGCCCCCGCAAAAAAAAACAGTACAGCTGAAAAGCAAGCGTAAAATCATCATGACTCTATCACTCGTCGTCCGAGTCGGGGTGATTCCGTATCTCGGCCAGGAACGCGCCGTCGAAGGGGCCTAAACGCAAACTCAGCGCACGAGAAAATAAAAACGAGAGAGGGAGGGACGGACGCGCAGTGTACTCGGCGCCATGCTTCCCCAGATACGTCGACAGTATGGGACTGGGGGTGTTGAGGCTGCTGGCGGCGAAGGTGCTGGTGCTGCTGGTGGAGGCGCCGGGGGGGAGGGAGTAGTGCAGGACGCGGGAGGGCGTGGAGAGCGGGGAGGAGGGGTAGGTTGAGAGCGAGAGGGAGCCGGCGGAGGAGGAGGATTGGAGGGCGGAGCCGGAGGCGGAGAAGGAGAAGGATTTTTGGGGCTGGGGGCTGGACTGCGTTGAGGGAGGGAGGTGTTAGTTTGGAGGACATGGTATGATGGGGAGTAACGGTCAGAGTAGACGCAGCAACCGCGTTGGGGAGATGCTTCGCGAATTTGCTTGCACTTTTGAAGCGCTGGCTTAAGTGTTGACGAAGGGTCTACTCTGACCGCCATCAATAAGGAATCGAGGAGAAACGCACATTCGGGGACAGCCTAAAGGACCGCTGGGGCGTCGGCGGCGCCATATGGATGCCCTTTGGCTTTGCGGGCGAAGGGGAGAGCGCGAGGGGCGCGCGCGGGTATTTTATCGCGTATGCTGCCTGTAGGATGTTGAGGGAGAGGAGAACGACTGCGCCGACTTCTATTCAGGGAAACCAAATCTCAGTCGGGTAGGTAGTGAAGAAAGCACAGGAAATGCGCCGACCTATCATACAGAACCAAGAATATAGCCACGCGGCAGTCCACCAGCGATATCGGCGGCTGGAGAGGGCGACGGCGAGGGCGGTGGGGAGGGCAGGTATGCGGGGGACGAGGGTGGAGAGGACGGCGATGAGGAGGAGGGCGAAGACGTTGCGACGGATGCGCAGGACGGCGTCGGCGCGGTGCAGTTTAAAGTAGTCCATTGAGTTCAACGCGTGTGGCAGGTCGCGTTCAAAGTTTGGGTGTGGTGTTGTTTGCAGGATCCCGGATTTGGAAATGACCCCTTTCTTCGCAGTGATGTTGATACAATTCCCTGCTTCACGAGTTGGATACAATTACTTGCTTCACTCGTGCCTGGAGCGAATCGAGAGTGCATTTTACATCGCAGGTCAATCTGCGCAATTAAATCCCAGTCGCTTTTCCATGGGTTCCGACAAGTTCCGACTTCCAAGACCAACGACGACCCCGACCCCTCTAAATATTAACGAGAGGTATCTCAGTGCGAGAATGTGCTTCGGATTCCACTCAAAATCCGAGCCTCACTGCATTTGCGGCCCTCGGAGGCCTGACACTGAACATTTCTCCTTGCGAATATACGTTCCCGAGTCTATTTAAATAAGCGTTGAAGTTTGTGCGCCTTCTTCCCTCGTCGTTCGTTGAGTCTGAGAGTATTTTGCGAGTGTCAGCGCCCAGCTCCACGTTCAGGTGCGCGCCCTGCTTCGATCAAGGCGATATATTGATCTTGACAGGACAGTGTGTTTGAGATTTGCAGTTGTTACCGCGCATCAACCTCTCTCTCTTCCTCCCTCCCCGACCCACGACGACCTCAGCGTCACCTTCCACTCCTTCACCATGATTTCGTGGAAAGCCCTCGCAGTATTTGCCCTCTTGGCTGGCCAGTCCGCTGCTGCCAGCCACAACGCCCGCCATGCCCATGCCAAGCACGCTGCTGCTCGCAACACAAACCAGAAGCGCACTGCCCTCGGGCGTAGAGCCTCATGCAAGGCCCCCTCCTCATCCCTCTCCTCGGCCGCTGCCTCGAGCACCCACACCACCACCTCGACCACCACCCAGCAGACTACGACCAAGAAGACCACCACCGCCGCCGCTCAGACCACCACCAAGGCCTCCACCAGCTCCGGCGGTTCAAGCAAGAGCTCCGGCTCCAGCTCCAGCTCAGGCTCCGTCAAGAGCGTGCAGGCCGCCGCCGGGTTCACCCCCAACAACATCAAGGCCGGCACGTCCTCGGGCAACGCCTACTCGTCTCTCCAGAACCACATCGGTTGGTGGTATGACTGGTCAGTTGCTTTTTTTTCAAGAAAAAACTTTTTTCGTCGTCTCTAACACGACAATAGGACCCCCAACCCCGCACAGAAGGGCAGCGCTGTCCCCGTCCCCATGCTCTGGGGTGGCGGAAGCGCCGACGGCGCCGACTCCTCCCGCTTGGCTGCCTTTGAGAAGATAACCACCGCCCCTCAGTACATGCTCGGCTTCGAGGAGCCCGACTGTCCTTCGGGCGGAGGATCCGCCGGCATGTCCGTCTCCGAAGGTGTCTCCGTCTGGGAGGCCCACATCGCCCCTTTCAAGGCAAAGGGCACCAAGCTCGGCAGTCCCTCCATGTGCAGTACGCCTCTCTCACTCCATCAATAACTGTGTACTGATGGCACTCGCAGAGCAAGTCGCGGAGACCTGGCTCAAGCAGTTCTCTGAGCAGATCTCGACCGACTGGGACTTTACCAACATCCACGTCAACAAGAACAACATGGACGGTGTCAGGGCCGATCTTGTGCGTCCCTCTCCGCCCTCTGGTGCGACCCGGCAAACTAACCCGTACATAGGATCACTACGCCTCCTATGGCAAGCCTATCTGGGTCTCCGAGTTTGCTTGCGTCGATGGTACGCCTTGTTACGCTTAGAGCCGGCGAATCTAGAACTGATCCTGGGCAGACTCGACGGGTTTCGAGCCCTGCACCGACCAAGGCGAGATCAACACCTTCATCAACGACATTGTGGACCTCTTCCAGGGCGATTCGCGCGTCGCCGCGTACGCTTACAGCAACGGCGAAGGCCTCGGATCTGTCTGGCCCATGGTGGACAGCAACGGGAACCTCCAGTGCGTTTTTCGCTTCCTGCAATTCGCATTCTCTTAAACAGCTGACGCATCTCTAGGGAATCCGGCAAGACCTACATCGCGGCCATCTCCAAGTACCACTAGAGCAGTTCAGTTGCTTTTGTAGAGTCGACCCAAACCCGACTTGAGATAAGTTATTGGGCCGCCGCGCTGCGGGTTCGACGTGGCCGTCCGTTTACTTGCTTGACCCTTCCCCTACCCCCTACCTACACCTACACTGACTGACACGCCTACCACTATATCTATACCCCCCTCATCCGCTCACCACCCCTGGATCGCCCCGTCTCGTTGGAGCGGGCATGCTACTACTACTACATTCTTCTTCTTGAAATCCTGTTTGCTTGCTGTACCATACATACATAGCGTTGTTGTTGTTGTGTGGGTCGGTACTGTAGATAGGGTTACATAGGCGCTAATGCATTTTGGGCCTTTTTTTGGTTTGGAGGATTGTTGAGTTTTTTTTTTGGGGTAGGAAGAGGAGGAGGGCGAAGACGGTTGTTGTTTGGGATATCTGCAGCTGTGGACATTTTGCTTTTCGCTGCGACAGGCTGTGATCTGTAAAGGTAATTCCTAAATGGGGGGATTGCCTCTTTCGAATTTGCTACGCGAGTGGGGAGTGAGCAGATGTTGAACGTTGATCCTCATCTGCTTCTATTGCCTTCTTGTCCGTACATCCGCGATGAACATGGGTGGAAAGGTTCACATGTACTGCAGATCCCTCCCGCTCCACAAAGCCTTCTGCAAATCATGATAGATACATTATTTTTCGCCTGGAATCTCGCCTATACAGCGTAAGATAAAATACATACATATATCCCGAGTCCATAATGATTGTGTCTAGAGGTCAGTGAGCGTGAGCGTATCCGACGACGTATGTGTGGCAGAGCGCTGCTCTGCTAGGATAGATCATCACGACCGTATCGCATATACCATACCCATAAATGAGGAAATAAAAAAACGACGATCGCGAGGCGGGGCTCGAGAAAAAAAAGCGTGAATTATTTCTTGAGCAGCTTCTCGTGGATCTGCGCCCCCTTGAGCTTCGCGCGGAGGTACTCCAGCCGCGCCTCGCACCGGCCCACCATCTCCGCGCGCCGCCGCCGCACCTCGGCCAGCTCCTCGCCGCCCTCGCCCACGGGGTCGCCCGCCGCGAGCAGCTCCATCATCGTGCTCCCGCTCCCGCTGCCGCCGTGTGCGGGGACGGGCGCGGGGACGGGCAAGGGGAGGTGGCCGGTGGAGCGCGACATGGAGCTGCTGCGGCTCAGATTTGGTCTGTGGTTGGGGGAAGGGCTGGCGGTGGCGCGGTTGACGCTGAGGAAGGAGGGGGCACCCTGCGAGGCGAGGGAGGAGGTGGAGGCTTTGCGCCGCAGGGAGGGGAGGCGCTTCGGGGAGAGGGCGCCCCAGCCCGAGCCGGAGGACGGCGGGGGCGTAGAGTGGGAGAACGCAAGCAGCGGCGGTGAGGGCGCGGAGCTGTGGAAGAGGGACGCGCTGGATTTGGTCGTCCGCAGGGAGCTGTTGGAGCGCACGGACTGCGTGTCGGGGGAGAGGGCGTTAAGGTTCTGCCGCTGAGAGTTTGAGCGCGCGCGCGAGTTTAGGGTGTGTGCGCTGCCATTAATGGATGGGACCGGGGAGATGGCGGTGGCGGGTCGTCGCGCGGACTGCCGCTGGGGGTGCTCCTGCCTGTACCGTATCACCGCGCTCGTTTCGAGGTCGTTGAACGCCGTGATGAGGCGCCGGCCCTCTGCCTCCACGGCGGCGATGACTTTGCGGATGGCGTCGGACGTGTGGAGGTTGTCGTCGTCGAAGATGTCATTACTGCCGCCTGGGATCACATCGTACTTTGACGGACCAGCCACGGGGGCGGGGGAGATGGCGAACGCAGATCTTGATGGTGATGTGGGGACAGCCGTTGCTTCAAATTTAGTACGCATGGGCGAGATGGGGTCGGTCTTGGCCCGCGTCGGGGAGGCGGGGGCCAGGGCTCGGGGCTTGGATTTAGGGGTATCGCTGGCGGACGAACTCGTTCGGCCCGACGAGTCGGTATCAGAGGATGAGGAATCCTCGGATTTCTTGGAGAACATCCGCGGAATCAGACTGAGCTTAATTACATTCGGCGGAGGGGACGGGGAGGTCGGTCTCCGTCCAGTAGCCCGTCGCAGAAAGTCGGCGACTCCGGAAATCTTGGACCGAGGAGGACTGAGGTGGGACCTAGGGGAAGGCTGTTCCACCAGTTCTACATGCTTCCGCCGAGATGCTAGACGCAGTTAAGTCGCAAAATAAAATACATAGGGGAGCAAGACTACCTGGTGCTGGCTTGACCGCACGCGTGGAGCTCACAGACACTATTTCAGCTCCCCCAGAGTACCGCTCGAAGAGATTTTGGCGCAGGAGGCGGTATTCGTCGTCACTAGAGTCAGGTCAGGGACGTCCCTGGGTGTACACGAGCAAGATAACGGACTTGAGCAGGCCGTCCTGGTTTGCGATGGCAAGGTCATTTAGCTGGGCAGCAAGTGGGTCGTTGGGGAGGTGGGGCATGAGAGCAGGACACAGGAGAGATGTATTAGGGGGCCGGGGCCATCCCGGGAACGGTGATGATCAGACACTGTGATACCGGGGACAGCAAAGAGCTCCGAAGGGCATATAGAAATCACAGAAGGAAGCCAGATAGTTGGCGGGTGTTGCGGACCAATGTAAGCTCAAGATTTAAAGAGACTCTCCCATCAATCAACCGTTACTTCCCGATTGGGATACCGAGAACTTTGATCCCTGCCCTCATGTCAACCAAGCAGCCTGCCTCGGGCTCTGCAAAGACAAATGGTATGTGCCTGGATTTCTTCTGACAGTGCATTCAATCCTTTGCTGACTTTGTATTCGGGAATTTCGCATTCATAGTCACGAACGAACTCAATCCCCGCACAACTTCCTACGAGTTTCTCGGCCCTCCAGGGGCCCTCCTCATCTCTCTCGGTGTTCCCCTCACTACCTATGCCCTCTATTTCGGCTGTTCCGAGCACTCCGGCGGTTGTCCCCCCGCCCTAGTTCCTGCGCGCATCTCTCTCGCGCTCTCTGATCCCGCATGGTGGAAAGGCCTTTGGGACACCCAGGCAGCTCTATTGTACCTCGGCTGGTACGCATTCTGCATCGTAGCATGGGCAGTCCTGCCCGGTGACCGTGTCGAGGGCACGACTCTGCGCACAGGCGGCAAAAAGGTCTACAAAATTAATGGTACGATCCACAGTATTTTTGAACCAAACGAGAAAAAATGCGCTGATGTCGGCCCCACAGCATTCTCCACCTTCCTTCTTGCTTTGGGTCTCACTTCCGGCGCAATTTATCGCTATGGCCCCGCGTCTTTCACGTTCCTTTACGAAAAATTCGTCGGCTTCATCACTGCCGCGGTCATCATGTCTGTCGTGCAGGCAGTCGCCTGTTACGCAGCATCCTTCCGTCCCGGTGCCATTCTTGCCCTCGGTGGCAACAGCGGTAACCCCATCTACGACGTTCGTCGCACTCTTTCTCTCGTTTTTTTCACACACCCGGCTAATAAGAAATAATCGACCCAGTTCTACATCGGACGCGAGCTGAACCCGTCCATTGGATCATTTGACCTCAAAACATTCAATGAGCTTCGCCCCGGGCTAATTCTGTGGACCCTGATCGACGTCAGCATGGTCTGCGAGCAAGCCACGCGTCGCGGGGGTTTCAGCAAGGTCACCGACTCCTTGTGGCTCACCCTTCTCTTCCAAGGGCTGTATGTGGCCGATGCCTTGTACAACGAGGTTCGTTACGCGACGCGCCGGTAATTACTTTTTGACTCCCGCTTACCCCGTTTGTTGTAGCCCGGTATTTTTACCCAGATGGACATCACCACCGACGGATTTGGATTCATGTTGTCTGTCGGTGATCTTGCCTGGGTTCCGTTCGTCTACTGCCTCCAGGCACGCTACCTCGTCTTCAACCCCGTCGTGCTCGGCCCCGCGCTAACGGCAGTCGTTGTCCTCTTTAACTTTGTGGGGTACTACATCTTCAGAACCGCCAATGGGGAGAAAAACGACTTCAGGAACGGGAAAAACCCGAAAAGTTCGTCCTGTCTCATATATGTCGGTGACGAAATCTGACTTGAGGCCTAGACTTGCAATTCTTCACCACTGAATCGGGCTCGAAACTGCTTACCTCCGGATGGTGGGGACGTTCGAGGCACCCGAATTATCTGTATGTCAACCCATTCGCTCTGTCTAATATCTGTCTAATATTTTCTGCAGTGGCGATCTCTTGATGGCCCTTGCATGGTCGTTCCCCACCGGCTTCAACACCCCCATCACCTATTTCTACGTGACCTACTTTGCCGTCCTGCTCATCCACAGACAGCGCCGCGACGATGAAGCTTGTGAGAAAAAGTGAGCCGTTTCCTCTCTTGTTGAATTCAATCTAAATTGTTTTTGCTCCAAGATACGGGAAGGACTGGAAAAAATACATGGAGCTTGTACCATACCGTATCATTCCCGGCGTGTACTGATTTTGACTTGATGCGTTATGCGTCTGCCTAGTAATCACTGGATTCCATAATATATACCAAAACTTTTGTAATCACGCAAGCTGAAAGGCCACACCGCGGAACAGATGCGCAACCCGCTTGCCCACCCTCTGAACGCCCGCGCCAAATCCAATCAACACCCCGACATCGACGACGACGAGCTCCGCAACTGCAAGCATGAACCGCGGCGCGAACACCTTCCACACCATGAGATGTCGGCGGAGGATCGCCGCGCTGACGGCGGTGCCAAGGAGCAGGGTCGCGAAATAAATCATGGCGCCCAATCCAGCGAGGATGCTCTCGCCCTGGATCTGCGTATCCGCTCTCACTTTGTCTACGGGCTTCTCTGGGGTGGGTGGGACGACGGGAAGCGGGGAGCGATTCCACAGCGCGAGGAGGGGAACCGCCAAGCCCACTAACAACAGCGCGCCGACGGAGTTGAGCGTGACCGTAAAAGCCGACATTGCAAAATTCATCGTCGAGGTGAGCATGAAGGCCGACTTCCACTGGATGGAGGAGATGGTCGATTGGTGGCCAGTGCCGTAGAACGCGTGCAGTCCGAGGAGGGCTACGGGGACGATGTCTCCGAATCTGATTGGGGGCGAGCGGCCGGCTTTTGTGGGGTTGAGGAGCGCAGAGGGTTTTGAGGCGACGAGGTGTTCGAGCAGGCGCACGTCGCGGACGCTGTCGACGACCTCGAGGTGCGCGACGAGGGCAACCGCCATCAGCGCGAGGACGAGCTGGCCCGTGAGCTGTGTTGTAGCGTATACCACTGCGAGGAAGATGCTCCAGAACATAAGGTACGAGGAGCCAAAGGCATTCGCGTAGCCTACGACAGTCACTTGTCGCTTTTCGCCGAGTTGGGCGGGGGGAGATTCGATGTCGAGGCAGAGCGGGATGGTCCACCAGAGGGAGCCGCCGGCGACGAGGATGAAGAAGAAAGAGGAGCGGATAAGCCATGTCCGTGCCAGGCGCAGGACTGGCGTCCATTCGTTTTCCAAGACGCCCGCCGAGTCGGCCCATTCCAGCAGCCAGTATCCCGCGCCCGCTACGAGGGTGGGCATGAGAATCCACGGCAGGAATATTTTTGCGAGCCCCACGTGTGATCGGGAGACTTTGAGGAAGCGGCGGAGCACCCAGGGTAGGGATAAGGCTGTTGGGACGGCGAGGTACAAAACGGGGAGAGGAGGAGAGGGTAGGGAAGACGATGCGTAGAAGGTTACATGACAATACGGCTGCTGCTCTTCTCTGCATACGGTGCTGATCGAAATCGCACGCACACAGACGGCGAAAAGGGCAGAAAAGCCGAGGATGCGCCATCGGAGTCTCGAGGACGGCGCCGTGAAGCCCTTGAGCACAGATGGCGTGATGGAAGTCATTATGAGGAAGGGCACCAAGCGGTCTTCCCAGAATGTAAATGAGTTGGAAAGGAAAGCTAGAGAGTGGAGGATGAGGGGAACGGGAATTGATGTGAGAGAGATTGATAGAGGCGAAGAGGCAATCATGACGATGCAGGCGACGAATGGGGCGGAGAAGAGGATGCAGTCTAGAGCATCCATGCCTGGTAAGAAAGATTCGAGTCCCATATATGCGACCAGTCCCACGACAGACCCAACGGCGGCACCGCGGACATAGTTCTGGAGTTTCTCGTCGAGCCATTCGTCCCAGTTATCCCCGGCCAAGGATAGACCTGAATATGTGGCCCACGTAGCGATGACACCGATGCCGAGTAGCGCTAAGCCAATACCCATTAAGAATGCATTAAACTGCGCCCAGATCGACCTGCATGCCGCGAGCGCAACGCGCGTATAATTGGACATGACGATGAGGTTCTGTTCGACGGTTAATGTGTTGGCTTGAGTGGCTGTCCATGCAGATGTCAAACTCTGCCAGGCATCGTCAAGCTCTCCGCCGGACGAGCTAGCCCGATATGCGTCGAGATAGCCTTTAATTTGCGCGACATTGATTCTGAGAGCATGGGCTAGGCCGGCGCCTTGTCGATCACGCCAAAATAGTTCTGGGATGACGGTTCCGAGGTTGTTAAACGGGATGGGAAGACCGAGGAGGAGGGAGAGACTGGGCACGATATCAATCTGCTGAATTGAGCGGTGCGAAGTCGGAGCCTTTGGGAATGTGCTATACTGAAGAAGACCAGATGGGATGGACAAAGGGTCGATGGATAATTCGGGACCCTTGCTGTATATCCACATCGCGGACGACGTTTCCAAAGTGCCATCGCCGCCATGGTCGCCAGAACGGTCCATACCATGGTCTCCAAGTACAACAAGCAGGGTGTCGCGGTCGAGCAGTTCAACAACGCGTTTTAGAACCGTATTCATCTGCTGCAGCTTGTCCTTCATACTGGGGTGGTCAGGACCCACTCTGTGCCCGACATGGTCGACACCCAGAAAGTGGCCGACGAGGAAATCAAACGGTTTGGTTGTGTCTTCAAGCAGTGGGAATAGGTGTTTGATGACACCTTCGTCCACGGTGTGAAGATCCTCTACGTTGAAGGAATCATACGGAAACGACATGTTCCGATGAAAGGAGTCGGGAAACACAGACATCCAAGTGTCATCTCCCATGAACGCCGCCTAAAGTCAGTAAATGCCTGAACTATTTGGCCCGTACCGAAAAATGCGCACCCGTTTTCCCGCGAGATTGAGTTGTTTCATGATAGAGTCCTCAGCAATTGACGATCCACCAAAATTGTTTCCAATGTCGACAAACGTCGGTAATGATCCCGTGGTTAATGCTTTAATACGCTGGAGTGTAGCAGTAGGCGGGTCGGAGTATGCATTGAACAAGAACGAGTTTCGTGGATTAGCGGCCGTGAGTTCGCGAGGAAGAGTCAAGATATTATGGTGAAATGCGGAAGCGGGGAGGGGAGGTTCCGGAGAGACAAAGTCGAATCGCAGAGCGTCAATAATTATGAGGACGGCACGTTTATGGGTCGGTGCGAGTATGCAACTCTCGTCTGGGCATTGTGTAAAATCTGGGAGAGAGAGACGTGTTAACAGGAAGCCGCTTGTGAAGAGGTAGATTCCGGCGAGATGTAAGATGAAAACGAAGGACAAAAGAGCGAATCCCCTTGAAAAGGCCATTGGGTCGATTGACGCCACGGAAAAGAGCGATGCGGGATCAGGCAGGGAAGCCTGGAAAGGAGACCGTTGCCACCACTGGGAAAATTCCGGCGGATCCGCCGGATCCGCCGGACGCGGCGGCAAGTCCTTAACGGTACTACATTGAATTCCTTAAGATGTTGGCACTGCTCATTCCTTAAGCCTCTGACCTCCTCAGTAGCTTAAAGCTCCGTATTTTCCCTACTTAAGTGCGGCAGATGAAGCCATTTATCAAATATTTGGGCAACAAAAAGCCCTCTTCCCTGGCTTCAACATGGAGGCATTTAATGTCACTTTGGAGGTCTGCGACAGTAAGAGGGTTTAGGGCAAGTAACCAAAAAAAAAAAAAAAGATGCACAAAGATTCGAACGCACGCGACCAAAAACAGAAGGATAATGAGGACAAGGCATCTTAACCACTGCACCAACAAGACAATAGTGACTCACAAAAAAGAGACGTTATATATGGATAGGCATGTACTGCCCTCCTTAAGGTAAGGACCGAACACGGCCCTGAAGGTAGAATAATTTCAACCTGGCTGAAGGTGCCGTTCTGGGCATATCTTGAGGAGAACGAGCTTCAGAGTCCTTAAGGACGTGTTAAGAGAGCACCTTAAGGTGGCCGCTATGCAAGACTCCTTAAGAAAGAAAAGGGTTTCACAGCTTAAGAAAGCACTATTGAAATTCCTCAAGCAACTGAATTTCATTCAGATGTGCTTAAGGGTGCGCGGAAGTCGATAACTTAAGGAATGCTTGTTGTAGTTGCTTAAGCACTTGCCGCCGCGTCCGCCGGATCCGCCGGATCCGGCGGAATTTTCCCTGCATTAGAACTATTCTGCTGGAAAGGAAGCTGTCAGATGTCTTATCCAACTCTCATCCCAAACTTTTCTCTCCAAAACGGACGCGCGCATCTCGGCCTATGGATCACTGGTTTACAACAAAATTGACTACTTCATTCCTTTGTAGTTTGGAATGTACCTCGACTGCCAGTTCTTTCTTCCCCTGAATCGCGACTTCGACTGAAAAGTCTCGACTGCGGTAATCCTGACCCGCGCTCCAAACCCGGCACCAACATACCCTATAACAGTATCATTTCCAGAGCCTGTCGCGTCAACCCTGTGCTCCCATGGAGGGATTCCATTTCGTTGCTGATGGTTGTTGTGGGTTTTGAAGTCTTTGGCGCTCCCATTTCTGATAGCGGTGGTGTACGAGCCGAGCTGTTGAATTGCTTGGGTTATAATTGAATCGACAGTGACTCGCTCCACCTGCTTGGTTTTGTGGTCGTAATAGCAATAAAATTGCGCCCCCAACTCCGCATCCGAAAGGCTGTTAAGTAATTGGGCCTTGGCTTCCAGAGTTTGGGATTTCAGGCGGAGAACCTCGTAGTCGAGTCCTGGCTTATCCGGATCCTGGCAGTCCGCCAGAATAAAGCCGTCCAGTGAAAAGTATTTCAACTCCATTGCAGCTGCACGTCTTGGCCGCACCTCGGGAGAGCCGGCGGCAAAGAAATCCAGATATCCATAGCGCCCTCCACCGGGTGCCATGATGAAGTCTCCTTTGGACTTTGTGTGATCAAGAAGTAATGCAAGTTGAGCGAAATAGTGCTCCCGATCATAGAGAAGGGTGTCGAACATCGCCTGAAATGTCGCTTCTGACATGTTGCGCAAGTCCAGGAGTTGCTTATCCATGAGAAGCCGAGTAATGGATTCTGCTAATGGTTTCGGTCTTCTGTCGAGCAATTCCCGAAGCCCTAATTGTCCCTCGGTTTGGACAGTGACTGGAGAGGGCCCGCATTCGACGAAGAGCTACCCAGCGCTGGTATGAGTGGCAAGTCGTGTATTGTTGTGCAAACGTACCTGCTCCTCGATGAGCGAACTGCTGATTTCCAGGGCCCATTGGACGCTTTCGGGAGGATGGTCACCGAATTTCAAGTCGACAATCTTGAGAACACCGATGTGGTATAAGAATGACCAAAAGGTGGTTTCATTGGTTTTCAGAGTGGCAAAGATATTTTCCCACTCCTCTGGTGTAATTGGGAGAACAAACACTTTACCAACCCTTCGGAGATATATCAGCAAATCTCGGTTCATCTTCGAGATGCCCGAAAGTAAAGGAAAGGCTGGGCGATTTTTGTGGCTGCTGTCCAGCTCGAAGAATGTCGCAATGTGATGGAAAACCAACGTAAAATTATAAGCATATGGTCCCTCTAGGGATCCAGGTCCGTCCGCATTCAAGGGGGTTGGAAAGAAACGTCCCAGCTTCTGGTCTAAACCAGGTTGACCTAGATTTATAGGCTTGAGGCGATTGCGTGAAAAAAGTGCGGACAGATTTTCCACTTCGAACCGGCTCATCCCGAATGCGCCTCTGAGATCCGAATGGTGCGAAATATCCGCGAATTTTCGCCAAGCTTTCACGCCAAGATGTGGGATTTGACTTATAACCAGTACTCTGGAGTTCGGTGGAGAGTCTGAATCGGCAAGAAGCAAAAGGAATACCCCGATATATCGCTTGGCTCTGGCGAGAGGATTTCGGTCCAGGTCGGTGTCATAATCACCGGTGCCGACACATGCTAGTACAGGGCCATCACAGTTGTCGACGACGACAAAAACTTCTCGCTGTATGAGGCTTATTCGTTCCTGAAGTAAAACATCAAATCCTGCCAACTGGGGTCACGAAGCGCACGTACAAACAATTTCCCAACTAATACTTGAATTGACTTTCCATCCGTCACATTGAATACAGGGCCATGAGTAGGAACACCAAGCTCGATTGTGTACTTGGCTACGAATTGGTGCACCGTCTCCGAAAGGTACGTGTGAAGGACGTTCAGATCTCCGGTGTTGGGAAGGCTGAACACAAGACAAAGAAGTTGTTTTCGGTACAAGGAGTGATGAACGCCTGGCCATTTGCTGATATCGAGTTTCGAGAATAATTCGTCGACCCCCGATGAGCTTCTGCAGTCATACCACGCCGACAACATTGATGCAAGCCCTGTTTTTCCGTTGCCCAATGGCAATGACATTCGACATCTTTGAGTTCGGCTTATGAGAGAGTGAAGTTGAGGGATATAGTCCGTTTTATCGACGAAGGCAATTTCATTGCTTCCCCCCCACATCGAGAAATCAGAGTAAGGCGCAGGGAGATGTTTCTCGGCAGACGGAGGTTTTTTGGCAAAGGTACGAGCATCCCCTTCCCATTCCGATTCAGTTCGTGGCCGCTTTAACGAAGGGTTCATGACCACGTCGGCTTGAGTTAAGAAAATTAGAGGACGAAAGATATGGCCATTGAAGACTCTTACGAGAAATGTAGACGAAGTCTACTATGATACTAATAATATCCTTCGGAGACTGACGAAACTCGGAGCCCAGACAGTCCGAGATTTGCGACCATGCCTTTAAGAGACGGACTGGTCCCACGAGTGATGGGTCGTGCTGCAACGCTGGCGGAGCAGACAGGTCGCCTTCGAGAGGGATCCTTGACGCCCAGGCAGAGACAGCGATCAGACGCCCTGGGCAAATCTCGGGGCACTGTGAGTTGTTGTGCTCCTCCTCGATCTTGTTCATGAGTTGGACGACTCGCAGTTTCGAGAATTCCTCCGACGTCAAGGACACTGTCCCAACTTCGTTTTGGTGCCAGTGTTCTTTGTCGTATAAAAGATATTTGAGGGACATTATCCTGGGATTGTCTGCGGGTGGCATCGTGGTTGAGGTGAATGATGTCGACACGCGATGGTGACATGGACCCACGAGCTGTCACAGCTCGTGCCTCGTTACTCTCTCTGAACCATGACCACTGAAACAGAAATCAGCGTCCTCTGTGCAATCGCCGGGCACGCCAACATCTTTGAGTCGGTCAGTTTCACGGCGGCCGACCGTTACTCCGGCCAGGATCTGGTCGCCGAGGTGCAGAGTCGCCACAATGAACAGTGCGACTGTGCCACTGTCGTCCAAGACGCGTGGAAGGTCAAACTCGAATATTCCGACGACCTTGGTCTCCATATTACCCGAGACAAATTGGAAAAGGACCCCGCCACATCGTTTATTGAACCTTCCGACTTTTTGTCCAAGCATTTTCCTACTCAGCCGGATATGGAGCTGGTCAGCATTATCTGTGAGGGCGGTATGTAATATATTACCGTTCCCATCCCAAGCGTAATACCCACTTCCAGTTCTCCCCCCATCGCCCTCATCCGCCTCCTTCTCTTCAAAGCGTTCTTGGACGGTCAGCGACGCGTCTTGTGATTCGGAACCTTCCCCCAAACGGTCCAAAACGCAATCTCGTTCACCCGGTTCAGAAAGATTGCCCAGACGCGACTCGTATCCCGTTGATGTGCGTTGGAAATTGCCCGAAGTTTGCCTCGGTATCTGACATGACGCAGACGTATCCCATGCTGCCCTCAGGCGTCTATAATTTTGCAAATTTTCGCACCGATACCACCGTGGCCTTCGTGGATAAAACACAGAGCGTCATTCATTTATCCAAACCACACCGCTATCTGGTCCTACGACCCCCGCGATTCGGCAAAACCACGCTTTTAACGATGCTTGTTCGATACCACGATATCCATGAACGCGAACGATTCTCGACGGATTTTGGGACCCTCCTTGTTGCGACCTCACGCCCCGCAGATGGCCCAGTCCCCAATCAGCACCTTTGTCTCCTTTTTTCGCTCTCGACGACTTTTCTCCAACTGGAGGACGCTGAGGTCCTCTATTATATCAAGAGGAAAATCACATTCGCCGTACATCTGTTTCTCCTCAAGTACACCACGGAGCTACAGCTGCCGGATGTGAATGCCTTTGTGCATACTCACGGAGATGACCTCCTGAAAAATACCTTGGTGCGTCAATTCCAACTTGTTCTTTTCGACAGTCATTCATACGTTTCATAGGAGCTCGTCGGACGCCGCGGCTACACCCTCTTCGTCGGGGTGGATAATTACGACGCTCTAAACATCGACCGCTTCTTTTGCCACCTCTTTGATTCCGAGAACAGCAAAAACACGAGTCGTGTGACGGTAGAATCTCTCATGGAAAAAGTTCTCTGGTCCCCGCTGCAGGCGGCTTCCAATGTCATTGCCCAGCTAGTTGTTACTGGCACCTTCCTCCTACAATCACCCGCGCTCCCAAATCTCGCCAAGTTAGCTCTCACCCCGCCTCCCAGCATAGCGCTCCCTTGTGGCTTCACGGAAGCAGAGACGATCGATTTTTCGCAGTTGGTTCTGACTGAACCCCCGAATATAGTCGAACTTCGTCGTTTCTATGGTTATTATTCCTTTGTGGACCACACCGAGGGATCCCCTTATCTAATTCACCCTCAACGGCTCATATCCCGCCTTTCCGAGTCCATGCGGTTCCCTGTGCAGGATGAACTTTCCTTTCATCTGCTGTCCCGCGTTTGCAATGTACTCCCGGAAGATAGTACGAACGTCGATGCTGCGACCCTGAATGGGTTAATCCATCTTCTTGCCACCGGAGCAATGGAGGTGGAAATTGGTCCTCCAATCAATGTGGACGATCGAACGGTGACCTGGAGCATCCTTTACTATCTTGGAGCTCTCACATGCCATCGTGGATCCACCACGAAGCTGAGACTGACGAATAATGGTATCCTCACTTTGGTACGCTTACTTGTTGTCTTAATATCCAGTTACTCAGTTATGTCGCAGATCCGTTCTCGTCTCAACTCCATTCTTTACGACGGTTATGATCTGGGTTCGATTTTCAGCACGTTTCACAGATGCACCCCACCCGAGGTCAAACTCTGCGATGGTGCCCTGACGAACTTTTTGCGTGACCAATCCCAGCGTGCGCACGGCAGGAGACACGAGCCGGATTTACGCGGCATCCTTGGACTGTTCCTCAGCCATCCACGCTGTCTCGACTCGTTGGTTGGCGGTACAGATCTTTTTGACCCGTATGAAGGCGTCGATCGCATCGAGATACGACATAGCGACGCCACGGTTGGTGCGTTTGAGCTCAAGACACTGACGCTCCTGGGTATGTGGCGGGGCCAAAACCCGAACGACCTGGAACCACCGATTTCTGTCCTCCAGAAGTTCCATCAAGAATTAATAGATGACGACGTGACACACCTCTTAGAGCGACCGTACATGGCTTCCCTGGAAGCATTCAAAATCGAGCCTGTTAGGACCTTCACCGATCCGACTCCCGACGTACCACTCCTGCTGGCGGTTGGCGGGGCACATGTTTTAATGCGGACCTTGGACGGACGAAGATATCGCCAGTAGTCGTGCTTATTTTTGTAGTTTAGACTTCTCGAGGTCGTGGAACAACCATCTGAATCTCTTTTGTTTGATTTTTTTTTTCTGAGAGAGTGATGCGCTCTTACACAGCCACTGTTATGTCACACGCTCCGAGCGGCCTTCGACTTTAAGTTAGGCTTAGCGGGCTGTCCTTGCCACGTTCGTCCTTGGACACATCGCATTATCAACGCCGGCCCCGCCTCAACCTGAATTGGAACTCCAAAAATAAATCAATGCTGCGCAGAGTGTTTCCTAATCAGGAACCCGACGTTCTCCGTCTACTCATGTCATGCAGAGCAAGTTCTCCTCTGTATCGTTCCAGCTCGACCAACCGGACGTATCTCGAATCCTCCCTGACGCTGAGGTGGACGGTGGGAGTAACATAACTCGGAAGAAGTCTCTTGTCCGACCTGAACGCGAACGAATTGGTCCGGGGCACAGGCAATGGCACTACCGAAGTCGAGTTGCGCGATTGGAGGAGGAGGAGGAAGGCGGGGCAGAATTTCTGCCAATGGTTTCGCATGGTTTTCGTCCCCTTCCAACGGCCCAAAGCAACCTTAGACGAGGGAAATCCATCCTCGGTCGAGAGCCGGACTCGGAGTCGGATGTTCGCGAGTCGGGTTTGGCCATTTTCAAGCGCGCCCCTACTTTACGTCGGAAACAACCCGCGCTCGACACCGTCCCACTGAATCTGGCTGTTCCGCCCAAGCGCACAGGATGTCTGGGAGACTACGTTCCAGGTCCTAAGGGACCGTGGATGCTCTACTGCTATCTGTTGACCTGCTTCATACCTGATTCTGCAATGAAAGTGTGTGGTATGGGGCTCTTATTTTCTTAGCTCTATGCGATCTTACAAGCATCTTAGGTCTGCGTACTTCCGAACAGCAACGCGCTTGGAGAGAGAAAATTGGGCTCGTGGCTGGCATCCTGCTCGAAATGACGGCTGTGGGCTTCTTCACATTCGGGTTTACAGAAGCCGTGTGCGGGACGCCTGCAAATGTGTACCATGGCACTGGCATTGGGGCGTCCTCAGTTGTCATTAATGGCTACGACTATGATTTCTCTACCTTCAAACACCCAGCGGCCGGGGTGTTCAATGGGGACACCAATCCGCTCACAACCGGTGGTTGGGATCTCGGGGGAAACGACGCTAGTTTCCTGTTCCAGACTGTCAACCGAAATTGTCTGGGTCTTATCACAAAGGCATCGAATTCCGCCATTATCGCGAGTGGAGATTACCTTGAATGGTACTTTCCCTGTAACGTTAGAAGTCAATACGGGACCACTAGTCCGAACGCCACTGGATATGCGAGCTCAACTAATTGCCACACAACTTCTGCTGCCCGGTCGGACTTGACCACCATTAAACCGCAGGGTCAAGTTTATTACACTTGGTCAGACGTGCGCAATACCAGTCGTAATCTGGCTGTATTTGAATTGTGGGTTGGTTTTTCTCGTCTTCGAGCCGGCCCACTCAACTGCGAACAGATATGTCCTCGACCTCGAACTGCTGGCATGGTTGAGTACCTCGGAAGTTAGCTACCCCTCCATTTTCGACAAGATGAAGATCTCTGGCGGTGAATATAGCCACAAAGATCTTACTATGACACTGTATCGCCAAAATTTGCGGACCCTCGGCTACTGCCTCCAAGATATCATCACGGTCGGCTTTCTGGACACCTCCACGATCGGGTGTGTCGCGTCTAAAGTTGTGTTATACGCCTCCCTTGTTGTCATTGTCGGTGTCGTTGCTCTCCGATTTGCAATGGCGGTTATTTTCCAGTGGTTTTTCTCCCGAAGGATCGGTAACTTCCCTGCCGAGACCCCCGCAGAGCATAGGAGGCGTGCCACCGAGATCGAAGAGTGGTCAGATGGGATTTACCGCCCGGCACCGAGCAGTTATCGGCCAGATGTTGGCAAGAATGGTGTCGCAAAGCCTAGGAGTAGGCACTCTTTCTTCCCCGTGCAGTCGCGCTTTACTCCAGCGCTTCCTCAGTCATATGGAAGACTCGATTCCACGACATCCTTAGCCAGCCCCCGGCCAAGACCAATATCGACTTCCTCAGTCGCGCAATCCATGCCTCGAAACCCGACTCCATATCACGTCGACAATGTCGTTCCGCAACCATCGCCCGATTACGAGCCCTTCAACTTCCCCTTGTTACATACGATCTGCCTAGTGACTGCGTATTCCGAGTCGGAGGAGGGTTTACGCACTACTCTGGATTCGCTGGCGACGACCGACTATCCCAACTCTCACAAGGTTATCTTGATCATTTCGGACGGGATGGTGAAAGGAGCGGGAAACGAACTAACGACACCAGAAATCTGTCTGAGCATGATGAAAGATTCTATCACTGGCACCGATCTCAACAGCGCGCAGGCCCAGTCCTATATAGCCATTGCCGATGGGCACAAACAACATAATATGGCCAAAGTCTTTGCCGGATTTTACGATTATGACGACTCTACCACCGAGCTTTCAAAGCAACAGCGCGTCCCCATGATAATTATCGCCAAATGTGGCAATCCACTCGAGGCGGGGGATGCCAAACCGGGGAACCGAGGGAAGCGCGACAGCCAGATGATCCTGATGGCGTTCTTGCAAAAGGTAATGTTCGACGAGAGGATGACGACCCTCGAGTACGAATTCTTCAATGCGTTGTGGAGTATTACGGGCGTGAGTCCGGATCGGTATGAGCTCGTGCTCTGTGTCGACGCGGACACCAAAGCCTTTCCGGATTCGCTGTCGCGGATGGTTGCGTGCATGGTTCACGACCCCGAAATCATGGGTCTGTGCGGCGAAACCAAGGTCGCAAACAAAGCGGATAGCTGGGTGACGATGATCCAAGGTATGCATGCACTGGGTTGTGTTCCGAGTTCCCTTTACTGATCACTGGAAGTTTTCGAGTACTATATCTCCCATCATCTCACCAAAGCGTTTGAATCGCTTTTCGGAGTAGTCACTTGCTTACCCGGCTGCTTCAGCATGTATCGGATTAAGGCTCCGAAGAGCGATAATTCTGGATATTGGGTCCCGATCCTAGCCAACCCCGACGTGGTCGAGCACTATGCAGAAAACGTCGTGGACACCCTACACAAGAAGAATCTTCTCCTCCTCGGGGAGGACCGGTATCTCACCACACTCATGCTCAAGGCTTTCCCCAAACGCAAGAACATATTTTGCCAACAAGCCATTTGCAAAACCATTGTCCCGGACAGCTTTAGTGTATTACTTTCTCAGCGTCGACGATGGATAAACTCGACAGTCCACAATCTTTTCGAACTGGTCCTCGTCCGCGAATCGTGTGGAACGTTTTGTTTCTCCATGCAGTTCATGGTAGGAGTCGAACTAGCCGGAACCCTCGTCCTGCCAGCGGCCATCTCTTTCACCCTCTATCTAATCATCAGTTCTATCATTCCCGGAGGTCCCAACAACACCATCTCGCTTGTCCTCCTCGCCCTCATTCTCGGCCTTCCGGCCGTACTCATCGTCATCACATCCACCAAAGTGTCGTATGTGTGGTGGATGCTAATCTACCTGATCAGTCTACCGATTTGGAACGGCATCCTGCCCGCGTATGCGTTCTGGCACTTTGATGACTTTTCATGGGGTCAGACACGAAAGGTGTCTGGGGATACGACGCACACCGGGGACAAGGAGGGAGAGTTTAACGCCGAACATATTGTGATGAAACGATGGGCGGAGTTCGAGCGAGAGCGGCGGCTCGTGCACGTCAGGCCGGACAAGTAAGTTATTTCCTGGTGGACCTGCAGCACACTAATTATTGTTAGTTACCGCCGCTCGTCTGTTCCTAACTCGGAGAAGTTTTCTCCGAGGTCGTCTCGGGGCTTTGAAGGCGCATCAAATACCGCCAACCTATACAGAGATAGCGTCGGGCTCATCAAGCTGCCAGATCCCCTCTCCTCGAGTCCCATTCCACCTTCCCCTTCCTCGTCAATCAACGACCGCAGAGGTTATACGACTGGCAACGCCGTGACCAAACACTTGGTTGATTATGATTCTGCCCCACCCCATTCACTCCTCCCCGGCGCCTCACCGAAGGCCGACAATCTATCCCCGGGGCCCGCACCCTCGCGGTTCCTCGATAGCCCTGTTCCAAGATCCAATTTCGAGTTAAATCCCTTCCGCGACAGTCAGGGCGAGAGCGAAAACTTGGACCTTGATTCGTACTTGGAGGAATCTGCACCCTCTTATAAACCATCCCTCCGCTCTCGACAATCGCTTTATGGTGGACCTCTTTCTACGGCTGATGTTCAAATTTCAAGGCCAAAGCCGCGCACTTCGCTCTCCAACAGCATAGAATTCACTAATAATTGATTATTTAGTTGATCATAATTTACGACCTTGATACGAGCGTACTTTTAAAGGAATGGACTTGAAGCCTTTTACGATTTCTAGTTACGAAGCATGCGATACGAATATAATGAATACACTTGTTTTGAGATTCGCGAACCTTCAATCCTTTGGACTGTCTGGTCAAAAAAGGCGTTGCAACTATGTCGTTATTAATAATTCATTCTGTTTTAATATCATCACCTCGCCTAGGGACGCACAAAGGCTTGAGGAATACTGAAGGAGGGAATACTTAGTGGGGTTTTTTCTCAGTGACGAGTCGTCCCGACCACGTTCGACGCGTCTGCATGTGATTCTCAACGTGACCGTGATTCGCCTCCGGCCGTTCATTTACCTTTCGCTTTTTATAAGTATGCACCGCACCGGCGACACCCGCATCCGGCTCGTACCTTTCCAATAACATCCTCTTCAACTCCCTTCATCATGGGCAAGCCTGACACGAACGACACCCTCACTGTGCGGGATAACCGCACTGGCAAGACTTATAGCGTTCCGTACGTCCGACCTTCTATCCACGACGTTGATTCGAGCCCGCTCTATGTGCCAGCATTGTAGAGAATTCCATCTCCGCGACCGACTTCAAGGCGATCAAAGCTCCGCGTGCGGCGGGCGAGCGGGAGGAGCACGAGACGGAGAAGGGACTGCGCGTTTCGGACAAGGGGTTCTTGAATACCGCGGTGTTGCGGAGCGAGATCACGTATATCGACGGGGAGGCGGGTGTGCTGCGGTATAGGTGCGCTAATACGCTGGACGCCGTTAGATTGCTCAAATTCGACGCGGTGAACGCAGAGGTTATCCTATCGAACAGCTCGCGCTTCATTCGTCGCATCTTGAAACTGGTTGGTGTTTCTAATTATTCAAAGCCACTGGGTTCATGAGCTCATTGAACTGCAGCCTACCTCCTCATCTACGGGTCTTTGCCCACGAAACAGGTTTGCATTTGTGTTCGAAGTGCTGCTGCTGGTATTAACGCGCCAATAATAGCAATTTCAAGTTTTTCAAGACGAGGTCTCCCACCATAGCGTAATACATGCCGATGCAGAGCAATTCTTCAGGAGTTTCCGGCGAGTCGAGTTAGACTCCGAGTCTCTGTCTTTTTCTGACAGAATAAATGGGTCAGTTATGACGCGCACCCAATGGCAATCCTCACCAGCGCGTTGGCGTATCTTGGCTCGTATTACAGCGAAGCGAACCCGTCTCTTCAGGGTCTGTTCCCGACCAAAATCTCCCAAACATGACCGTAAACCTGATCAATAAACGGTACAGGCCAGAATTTATTCACCAAGGGCGACAAGGCTTCGCTCGCTGTAATGGATAAGCAGATATACAGGCTCATCGGGAAGGCCACTACCCTCGCTGCGTCCGTCCTCGCCACATTCCTTAACGGTCATGTTTTAAATTTTAAAGAATATAGGATGGCCTATCGCGTCCGCCAAGGCCGAGAGTTCGTCACCCCGCCCACGGGCCTCAGCTATACCGGCTCGTACGTCTGGCTCAAAACCACCCTTCTCTCATTGAACGCGACCTTACTCGCAGCTTCTTGTATCAAATGGATTATCTCGGGCAAGAGAACTTCGTCCCGAATCCCGTGCTGGAGAAGGCGTTGGATGTGCTGTTCCTGTTGCATGCGGACCACGAGATGAACGCGTCGAGTACCTCTGTGTTGCAGGTCGGTTCGTCGTTGGTAGATCCGTATTCCGCTGTCGCGTAAGGCTTTCTTTCTTCTTTCAATTACAGCTTACGCTAGGTCTGATTTTTCTGTGTAGGGCTGGCTGTGCCTCATTATAGTGAGTCTTCCATGGAGCGTTATCTTCGGCGATTTAATGTATCCCGTCTTCTAGTGGGCCGCTACACGGTAACTTTACCCAGTCGTATTGATTTAGCAAACTTTAATTATTCTGCAGGTGGTGCCAACGAAGCCGTAATTCGCATGCTGATTTCTATTGGCAAGTGAGTACGAAGGTCGAAGCATTTTTATCGGTCCTGGACATTTCTAGGCCGGAAAACGTCCCAGCTTTCCTCGAAGCAGTGAAGAAGCGGGAGAAGGTCTTGTCTGGGTTTGGGCATCGGTGTGTGCGTTCTGAAAATCAAAACAACCTTACTTATTCTATTGCAGTGTTTACAAGACGGTAAGTTCCTTCTTTTATGAACTCACAAACTTTCGACAGCCGAAAATAGTCGGACCCACGTTCTTTCATTGTCCGCAAAACCGCCGATGAGGTGTTCAAAATGTAGGCGCCGCTCATTTTGTTTTGCTGGCGCTAAAGGATAACCAAGCACGGGGAAAGATGAGTTGCTCGAGACGGCGATGGCCCTCCACGATGCTGCAATGAAGGACGATTATTTCATTTCGCGCAAACTGGCACCGAATGTTGATTTCTGGTGCGTCATCCGAACAGGATGGAGGTTGTTGCGTTCCTCATGTTTTACAGGAGGTAAATTCGTGTCATTTGTTTTCCTTTTTTCGGCCCTAAAGAAACATGTTTTCAGCGGGCTGATTTACCGCGCGATGGGTGCGTGTATATAACATTGTTCCGTGTTCGACGCGTGCTGAAGGCCTTTTGTAGGGTTCCCGAACGATTATTTCCCGGTGCTGTTTGCTGTTCCGCGCGTGGTGGGCTGGCTTGCACACTGGCGGCAGGCAAGTTCTAAACTGCTCAAAGTCATGAAAGTATCATTGATGCCGACCATGCAACACAGATGATGCTCCAGACAGGTGGTGTTAAGATCTGGCGGCCCAGACAGGTGAGCTGCATGGAAATATGATGCGGTAGCTAAGTGATGTCTTGGAAGATCTATGTTGGGGCTGCAAAGCGGGATTATGTGCCCGTGTACGAGCGGGTGGCGGTGGAAGGGCCAAAAAAGACACCGTCTGCAGTCGAGCATTCTGGGTGAGTAATGTGATCCAGATATGGACATGTGGTTGACAAGCCAACGCGGACACCATATCTAGAATCTCAAAACGGACGAGTCTTGCCTCGTTCAAGGGCCAGGCAAAGCTGTAGGAGGGGCGATAACAACGTGTAGTACTTAGGGGTCCGTCGTATATAATCTGGCTTTAATTCGGTGGCAAGGAGTAGCTCGGCGCAACCAAACAACATTATTTGGATTATCGGGATTATCGTTTCAGGCGGTGTGACAAGTGACAATCACCCAGTCTCCCTCTTCTTTTTCCACCTCGACGTCCATTCTCGACGACCCTCCTCCTCCTCCCTCCGACTCTCCACTTGCGATAACATGTTCGCCACACTCATTACCCTCGCACTCTTTGCTGCCCCCGCTCTCAATGGCGTCGCTGCCTTTGACATCAACACCCCCAAGGTTACCGAAGTAAATCCCCGCCACATTCTCCATGGGCTTTGTCTAAATTTCTCCTAGTGCTCCCCCGCTCAGGTCACCTGGGACGCTACCAAGGGACCCTACAACCTCCTCGTTGTGAGCCCCAATGACCCGTGTGGCGATATCCTGCAAGTACTTTGTCAAAGGGGTCTCTTGCAGCGCAGCTAAATGTTCCTCTTACAGCGCCGACCTCGGAGACCACAACGGCACCTCCATGACCTGGACCCCGGGCGCTGCCTTCAAGGCCGGGACCCAGTTGCTGTTTTCGCTGGAAGATGCCAACGGTGATGAAGCATGGTCCGGCAATGTTAGTCCGCACTCTCGTTTCCCGAGCCATGCTTACCCTGCAAATGTTCTAGGTTACCGTTGCTGCCGGCTCCGACACCGCCTGCCTCAATGCTGCCTCCGCAACTTCTGCCTCTGCTGCCGACTCTCCGTGCGTCCTCCTGTCCCTATGTAATTTTCTGTATTGCTCATGCAACCTATCCAGCGCAACAATCCCTGCCGGTGACGCCACCGTTGAGGCCGCCGGCGCTGCTGTTACTGGCGGCGGATCCTCCGCCGAGGACCCTTCGGCGCAGGGTGCTCTCGGCGCCTCCAGCAGCAGCGGCGCATCTGCTCTCCACATGAGCCCCATCATGGCACTCAGCGCACTCTTCGTCGCCGCTGCTCTGCTATAATCACGATACCCACCCCTCACGCCCGGGTGCCATACCCCGTTTCTTTCTCTATCCTTATTCCGTGTACTCCGTCCCACAGCGGGTATGATGCCTAACCCTGGCGCTGGCATTCTTTTAGTTATCCTTCCTGGTTCTTTAGGGGTGTAGAACAAGTCTTCTATGGATTCACGATTGTTCATCGCCTCTTGAGCTGAGGCGAGCTGGTCAATCGGAGCTACCTCTTTACCTGTTCAATAAATGTTGTGCGCTATTGCAATTTACTCGCGGAATCTGCATATATACCTTGTGCATGCAAGACGTCGATCTCGTTTTAGTCGGTGAGAAGTGCTGTCCAAGTCAAGTGAGCGCGACCTTACGGTACGGCGCTTCGGTGCTTCGGTGCCTGTACTCGAAAGCGAATAAGATAGACTTGCGGGGACGATCGCGGTCCTTGAGGGCGACTTCGACGTTCGCAAATCTTCCGCACAAGCCGAACGTAACGCGAATATTGCCTTTTCCTTCAACCATGTCGTCGAACCCTGATTGGCACACCATGTGAGGGTTACTGCGCCAAAGACTGCTGGCTGAGGCTGACACGACTTGCTCGTTCATTCATTCAAGAACGATCCGTATTCCATTTGCGTCGGCGAAGCATGCGTTGATCGCGATGCGAGCGATCCAAGTCGATGCGGAGCTCCAGCCGCATGCAGTGAAGCGGACGCTGTCTGTGGAAGAGGATGTATTAATTGCGTGCGCGATGGAAGGTTGGATGTTTTCGAGCCGCGTGCTAACGGCGGTGTAGGACATTCGACACGCTCACGGTGCGGCTGGCGCGTCTCACCGTCAATGCGTTCCTCGAAAATGTAGACCTCGTCGTGCGGACACTACAAGAATTTGGGCCACAAGCCGACCGTCCGTCATGAACTTGTTTACTTATTATGCAGGAAGAAAAACAACAACGGGGAAAAAGACAGGCGTAGGCGTAGTTTCAATGCTGTACGATATGATGATACATTTCCATTCACTCTTCCTTCGCCTCAGTCTCGGCGTCGGCGTCGGCGCCGCCCTCCGTCTTTGCCTTTTTCTTCTTGCTCTTCTTGTTCTCCCGCAGATTCCGCACCAACAGCGCCTTGAGCTCCTCGTCCTCGAGCTCCTTGTCGGTCTTCAGCAGCTCGGGCTTGTACCAGATTGGCGGGTGTGTGATGAGTGACGGGCCACCCGGCAGCAGCGCGATCGTGAAGTGGAATGCAGCCACGAATGTGTTAGCGGGGGTGTAGCTGGAAAGAAGAAAATGATCAGAAAAGGAAATCGGGTCTCTTGACACGGTGGAACACGAACATAACCTCGTAAGGCTTCACCAGACCGTGCTGGACCGCCTCTTGGAGGCCCATGCGCGACCGCTTCTCGTCCTCGAGGGAACGGATGTTGAAAGGGAACGCGCCTGCTTTCTTCTGCACCTCTGAGAAGACAGCACGCGAGTTTTTCATTTTGAGTTGGTACGTGACCGCCGAGTCGCGCTGGTAAATCGTCGTCCGCGCCTCCTCCATCCGGGCCTGTGCGCAAGAAACTCTGGGTCAGGGCCGCGAAATAACCACCCAGGGGCCATAAACCAACCTTGCCGTCCTCGCCTGACGAGACCAGGACATCGATTCCGTAAACCTCACCCTCGGCGAACGTTGCGCTCTCAAAGTCCCGCTTCTGTTGCTCGCTGGGATTCAGGATGATGCGCTTCTTGCCGTCGATGACGTTCTGCGTCTGTTGGCACGACAGCATACCTGCAGCGAATTAGCAGACCGCACGGCGGAGAGGCGGTCGCGAGCAAGCGTACCCTCGACGGGCTTGCAGTCCCAGGCGGACGAAACCTTGTCCACCACCTGCGTGACGGCCCAGTTCTTGTTCCCGACCTTGACCGTGCGCATGGCAATCTCCGCGGCGTGCCAGGCAGCTTTGAGGACGTCCGCGCGCCGCCCCGTGACAGGGTTCTCCGCTGTCGCGCCGACGACGATGGTTTCTGCGCTGATCGCGGCGAACCCGTCGATTTGCGCGCCGATGTGCAGTTTGACCATGTCATCTTTCGCGAGTACCTGCGATGACTGAGGGTCCGAACTAGCGCGCAAAACGTGAGTTTTTTTTGGAAGGGACTCAGAGCAGCTCGGGACCGACGTACGCTAGCGGTGAAAAGTGCGCGACGGTGTTGTTGACCGACACGGACGTGGGGAAGGCAAGGCCTGTGCAGAGTGAATAAAAAGGCGCAGAAAACGGGGGGCCACCGTAGCCGTACCCTTGTTCACTTTAACGCCCTTGACGGACTTGTTGTACACGCCCGCGGTGCCGGCTTCGATGAGCTTGTCGCCCTCGATGCAGAGATCAATGAGCTTTGCACCCTCGACGGAGAGCTCGATAAGCTTCTTCATGACATTGTGCACGATGTCCGCTGCGGTCTGCGCCGCGAAAAGTCAGTTTTTTTTCGCGCTGTGCGCGGAAGTCGTGTGAACCTTGTATTTCGTCAAATCGGCCTCTGCGGACGACACCGCGGGCTTCTTGTCCGCAGAAGCAGCGGCGGCAGGCTTGGTTGGCTCTTTTTCAGTGTCGGACATTGTGGTTCTGGGTTGGTCGAGAGTCGTGCTTTGTTGACCGTGACGACGCGAACCTCGATGCCACTGTGTCACCGCCACCAACCTTGCCTAATTCGGATCCCCTCCGTGAAAATACAGTATATTGCATAATGTAACAAATATGTGCTGTGGTGGTCCTACAGATTCCGGGAATAATATAAGGTAATAGCGCTGCCTGCGTCAGGCCACAGGCTTCCATCCGACAAACCCGCGCAGCGAACGGCACAGATCCGACGACGAAGTTTGAAGCCGCTCTCCCAGTGCCTCGTCGCGGTGGGAAGACACGCGGTTCCGCCAGACCCGCCAGTCGGGCGACGAGTCGGGCTCCGCCCAGCCAAATTCCGAGCCGACGCGTCCGCGCATCGATATTCGGGCGGCCATGTCACTGTTCCCAGTTAGGTTGCGCGCTACCACGAGACAAAGCACAAACTTACTGTTCCCAGCTCGTCCAGTCGGTTTCAAACGCCTCCCTGGGCGAGTGTTTTAATGCGCGAAAACGCGCGTCCTTAGGACGCGCAGTTTGCTGTATAATGGGCGGCAGGTCGCCCGGGTATAGCCGTTTATACTCGAGCCAAATGGCTTCCTTGCACGCCGTCACGGTATTTACCGTCTTGGCAAGGTGCATCCGTCCCCAAAAGGGGACCATCCGCTGGGAGGAGCCAGTCGATTTGGATTTAATGGAATACATGTCAGTATCGCTCAGCCTTGATGTCGAGAAATTTTGGTCAAAGAGTGTTTCGGCGTCGAAAGAGTCGCCACTGCTCCTTGACTCCGAATCCGAGGCGGTGGAGCTAGGGGGCAGGAAGACCTGGAGCGCAGGGTGGGTTTGCACATTTTCAAAGAAGGATGAGAGGTAGAATGGAAGGACGGTGATGACGCTGGAAGCAAGAAATCGACGCGAGAGCATCGCATCCCAGGCAGTTTTCAGTCGTGTATGGTCTTGGGGATGGTGGTCGGGGATAATTTCCGGACCTTGGGGAAAGTAGTTGGTGAGACTGGTATCGCGTCTGGTGAGGTCGGGGGATCCACCCTCGAAGGGTATTGAGTTCCGAGGCGACGAGGAGGCGGTCGTCTGGGTTTCTGGCAGTGTCGGGAGGCTCGGCCGTTTTTGTACGCGGTGGTCCTGTGGACTGTCTGGGACACTCCAGAGGTCCGATAGCATCGTGTTTGAACTCCGGCTGGAGAAGGCACTAGGCGGTGCGGAGGAATCCCTCCGTTCCCGAGTTATAAAGTCGAGGTTCAGAGGTGCCAGCGACTGGCGACCAGGTCGAGGAGGGCTGCAAGGAAATATAAGGTCTTCCTCTATTATCTAAAAGTAATGCTATGGCGGGTGATTGCAGGGAAAAGACGCCAGACATACCTCCAAGACCCCATTTTCCTGCATTACTCGCGACACTTCCTAGATGCGCAAGTCAGGGGCGAACACCAAAATTCAAGATCATTTCTACCTCCAGGACAAATTGCCACTATATTGCGTTGAGTAATTGTTCTAAGAAATGAAAATAGCACAAACCTCGTCTTCGGGCACACCTAGACCAATACCAGATATGTGGACAAAATCAAAATGTTCAGAGGGAAATGGAAGGCCATCCAAACTGACCAAACCGTTTCAGATACTTGACAGGCAATATTAGATATTGGCTCACAGATTGCCATGTGCCCATCTGACGCGGGCTGCAAGCTCATTTGCAATTGGGAGCGGCCTGGGGGCCTCCCCGGCGTCCTCGAGAGTCCTCATAAAAGATGCATCGAGCTGAAGCAGCTCGGGTTGGATGTTCTATCAACGATGACAAGTTAGCTAGGTCATAGTATCGTCTTAAAATATTACCTTGAGGTCAAAGCCAATAACTTGCGTGTTCTAGGGCGTGTCAGGAGCCAGATTATTTCGCGTTACGCGACGCGACTGACCGGCCACTGTTTGGCAGCCTCCATTGCCCAATAACCGCCACCACACCCGAGGTCAAGCACGATCCGGGGGGGAGTATCGAACTGGTGCATTGTGAGGCCTCCAAAGCAGCTCTGGAGGAACATTTGATCCCAATTGTCGCTGTCAAGATGGTTGGATAACGTCCAGCAGGGAAGAACGAGCAGCTTCACAAATTAATCATATTTGGAGAGTAGTCGAGGGGGTATGGGACCTCTCCCGATCTGCGGCGGGTTGCGCGCTGCTTCATGAGGATTGCCTGGACGTCCTGAGTTTGCGCGCTGTGCGAGAAGGTACCAAAAGGAGGGGCAGGGCGCCGTGGAGTGCGCGATGAGGTGGCCATGGGGGACATTAGAAAGATTGTGAATGTTCGGCGCTCGCGGCTCAGGTTCGACTCGGTAAATATTAGCCCATTGAGCAGCATTCAAAGCCCCTTTCAGCATTCGGATCACTATTCGTTTATTGCTTTGTCATGCCCACCATGATCCCTCTTGCCCGTCGCGAGCTCGTCCGCCGCGTCGTCCGTCCCTCACTTGTCCGCCAGTATGCTTCCAAGGAGCCCAATCCCCAGCTCGGTGACTACCCAGAACTGCCCAATGTCTCCGCGCAATACCGCAACCCGCTAGGATGGCAGGATAAACTGCTACGGCGCAACTTTGGCGACACTGTACGTCGTCTCCGCGCCCGCGTCTCGCCCAGATCCTCATTTTGACCCAGCTTCACCACCATGAAGAAATCAACTCGATGTGGGGGCCCGACATTCCCGTCACGCCGCCGCATATCGCACTGCGCCAGTTCGGCATCGCCGCCGGGTGCTTCGTGGCAGCCGGTCTGTTCATACGCGCGTTCCTCGTCCCAGACCGCCCAGCGATACCACGCGAGTACCCATTCAACGGGCTGGAGACCGAGTTGGGTGGACACAAGGTACGGTCAACTAATGCACGCGCACGCGCATTTCATATTGACCGCCCATAGGCCAACCCTGAGGCCGAGAGTAGCGATGAATGATTTGACCCCTGTAAAATACAACAATTCTGATTCAGCTTTCCCGATGAACGGCCACAACTCGATCAAGTCTTCGTTTCGATGGGAGACATTATTGAGTCGAAATTGAGTCTAACCATGTTCATGGATGACCGATATCACAGGATATCACTCGGTTGTCTTTGAAAAAAAAACTTACGGCTGGGCTCGGCTGGGGTTCTTTTCTGAAATTCTGATTTCGCTTGCGTTAGCTGCCGACGAAGCTAGGCTAGTCCTCCGAAGTTTGCTTTAGCCTCGGGTCTTCTCCATTCCAAACCCGGCGTTATCATGAACCTTCAAGCCAGAGTTTGAATTTCCCCAGCTCTGATTTAAAGCCACGGACACCGAAAAATCTCGTTACTGGGCGCCATTCCGTCTCGGAGTTGATGTCGGACAAAATACGCGACGGAACGCGCTGTTTGCGGAAAGGGACTTGTGCCGCTCATAAACATACGCAAACAACCGATACGGTCCCAGAATGGCAATTCGCGCAATTTAGGGCTATCAACCTCGGAAAAAGTGAAGTTACCTTAGGGAACCAAGCTCATGGTGCAGACGGAAGCGTGCGGGGTCAACATCCACGCTAATGGTCCGTATTTGCTTATGTTTGATTGCTGACACATAGCACCGCCACAAATGGTTGTCTCAGTTTTGCGACTGCAGAGATTATCCCACCGTCAGCCACCGGAGCTTTAAGAGGCGCACCGCCACGCAATGCTTCTTGCTCTTGACCACAACAATCCCCGCCTCTCAGTGGTGAGTTTTCCTGCCTTTTCCCTTCCTCCAAAGTCCCTCTATGGGAACTCGTTTGTTCACGTATTCCTCTTCACAGAAAGACTCGAATCCTTCCCACGTCAACCTTGGGGGTTGAGGGACGCGGGTATCGATTTGCGAGAGCGCCTCGGCGGATGGAGGCGAACTCCTACCCGTGCATCGCGTCGTCAAGAACCTCCGGTCGGAACGACGTTTCTCAGCCCCTCCGGTATGATGGTGGTTTTTTCTTTGTTCGTTCTCGGAGTCTTGGGAGGAGGGATGCGGTTGCCCGAATCGGAGACGATGTACGGTTGAAAGCATGGGGTCGCGTACTTGTAACCTACTCTCCTGAGTCTCCTCTGCCGTGCATGGACCATTATTTTCGTGCTCCCTTGTCGGCTGTGCTTGTGTGAACCAGTCTGAGTGAAGAGATTTATTCAATGTCGACGATGTCTGCCACCGGATGGCGGGCCGCGATGCCCTTCGATCTTTGATCAGCACCTTCCGGGCCCTAAATGCTTTTCCTGACTCACGTCTCTCTGCGAGACCAAGCATCATTTCCGAGCTAATCGCCTATGAACGGAACCGCCATCGCCGCTTTGACTCCTGTAAGGGCTTTTTAACTAACCGATTCCACCTGAAAACTACGCAATTTTCATCTTGACTATGACCACCTCCGCGAACTCCGTCAGCGTCTCTTCACGGCACACGATACACTCCGCCAATGAATCGACATGGAAGGCCCTTGATTCTCCCTTCCGTCTCGGCGCATTCGACCAAGTGGCTGGGTTTGTACCGATCCAAGTCGTTTGGGTCTACGGACAACCAATCGATTCGGATGTGCAGATCCTCTCAGCGGAGCGTCTCCAGCACGCTCTGACCCTGCTGCTCGACTACTACCCTCATCTTACAGGTCGCCTTCAAGTCAGCAATGGAATTCGCGAGATAGTTCGTCTTGGCACCGGCGCTGAACTTCTCCTAGCCCAGTGCAGCAAGCGACTCGATGCATTTTCCTCTCCATTGATTCAGGATCTGCCCGACGCCGGCAACGCGCTGCTCGCGCCGTTCGATCCAACTCCCGAGGCCGTCTGCCGCGATCCCATCTTCGCCGTCCAGCACACGCGTTTTGCATGTGGAGGTGTCGCTCTCGGTGTGCGAGTCCATCACACAGTATGCGACGCAGATGGCTTCTTTCAACTCGTGCGGGATTTGGCCGAGTTGTATCGCGGTCTGTTGTCCTCTGGCGGTGCCGCATCCTTGGCTCATTCTCCCCACATCCGGCCCTACATGTCGGAGCTCGTCGGTGGCAACATGACGCCAGAGGAACGGGAGGCAGCTCTGGGATTTTCAACGGCATCATTCCGTACAGAATCGACATCTTCCTCGCCCGCCACTGTCTATCTGCCCCCTCTTTCTCCCGTGGTAGGTCGCTTCTTGCGCTTCTCCACTCCAGAGCTCGCGGATCTCAAAGCAAAGGCCACGGATCCAAACGGTGACGGCTGGGTATCCACCTTTGACGCGTTGTCGGCGCATATATACCAGCGCGTCCATCGAGCACGGCTGCAGCTGTACGCATCAGACCCGACCCTCGGCGACCTCTCTCCGACCGACTTCCTCATGCCCGTCAACCTCCGTGCTCCTCTCGGACTTCCACCACGCTACTTTCACAACACACTCTTCACCTCGTCCAAAATCATCCCGCCGGACGTCCTCGCTGGCCCCCTTTGGAAGGTCGCCAAGGCCGTCCACGACATCGGCCGTTCCAGCGCCTTGACCAAAGATCAAGTCAACGCCAGCCTCAAGTGGGTCGCGGCGCACTCGGATCCCCAAAAGATCATGGGTACGTTCCAGTACGGGAGCGGAAGTTTCATGATCAGCCAGTGGAACAAATTTGACATGTACGCGGGCTCTATCTTTGACGGACCGCCAGTGTTGGTGTCGCCGCCGTTTACGCAGAGTTCGCTGGTTGATGGCTTGGTTTATTTCCTGCCGACGGAGGAGCTGGGAACGGGAGGTGACGCGGGCGCTATAGATGTGAGCTTGTCGTTGAGTGAACCAGTGTGGGCCTTTATGGATCAGGTGTGGTCGCTAGCTCGCAAATAGTCATTGAAAAGTGATTTTAATACGATGTCTGCAAGAGAGGCGACGAATTGTTTCAGGCACGGCGGTGTGCACGGCGGTGTACACGGAACTAGCATCTCGCACACCTTAATGTGTTGACGGCAAAACTGACACTGCATTCAAGGTGTGAATGCAGTTAAATTTGCCAGGCGAGCTTAATTTGGCGGGGCGTGCCGTGACGGTCCACCCGTGCTTTTCAACACTTCCACATGTCGCTCTGGTCCTTTGGGTATTCCGCCTACAAGTGTCTCGGTACGCCTACATTCATTTTTCGTTGTCTTTGGGTCTTCCAACCTGCCCAATCCAGAAATCCAGAATAGGCCGACCATCACTTTAAATGGTACGCTTACATTCATCTCGCAGACGACCATCACCTCAAAACTCTCATAGGAGGCACAGGAGGAAATGGCGGAGAGAGCAAGAAGATAGGCGGCCCGGGTGGTCGTGGGGCGGCGAGTCAGATTAGTCTCGAGGATGCCGATCGCTTCCGTGTCTGCTTAATTAATGGTAAGTACATAACCGGTTTTACACCGCTGGTCTGTGCCGACTGCGTACGATTTTCAGGGGGCATTGGGGGGTAACGGGGGAAAAGGTGACGAGCGAGGTGGCGAGGGTGGAGTAGGTGAAGGGAATAAGTTCGGGAAGCGGCTCATACCGCTGGTGAACGGAAAGGTGCCGTACTTGAAGATCGTGGATTTTTGCGAGCAATACAACCTCGAAGATGAAATCCGCGAGCCTCTTACCCGCCACGGATATGTGTCGGTGAAGGGACTCCTCGGCGTAACCGATACCACTCTGGAGAAGATCGGCTTTAGAGACGGAGACATTGCTGAGTTGAAGAGTGCCTTGGAGGAATTTGTCGCCAAACACGGAGGAGGAGAAGGATGTATGACCATGTAAAGAAGTTGGGTGACTATACTGTGTATCTTCTTTTTTCGGGCAATAGGCATTCTCTGTCGAATATATTTCACTGTCAACGTAGACAATACCGGAATGTTTTTTTTTTTGAAAGTAAGCAGGGCGAAGCGACGCAGATACCAATTTGAGAACCACGCTGGCGAGGAAGGATGGAGCAACACATAGTGGAAGACGAGTTTATAGTCGGGGGAAAATAGAAAAATACATGGGTAACCGATCGCGCTTTGGTAGTTTAAGTCAGGTATATTTATTAGTCATTTCTAAAGATTTTCACCCCGTCCTCGTCCGCGCCCTAGTCGCTCTCCGCGGCGCAGGGGCAGATGAATCCGAGTCCACTGCTTCCTCCTTCACCTTCCGGCTCCTTGACACGCGCACCTTCGCCACAGGTTCCGACTCTTCTCGCTCCTCGTCAGGTGCATTCTCCTTCTCGCCGACCTCCACCACAGCTGGTGCGGACGCAGGGACCACACCCTTCCGGGTCGAGCGCGGTTTCGGCGCCGCAGGTACAGCAGGAACGGGAGGAGTGGGGACAGTCTTCTTGGTCCGCCCCGCACGCGGAGGAACCGCGGTGCCCGTGCCTTCGAGTACAGGTTCCGCTTCCTCCTCCTTCACCGCCTTGGGCTTCGCGCTGCGCGAACGCCGTGTCTTAGGGACGACGGCCACAATCTCGACATCCGGCGTGTCCGTGATCGTGTCGAGGGGGTCAGCATCGTCTTCCACCTCCGTCTGAGTCTCCTCTGGCGCACGCGATCGTCCACGCGTCTTACGCTCGGGTGCACTAGCAGGAGTAGCCGCCTTGGCGGCGCGTCCACGACGCTTCGGTGGCGCAGCGGGCTCGGTGGCTGGGACGGTGGCAGGAGTACGCGCGTCGGTGGACGGCGGCTTGCGTGCACGACGAGCGAGAGCAGGCGCGGGTTCATCGTCGCTTTCGGGCTCCGTCGTCGCCTTGCGCCCACGGCGGGATTTAGTTGGCGCAGCGGGGACGTCGGCGATTGCTGCAGGTTCGTCGTTCGCCACCTCCGGTTCCGCAGTGGGTTTGCGTGTGCGCCGTGCCTTGACTGGGGCGGGATCGACCGCCTTCTCGACCTGCTCGTCGTCCTCAGTGGTCGGCGTGGGCGTAGCTTTGCGAGTGCGACGGGTTGCGGCGGGAACGCTAAGCTCTTTCTCGGTCTCGGGCTCCGCAGTCGGTTTACGTGAACGGCGTGCAGGCTTTGGTGCAGGCGCTGGGTCGACCGCCATCTCGTCCTCACTTTCTTCCACGGCTCGCGTGGGAGCGGCTTTGCGTCCACGGCGAGGAGACTTGGAGGGCGCATCGATATCCATACCGTTGACCTCGGCCGTTTTCGTGGTCGACATCTAGAGGCAATATATCAGCTTCGTGCGAGTAAAATCTCGACTCTTCAAACCTCATTTTCCGGATGGTCACTCGCGCTCTCCTCGACCTCACTACGAGCCTCCTGAATACGGGCATCAGCCTCAAATGCAAGCGAAAAAAAAAAAACCTCACCTCCCGTGGGCGCCCTCTCAGCATACGCGACTTCGGCTTTTCCACCTCAGGCCGGAACTCCACTTTCCCTTCGCCCCCAGTTTCATCCGCATTCTCTTCCACCATAATCCCCGCATCGGCGAGCACACTCTCCCTTCTCCTTCGCAACCCCTCCACCGTCTCCCTCAGACTCTCCAACATCGTTCTATCGTCTTGTTTCCCGCTCCCACTCGCGCTGCCCTCAGCGTCCCTCTCGGAATTGACAGTAGCCGTACCCTCTTGCACCCTCCCCAGCCCAAGCCCAGGCACTCCGACCTTCTTCTTTGCAGGCGACATCCCTGGTATTCCGCCCGCAAAGAACGGATCCGGCATCTTCAGCGCACTCCGTCTGCGCTCCGAGATCACCCGTCGCTCTTCGGCTGAAACAGCGGGTCGTGCTGGCACCCCGCGCGCAGGAGTTCCCGGGCCGTTGGAGGTGGAAGGCGTCCCGGACACCAGGAGATCGTTCACTTTCCACGGTTGATCCTGCACGAGTACACGGCGCGCAGCGCCGCCAAGGGAATAGCGTGGGGCTCCGCCTGCCGGTTTAGCTGATCCCGGTACTGCACCTCCGACGCCATACGCAGCGAACCCCGCACGCGGTGCCTGCGGCGTCATGAACGCTGCCAGCGGGCGCGCACGGATCGGAGGCGGCGTGCTGGCCTTGGCTCTCGCAGCGTCTTGCTCTTTGATTGTTCGCTCAGCGACCGTAATGGTAGGAGCATTGCCGAGGCGGTATGACGCCAGGTCTTCGTACAACGGTGTATACCCTTCCGCGTCGACGTCCATAGGTACATCCGCCTCTTCTTGTCCGTACGGTTTTGCTGCCTGCAGCCTCGTCAGTACCTGCTAGACCGACATCTACAAAAGAACGTACCTCGGCACTGGGAATCGATTTCCGTCCAAAACCCCGCGGCGTGCGGGCAGCGGGGTGCGGTGCACCAAAGGGTGTCTTGGTCGGAGAGCGAGGGACTGCTGCCGGCGTCTTTGTTGGGGAACGCGCAGCCGCGAGGGCGGGAGCCGCAGCGGGTGTTTGTCTGAGCATTGGCGTGCGGGGAGTCTGTGGGGCAATGATAAAGGCGAGTACCCAAAGGATCGTAGAAAGTACGCACCCCAGTCCTCGGCGTCTGGATCTGCATGTCCATCTATTCACCATTCACATTAGCTCTGTGTCGTACTCTTTTGTTTGATAGATATACCTCGTTATCGTCATCGTCATCTTCATATCCTTCGTTCTGCTGATCGTCGTTGCCTTCGTTCTCTTCATGCTCATCTTTTTCGTGGTCCTCGTCCTCGGCAGACGCCGGTGGCAAAGCCGTCTCTTCTTCCTAGAGATAACAAAAATCGTCAGTTTTGAGTCACGGAAAGGATTAATGCGAGTCCTACCTCCGTCTTAACCCGGCCCCCAAACGGCCACAGCGCAATCCGTTCGAGGCTCTTGCGCCACCCGAGGCGCGGCTGTGGAGCTGATTTTTCGTTATTCTGTTATGATGGGTTAGAGCCAGGCAAGACCATAGGAGGGGAACGCACGTTCGCGTCGTCGTCGTCGTCGTCCTGCGGGAAGAGGGTTAAGAGAAGTCAGCGGTTGGTTAACAAACGAAGTAGAGAAGACGCCGGCCACCCTCCAACGAAAGAAAATAATAAAACGCATACCTCATCATCCTCCGACTCACTCCCACTCGACACACTAACCACCTCGAGCCCCAACCGCCGCACCTCTGCTTCCTCCTCCTCTGTATCCGTCTCGTCGTCCGCCTCATCCTCCTGCTCCTCCGCCGCCCTGCTAATGCTAACAGTCGCACGTGTAGGTGAGGTGGAGGGAGCAGCAGCAGGCGCCTGCCACCCTCTCAGAACACTTCCCGCAGACGAATTGCTTGATCCTGCACTAGGCGTAGAGGAGTTCGAGCCTGAGTTGGAGCCCGAGTTGTTAGATGCAGGCGAATTTGCAGCCCACACCGCCCTCTGTGCGCTGCGAATTAAAACTGCGCGATGCAGACTTTGTCTGCGCGGTGTGCGCGGTGGAGCGGGCGGTGGTGGCGATGGTGGTGCGACGCTGCCGGCACTGGTAGAGTTGGATCGTCCGCGGCCCGCGCCCGCCATAGTCGCAGTCGGGGACTGATTGTTCGCGGCGGCAGCCCGCTCCTGCGCAGAAAGCTCCACATCCTCGAGGATGACAAGATCCTTCGCCTCCTCAACAACGCGGGGGTGAGAGCCTTGCACAAGGGTTATCGTCTGCCCATCTTCCGCATCTGCCTCCTCTTCGTCATCTTGTTGAGTTTGCACTCCGGCCTGCACACCGCGGGGACTAGGACTGGGCGTTCCCGGCGCAGGTGATCCATTCTTCTTGGGTGAGGAGCCAGCGATGCGCAAAGGCGACTGCAAAACACGCAGATTCTGGCGCGGATCCGGCGAGGGACGAGGATCGAACACCTGGGCCGACGGAATCAAAGAGAGACGGAGCGCCCGGTTCGCCGGGCCTGTGTGCCGTTCGAAGTTGTGGAAGAGGCATTTTACGTCGGTTTGGCAGGAGCGAAATCGCGATGTCCCGAAAGAGGCAGTTCCCAAAAAGGAAGTCGGTTGCAGAGGAGCGAAAGAAAAAAATGTCAAGGAAACAAGTCAGTAGCACGTCCACAATTTTGAATGGAAGAAAAATTACGCACGAGCAGGCGACGCCGCAAGCGCTTTGCGCATCTCCTTCGGCGGGTACACAAACCGAAACCGCTTCCCGTGAATCTCCAGCTCGCTCCCATTCCCCAGCGCAATCGTCCGCACACCCTTCGCACTTCCACTCCCACTGCCATCGTCCTGTGCGTTGGGGTACACCATGCACCCGTCCACCAGCATCCCATTCGCCCCGAGGACCTCTACGAACGCGTTCTTCTTCTTCTCGCTCTCGTCCCCGCTGAAGACGATGCGCGCATGCAGCGGCGCGACAGCGGGGTAGTAGAGGCGCACGCTGCATGTCGGATCGCGTCCGAACGAGACTGTAGGAGTGTCGACGCCGAAGGATGCAACGACCACTTCTTCTCCTCCAGTGGCGCCAGTGGTCGTGGCAGTGGTCGAATTGGACGCCGGCTGGCGGCGCAAAAGCTGGACCGTCCCGAAGCGGCCTGGGGTGTCCATGGCAGAACAAGGTCAACTTCGAACTTGTGTTGTGGCTTGTTGACGCGTCGGTCACATGGGACACGCATACGGCATCAACAAACAACACGACAACACGCAAACGTTGCTTCAATCATGCAATGACACAGGGCAAAATTATTTTCTTTATCTATGTACACAAAACCACTCTAATCTTCCGACTGCCCAGCGATAATCACATCATCTGAGAAACGCGTCAATAACATATGTAGAGTGCAATTCAAAGACCAACCTATTTTGAGAACCGCACGTACAAGCTGCAGGCATCGGTGGTCAGCTCAAACTCCACGAAAAACAAGACGAGGCAAACCTGGGTCGCCAACAGATACTGCTGCCGTTTGGAGATGAGAGGATCATACACAAACTGCTTCTTCATGTCTGAGTGGAAGAAAGTCAAAACGAGACTTGCGTGCAGTGAAAATGGACGCACCATTCTCCCCCCGTCCGTTGCAGTCGATACCGAGCTTCGAGTCGCCCTCAGTGATTTGCCGACTCCGTATCTCCGCCAGAGTCTCGATGGGCGGCAGGCCGCTGTTCTCGGCGAGCGCGAGAGGGACAGCGTCTAAAGCAGAAGCGAATGCGCGCATGGCGTATTGCTCGATCGATGGGATCTGCAGGGCTGTAAGAACACGCCTAGCTTGGAAGAAAAAACGAACCTCGTCAGCAGCTTTGGATACTGCAATTGCGCAGCTAATGTCCGCGGCACCACCGCCGTACACAACACGGTTGTCGACGACAAGATTCCGGACAACGCAAATGGCATCGTGAAGCGCGCGTTTGGCTTCATCGACGATCTGAATGAAGAATGGTGAGCACTTGAATGGAAGAAAGTAGGAAATGTGCTACCATTTTGTTGCTTCCCCGGACGAAGATGGTGACGGCGCGAGCGTTTGCACACTCTTCGATGACGAGCATCTTGTCGCGGGTCGTCCCAAACGACACTTCACGCACAACACCGGCCTTGCCCAGCTTCTCCGCCGTGAGATCCTCAAACCGAGGGACAATGCGACCTTGAGTCGCTATTGCGATCAACTTTGGACTCGTCGTCAACGCGGAACGATTTCAATAGCTATCTCAACATACCTCGATTTCAGGCCCACCCACCCACCGTACGGCCGGAAGATCGTTCTGCATCAGCAGATGGTTCGCCTCATCGTCGAAACCCCACTGGCAGATAACCAAATTTGCGCCGGTGTCCTTGACGCATTTTATCATCTCGGCAAACTTCTCCTTCTCGTACTCCCGCAGCTTGTTGTACTCCTCCACGCTCGTTATGTCGAGATGGTGCTTGGTTTTGGGGCGTGGGGGTTCAAAGGGACATGTGAGGATGGCGAGCCGCGCGTCTTTGACAAAGTGAGGCATTTGGGGGTGCGACATGTCCTTTGTCGATGAGCACGCCCTTTATCAGCGTGGTGTCAGCCAAGGAGCCGCCAACCTTGCCATCGACCTTGATCAGGTCGAAAGGCACGTCGCGCCGCTCGAGATCTGCAACAGAAAGCACCGCGTCGACGGCTATTTGAGCGAACTGCCGGTGCTCTTTTGAGACGCTGGAAGGCGAGTTAATTCGGTGGCTTATACATGGCGTTGAGGACAAACATTTTGCTGCCAAGACTGGTCATGGAGGCTTTGAGCAGATTTTCGGTGTTGTCCAGCGAAAAGTCGATCCGGTCCGAGATGCGGTCGAGCTCCTCGACGGCCACAGTACACGCGCGATCGAAACCATCTGCGATCCGGATGGGATGTATTCCGCGGTCGAGTAAAGCCTCGCTCTGCTCCAAAAGCGCGCCGGCGAGAACTGCGAGCGAAAATTAGGCCATGGCGAGGGTAGCTGGACGGTAGACGCACCAACGACACCGGTGGTTCCATCCCCGATTTCGTCGTCCTGGCTCTTTGACAGCTGAACGAGCAGTTTTGCGATTTGGTGCTCGACCTCCATCTGCCCTAGGATCGTTGCACCGTCGTTTGTAACTGTGATCTCACCATCGGGAGATATGAGGATTTTGTCCAGCCCTGTGTGCCTGCGTTAAAGACGGTCTGTGCACAAAAGGCAAGCCATAAACCTCGGGGGCCTAATGATGTCCGTACGATGTTGGCGACGGTGCGAGCGGCGAGAATATGCGACTGGGCAGTGTTGGACGCGATGAAACATGATATACTAATAAGCCAACCTTGATCGCCTCTACGCCGTGCGTCCGTGTCTTTCTGGCTTGCTCGCGAATGATAATGAGCGGCCGGCCATACTGAAGCGATGAAATGAGATCCTGGTGCTGTAGAACAAGCCAAATGTACCTCGTCTGTCGTATAGATCGCTTGCTGTTAGGTTATTAGCGTGTATACAGCCTCGCGAGGCGGCGCGTACCTGCCCGTCCATGGTGTTAGAAAAAGCTCTTGCAAACGCGTCGGGGTCACGTCACCGTCACAAAACCAAACAGCTCTCTTGATCTCCTCCTCCACCCCTGCTCTTCCTCGACGTCGTCAGTCTTCCCTTTGCCCCTCTGCTGCTCGTCCTCTCGAGTTGAAGCAGCGCTTAGGTTCTAAATAACCCCCACTAGGCCTTTAAATTCAAACACATGGAACACGAAATCGATGCATGGCTAGAGCAATTGAGCCAATGCAAGCAACTCACAGAGTCCGACGTCAAAAAACTATGCGATAAGGCACGTCCCTTGGCCCACAATACCGCTTTCATCCTCATCCATGTTTCTGCCAGACGAGGGAGATCTTGATGGAGGAGTCCAATGTCCAGCCAGTCCGGTGTCCGGTGACAGTCTGCGGCGATATCCATGGCCAATTCGTGCGTCCCACTACTCATGTCCCCTACCCGCACGTATCCCGACACTGATTCCGCCGCAGCATGACCTCTCAGAACTGTTCCGCATCGGTGGAAACTCGCCCGACACAAACTACCTCTTCATGGGCGACTACGTCGATCGCGGGTACTACTCCGTCGAGACCGTCACCCTGCTCGTGGCTCTCAAGCTGCGCTACCGTGATCGTGTCACCATCTTGCGCGGCAACCACGAGTCCCGGCAGATCACCCAGGTCTACGGCTTCTACGACGAGTGCCTCCGCAAGTACGGGAACGCCAACGTCTGGCGGTTCTTCACCGACCTCTTCGATTTCCTGCCCCTTACGGCTTTAATTGACAATCAAGTCGGTTTTTTCGAGCGGCGCACAGGAGGTCGATCTGACCCTGCATTCTAGATATTCTGCCTCCACGGAGGTCTCTCGCCGTCTATCGACACCCTCGACCATGTGCGGTCCATCGATCGTGTGCAGGAGGTGCCACACGAGGGCCCCATGTGCGATCTGCTGTGGTCAGACCCCGACGATCGCTGCGGTTGGGGAATATCTCCCCGCGGGGCGGGGTACACATTCGGACAAGATATTTCAGAGGCGTTCAATCATAATAATGGACTGACTCTCGTCGCGCGGGCACATCAGCTGGTGATGGAGGGTTTGTCTTGGCTCTCGTCTGCGATATCTGTCTGACTCGGTTCCAAGGTTACAGCTGGGGTCAGGATAGAAATGTGGTGACCATTTTCAGCGCACCCAACTATTGTTACCGCTGCGGGAACCAGGCAGCAATCATGGAAATAGACGAAAAATTATCTTACAGCTTGTGAGCCATCATCTCATCACCTATCCCTAATTTGGCGTCATTGCTGATCTGTCTCCAAGCCTACAATTCGATCCTGCTCCGCGAGCAGGCGAACCTCTCGTCTCACGACGTGTACCGGATTACTTCCTTGTGAGTAATCTCTTCTTTGAATGTGCAAACGAAGCTGACTTTCGAGTAGTAATATCGTATATTCTCCATATTCGCATCTCATGATTATTGCGATGCGCATGCCCACGATGTACCGTTTCCCCGATGAGTTCTGTACCCCAGGATGCGGCACAGAAGCCTGTCTGTCTTTACCCGCCCCTCCAGCCAGCCTGACTCGACTCCTTCGTTCCCGTTTACATTTTCACGCACACCGACGAATCTCCTCACTTTGTTTGGACACGGACTCTCTCGATGCCAAAGACGCATTGTTGAACAATAAATTTCTCTTTCTCGCTCTTCTTGACCGGTTCGCATGCAAGGATGAAGATAATACAAAGGCAGTATTTTGCGATACTAATAAGTACATTATGCGATTTTGGCGGACCTCATGTGTTAACGACGGGAACTCATTCAAAAGTGTTCTGCGTTGCGTTTTTCGTTTGCGAAGCTGATTATTCAGTCGAAAGCACGCCGCGGTCAGCTTTCACCTACAGACGAGCTCAGAACGGAGGAGGGTGTGAGCTGATCAACTTACAGCCTCTTCACTGCTTGTCCTATCGCTGTCTTTCCACACCTCCGTCTTCACGTCATGAACAGTCTTGCGGACCAAGACCTGGGGGTGCGACTCCGAGTCGTGCTCGTCGCTCTTAGCACTAGAGAGCGGCCCGTTGACCAGGTCACGCAACTCCGTAGCCTCGTCCGGCGAGTGGCGAGACTGGATATATTCGACGGTCGTTGACTGGAGGTCTTCCAGGCTCCCGGTGTCCTTATCAGCCTGCACGAAATCAGCGATAGCAGCGCACCAAGTCACACGGCACAGCTACCTTCACCGACGCCTCCGAAGCGCTCGCGAGATGCTCGTTCCACCCTGGGGCATGCTTGTGCGGCGTGGAAGTTTTGTATTGCGTTCCCGCGAGATTCCGACCCTTTTCCCTCTCGAGGACCTACAACCTTGTTAAAAATAGAAGGACCGGTAGTCGGCTTCAGTCAGTTTACCTCTGGATCGTTGTCGTGCATCGTGCTGAGGGAAAAAGCATCAGAAATTGGGCAGAAGCGGGGTAAATTCGTCCTCCGAACCTCGAGAATCTAGAGCTCGTGTTCATATATTTCCGTGAAAATTAGCACCATAAACGCGCACCTTGTGAGTCGCGTCGTGGTCGGTGCGCTTGCGCGAGCTGCGGAGGCGACATTCCTGAACGCTGTACGGGATGAAATTCGAGAGTACATGGTGGACGAGAGTAAGGCTTAATTGGCGGATTCTTTTTATTCCCACAGCTGTGAACCGGTCTCACACGACTCCAATGAGCTAGTCCTATGTCATTGGTTTGTCAATGTTTGTGATGGCTGCTCACGTGATCGCGAACCCCGTCCGCGTCTCCCGCGTTTCCCCGCGCCGAGTCGCCGGCCTACTTAGCTATTCCACGGTCAAGTAGAACCTAGGCTGACACTGCCTTACCAGTGGCAAACTGAGCAGGACTTCAGTTTTACTCAGCGGCCGAGCTCGTTACTCACCCATCGTGGATCAAGTTTCTCCTGTTTTCAAATTGCAAAGCTCACAGTTCTTCACCTGGAACGTAGCGTTTTGTTTCGATTATGTGACTCTGCAGTGCGTGCAGCAGGCGCCAGCACCGCTGCTGCTCGTGGCCCGCTGTATCAAAGTGGTCTTCCTCGGGCAGCCAGCGGACGCTGGCGAAGTTCTCACTGAATTAACCTTGGATGCGGATAGAGTCGCTCAACTGAAATCGCTCTCTCCGCCGCCCGTCGAAAGCGAGAAACTTCCAGCCTCCTACATATCTGCCCCGCAATACTTTGCGTTGACACTCCCGCCCGACGGCCGTACGTGCCACGTTAATTACTATCCGAAGAATCCCAACTACAATGGCGGACTACCCGGGGAAAAGCCGCCGGTTCTCGTCCTCATTCATGGTGGACCCCTTTACTTTGAATCGGCAAATCTCGAGTGGACGAAACACTTCTTCACCTCACGTGGGCATCTACTAAAATATTTCAACCTGAACTTCGTGTGCAGCATCGACGTCAACTACGGTGGTTCAACTGGTTTTGGGCGCGCGTTTCGCGAGAATCTACACGGGAAATGGGGTCTGCTGGACATCGCCGACGCGCATCGAAGCGTGCTCCAACTCGACGCGCTAGGGTTAGTGGACGCTAAGCGCGCTGCAGTGCACGGCGAATCTGCCGACGGGTATTCCGTCCTCCAGATCGCCACGACGCTCCCCGACGCATTTGCCGTTGGTGCGCCCCAGTGCGGGATCAACGACATGGGCAAGCTGGATCAGATTCTGCACAAGTTCGAGTACTACCTCTGCGATAGGCTCATGGGCCGCACGTGGGAGGAGTGCGAGAGCGTGTGGAGGGAGAGGAGCCCTGTTTATCCTGCCGACAAGATTCGGGTGCCTTTGCTGGTGAGCCCACGGTCGGTAGTATTTTCCTTCGACGGCTGAAAGAATTGGGAGTTTCTGCAAGGCGAAGATGACACAGTTATTCCCGCACAGCAGATGGTGGAAACAATCAAGGCGCAGGGCGGGAAAGTCGATCTTGTGCTGTTTCCGGGCGAAGGACATGGCTGGCGGCAGGCGCCGACGGTTCAAACCGTGTTGGAGAAGGAAATGGTGTTTTTCAATGAGGTCTTAGGGCTCGAGAATAACTTTTAGCCAGTAGTATGGAACGGTTCTGGATGATACGGTGAAAATAAATAAACCCTTTCGCGAGTGCTCAGTGCTGAGTGAGACGCCGTTTCGCCGGGAATTTGACGTCGAGCGTTTGTCAGTTCGCGGTTGGTCAGCGCGGGGGAACACATCTGTGCCCGAAGGGGCCGCGTTCAAACGCACACGGCGGGCCATGGGCGCTGATCTCTCGTCTTTACCACGAACGAGCACCCTTGTTGAAGAAGGTTCGAAAAGGCGAAATGGTTCTTGGCGCCGAGTCCAAGTCACGGAAGTCTCCGGGGCGGACTCCGCGCCTTCATTTTGCGCCCAAACCGGCAAACGTCGTTCTAAAATCCGAAAATGGTGGAACGACATCGATATCGCTGCGAGAACTGGTGGAATCGAGGTGTAAGAGCTTGTCCTCGAAATACCGACCGGCCTGGTGGCTGTTCAAGTAAGAGCTGATCGGTCACTTCAACTTGGTGTGTTGCTGAGTAAAATTATGCAGCGGACACTTGCAGACGGCATACTCGTTGCTCGGAGATTTTAGAAACGTAGACCAAGTGTGGTATCAACGGTATGCCGTCTCCCTACCGTCTTGCATAATTCCAAGCCTATTGCGCCAGGCACCTTTTGAGATTGTTGGATGGCGGCACCCTCGGTCTTGACTTCGTCCCTTCCGATGCGGCGATGGCCAAGGACGATGCCCCAATCATTGTGGTCCAACACGGGTTGACCGGAGGTGCCGTCGTGTTTTTACTGCACCCAACCTATTCTGACTTTTTTTTTGCAGGCTCCCATGAGCCGTACGTTCGAGCCGTTTTGGCCCCTGCCTGCACCCCCGTCGAACAGGGAGGACTGGGCTATCGCGCCGTTGTCGTTAATTTTCGTGGATGTGGGTAGTTTTCTTGATTCAACAAACTGCAATTAAAAATTGTTGTCGTTTAGGTTCTGGCGTTCCTATCACCAGCCCAAAATTCTACACAGCAGCCCAGACGGACGATCTGCGGCAGGCTTTAATGCATATTCAAAAGTTATATCCCAGAGCCCCGCTGCTTGGACTAGGATTTTCTATCGGCGGCAACGTTCTAATCCGATATCTTGCCGAGGAAGGCGTTAATAGCCGCCTATCCTCAGCCTGTATCTTGGGCTGCGTAGGTGTAATTCGCTTTCCCTAAGGTTCTACATCTCACTTGTTCGATATAGCCGTGGGATTTAGAGACGAACAACGACCAGTAGGTTCTGTCCTTTCAAAGCAAAACTTCTGATTAACAGCCACCGTAGTTTGTTACACAGCACTCTCGGACGACGGGTGTATCTGAGAGGAATGGGTGAAAATGTCATGACGCTCATGCGCCAGCATAGCAAAGTCTTCCTCCAGGATCCAGAGCATCCCTCGGCGCAAGCGGTCCCTCGAGTTCTGCGTCTCAAAAAGCCCACTTTAACCGATTTTGATCAACTTTTCACTTGCTCTGTCGGCGATACGCCGCCATTCCCCTTTTCCGACGTGCATGAATATTACACTTGGGCCTCGTCAAACCTTGTGGCCGAACAGATTCGGGTTCCCTGCCTGACGATAAACTCTGCAGGTATTACTTGCTACATCGTCGAATCTCCGCATGACTAAAATATATATTTCCTCAACAGATGACCCTGTCGTTCAACGCGTTCAGATGCACACCGGCGGCAACGGCCATATCGTGGCCGTTTTAACGGCGGGAGGCGGACATTTGGGGTGGTTCAGGAGCAAGCGAAAGCGGTGGACCACGAAACCTGTTCTGGAGTGGATGACAGTGTTCGGAAAGGACCTTGTGCGCGATCCGATAGAAGTTCCGTCGTTCACCGACGAATCCGGATATTTGCGCGAGTCGCAATGGCCCAACCTTGGATGCAAAGTGGTTCCAGGCGGCGGGACTATAAATGGCAACCGACCTGAAAGTCAGCTCTTCCAGGGGCTGTAGTATTATCCCGGGGACGGCGCATATTACACTCATAGTTATATTCTTCGTGTTGTACCTGTACGTGTAGACTAGACCAGTGTGCAATGCTACGCCAAGTTCAAGGAGCTTGGGAGGGGACGTATGACCGCGACAGTCGTCCCGTTCTGACATTAATTTTTCTACTGAGTCATGTATTTCGGGTTGCATTTCTCGACCATCGCAGCCGAAATAGGAAGAACAAGCGAGAGCATGTACTCGAGGAACTCGGGATAGTCGCATAGTGAGCTGGTCTCAAGATTGCAAGGCGGTGTTCAGAGGCCCAATTAATTCAATTAACAGCGGCCACCAGGTAGAGCGGGGATACACATGGACCTTCGTCCGAATTAAGCTATGATCAAAGCAACACAGTCCCAAATGAAATAATAAATCGGAATCGCATCTAGTATCCGGGCGAGTGAGTCTTCGGCACGCCGGAGTAGCCCGTATGTTCTTCGTGGTCAGGTGGATTAAAGGGCGTGGCAATGAGGCCACCCGACTCGAGCTCGGCATCGATGTGCCCCAGGTTCGACGTGGAGTCGCGCATTTCTCTGTTAGAGCGATTCGTTGGAAGCAAAGGCGTGGGTTGCTCGACGTTGGAAGAGAACCATCCTCTCGGCCCCCAGGTCCGCGATGGTCCACGGGCAGACTCCGCCGAAATATGTCGAGGAGCGAAGGGCAGATCAGAGTGCGGATCCTCGAGCGACGGGTAGAATTGCCTGTAGAACGTATAGGTGAAGAGCAGGCCCACAAAGAAGCCCAAGGTCACGTCCTCCCAGTGGTGTCGGTGGTCTGTTACACGGGTAATGCAGATGTAGATCGACACCATGAGAGGAGAGAAAACCAGCCAAGCTTTGGACTGCCGGGAAATGAGCTCCATTCAGAAAAGCAAAAAAGGTGGGCTCACAGAGTAGGATTTCTGGTTAAACAGCTGCAATTTACCGGCCCAATAAAGCGTATTAAATCCTAGGCCCGCTGCGGAGAGACAAGCATGGCCGCTGAAGAAACTTCGCATGCCATCCTTGATGAGGGGGTCAGTTGGTGACGTTTGGCAGACAGTAAGATTAGCAAGGCCAAAGAAATGGCCGTTGGTGGCGTTTGCAAAAGGGTCGCAGCGAGCGATAAAGTCTGGTAAGATGAAAGTGGTTAAAGTTGAAACATATTTTGCTCTGAGCAACGCACCTGGTCGCGGACGACCCACGGTAATGCGGACAAGCTCAACAAACGTGCCAACAACAGCGAACGATACTGTTACTGTTGAAAACTCAGATAAATTAGCTCTCTGCGAAGTAATTTTTTGCTTACACCCGAGAAGAGCATGGTGGAGATCCCACATGTTTCGGCTCAGCTGCGGTAAATTAGTCGTTGGACGTTGGGAGAAGAGCCCAGATACGTACGATTAGGTTACTGATAACCAAGAGGACGTAGCAGAAGATGAGGATATACGCCAGAGTTGAGTTCTATGGGAGGATTAGCATGGCACAAACCGAGCATCAATTTGACTGCACCGGAAAAACTTCTTTGGCCTTGAAAGAATATTGAATCGTTGTGTCCGTGAGATCGAAGTCCGGAATATTTTGGAAACGATCTAAGAAGAAATTTGCGACAAGCCTGGGCGGGGTTCGAATGTGATTATGCAGATACAGACAAAAGGGATTCACGCTATAAGGACCGCCAAAACCCTAGAAATAACGCTTTGAGTGAATGGGTTTCCACAAGAGGGTATGAATTACCAGTCAACGCCGTAGCTTTGGAGGATGCGAAGGCCACGAGCCAATATCGCAGAGCGTGGAGGCATCGTTCGCGTGAAAGTCGTGATTTCGTTACGTTCAAGAAAGACTACGAAGCCAAGCTCAATAAGCTCAAGAAGGTTCGTCAAAGGCGGGAACTTGAAGAGTCGGGCTTGTAGCAGTGCACCGCCCACATAAGACAAAAGCAGCACAGCCGCACAACACATCCCCGATCATGATCTTCACTGTCAGCATACCTATGCGTGGGAACACGAACAAACTTCTCGAAAATAGCCGAGCGGGAGCAATCTTTGAATTATCCTCGGTATGTACTCCATTCGATCCTCGATCGCCTAGATAAACGTGGCCTGCCGCCGTACGATCAGTACCAAGCCCGGGATGATGAGTGATATAATGGTCTTGAATCTAAGTATGACTCGGAGACAGTCGGAGACTCGAGCCGATTCACTACTTGGCAGAGAATATCCTGGAAATTTCATTGGGGAACACCAACCGCCAGGCTTCTATTAGAGAAAGGTTACTCAAAGTGTACTCTTTCCCTAATAGAAAGCTAGAGGTAGAGGGTTACCCCCGTTGAACCTGTGGTTGTTAACTGCCAGTCTTTTATCAGGAAAATAGTACTCACAATGTACTCTTTCCCTAATAAAAGACTGGCAGTGAACACCCATTCTCCAATAAGCAACGTTCCAAGCAGTATTAATTCAGTACAGTAACGTAGTTAAACTTTCCCTATCTGACCAGGTCCTTTCTTTTTCCAGAACATATACACACCGAGGATGTCCTTCGAATGTGTCAGCTTAATTGCAAGCGGATATCAATTTGCTCACCATTTGTGAGCCGAAAACGAGGGCAACGGACAGCGGAACTGAGTTGAAATGCATCAACGAACGGAGCGCAGTTAAAACTGGAATAACGAACTGATCGCCATAAGGTCCAACACCACAAACCCCGAATTGGATGACGAAGCTTTGGAGTTCATGAGGATATCGACGAGACTATGCTGGGGTAAGTTCGCTTTTTCGAAGAAGACCGCAAGAGAGGACTTGCATTATACCCAAGCCGCCTGCCAATGTGTATGATACGGTGCGGATAAACAGAGGAAGGGGAAAGGTCCCGGTGGGAAGTCTGACCCCCTTGAACCCGGATCGTCTACGAAAAAGATATACGACGGTGTAAACTGAGGCAGAATGTCAGGTAATAAAGCTGGTTTGAGTACAAGCAAACTTACGCTCCATAGCGATCATGAGGGCAATAAAGAGAACCACAGTTACTCCCGTTACAGTTGTCCTGGAAAGGCATCGGATACTACAAATTTACGAAGATTTTTTGTGCTCACGGAACGTTGGAATTGATGTGGCAGTATAGACCTCCCTCACTTCTTTCAACAATGGGAGAGCCTTCGGGACCGAATGGTTGAGAAAGAGCAGTCTAATCTAAAGGTGAGTAAGTGTTCTCGTCTCAAACGATCTACTTGCGAAAATTGCGACCCAGAAGACGATCAGATGAGCCAGCGGTGAGATGAAGAGTAACTGCAGAGTGTTGAGAGGGTGATAAGTAAAAGAAGACGAAGATCACTAACTATGGTGACTTGTCGCCGGCTGACTTCGAGCACCGCAAGAGTGGAGGAGAGCCGAAGGTACAACTTAGGAAAATGTTAGTTGCATATTTCTATATCCAACCAGAGCGGTCATACCTCGATAACGAAGGCGAACCCGGCCGCGGAGACGCTGAAATCCATTAAAGCGTTAAAGTTTGGTTAAACAAGGTGAGGGATGATTGTACGTAGCAGGGGCGGCGTATATTAAACCAGCTTGGAAGACACATAATGAGAATGGGGGCTCCGGGCCAGATTGTCGACCGAGGAGTAGTATGAAAGATATACAATAGATGATACAGGCGACGATTAAGTTGAACCAAGTTTTCATTCGGGTGACCGATTGAGAAAGTAAGGCGGGGAGCATCATGGCCATGAGCAAGACCAAGGCAGTCAACTGGAGTACATCAAAAGCCACGAAAGGTGGTGGTGGAGAGGGTGGTGGTGGAGAGCCAGTCTCCGCTGCGGATGTAATCGTTAATTAAACGACGGCCAATTGTTCAGAGTTCCTACCCCGCAAAACAAGACCGGCCATTTGAATCTCGCACTGGGACGAGGGACAAGAAAGAGCGGAAAGTGGTGGACTGGGAAAGAAGAGCCACAAGTCCCAGGTACACAATCCGCACCCTTATAGATATCGCGGAGATCATTTGATCACGGCGAATGGCAACCACAAACGCCCACATACCCCTGAGCGGTACAGAGCCCGTGCACTAGGGCTTTATAACAGTCACCCGAGTGTCAATTAAACTTGAAGCAGTCAGGTCCAGCCGAGTCCTGAGCGCTGAGCAGCAGTGAATCTTCAGTCCATCGACGCAGGCGGCAATCATGTATTCCATGCACTGGTCCGCACTGGTTCCACGGTTGGACAGTCGCCGATAATCAAGGAAACCTGGAACAAGGGCGTTGTTGGGCGTTGATTGGATGAGAAGTAACGCTGTCCCAAAATAGTAACTCGGTTGAGCTTTTTCGATTCGCCGTGATGATGGAATCCGATGGTTGGACTTTGTCCTATCACCGCTCTAAACCGCCGCTGATCTCACTGCCACGGTACCTGCTACAAAAGAAGATGAATCTACCTCGCCAAATTCCATCACATCCTCGCAATGCCCACAATTCTAGTATTCATCCTTCTGCTCCTCATGTTCATCGCAACAGCTCTATATGAGCGAGGCAGGCGTAAACAGGTCTGGTTGATTCAGTCCACCTGTAGATGTTGAGATTGATTGTTGCGCAGCTAGAGCTTCCGTCTCTTGGGTTCAAGGGAATATGGGACTCTTATCTCAACTCAGTCACCGATGCCTTTCGTGCGAATGCCGCCATTCAAGAGCGATGTCGGAAAGTATGCAACGATCTAATAATCGCATTTATTTCATTCCACTCAACGACTCCCAGTACGGCGACAAGCTATTCACGTTTGCTCAAGTTGGTCAATGGGTAGTCGTCGTGAAAGCCAAGGAACACGTCAAAGATTTTTACAATGCTCCAGAAGATGTGCTCTCCATGGAGGTCGCTGCTGAAGAGGTTCGTTTTGGTTTCCCTTCGATTCCTAAATATTAATCTTCACTTCTTTCAAGCTCCTACAACTTCATCATCTCGTGGGCCGCCAGTTTTGCGATGAAACCTATCACATTGCTGCGATCAAGACGTCTCTTAATCAGAATCTCGCGGATATCCTCCCAAACCTGGTGGATGAAGTTGTGTGCGGATATATAGATGTGTTGGACTCGCAGCTAGGGAGTGGTCACGGTGAATTTACCGTCTCATCCCACCGCTCTTTGTTTAACTGATATCACCAGACTGGAAACCAGTCCGGGCTCTCGATACATTCACGCGTATCATTTGCCGAAGCAGTAATCGCGTATTCGTCGGCCTGCCCTTGTGTACATCAATCTCCTGTTCTTGAACCTCCATCTGAGTTTCGCACTAGGTCGGAACGAAGACTACTGTCAGCTTGCAAGTCAATTCTCTTCAAACGTTCTTTTCTGCGGGCCGATGGTTAAGTTCTTGCTACCCCCAGTTTTTGAGACCGTTCGTTCCTTTCCTTCTGAATACCGATAGCACTTTAACCTCTCCATAGATTAGCTGGCCGGCTATTCCAAACAATCTTCCGACACCACCAGAGGATGCTCAAACATCTTGAACCTCTGATTACAGAGAGGCGAAAACGCAGTCCCAAACCCCACGACGGGACGCTTGAGGTAGAGCCTTTTCAGCTGTATTCTAGTCGGACCAACTCTGATACTTTTAGAATGACATGTTAGCATGGCTTATGGACTGCGCTCCTGCCGACCGTGAATATTCACCCGAATCTTTGGCGATGCGAATGCTGAACGTGAATTTTGTGGCGATTCACACCACAAGCAAGGTACGAAACAACTCGAGAGGGGTATTTGTACGTCTGAGAGCGACTTACAGACATTCACCCATGCACTTTATCATCTCGCGTCGAAACCATGTTACATTCCAATTCTCCGTGCCGAGGCCGAAAAGTGCGTTGACAAAAGCGACCCGACCACCTGGACCAAGGAGGCCCTCGGACGATGCGTCAGGCTGGATAGTTTCTTGAAAGAGTGTCAGCGCCTAAACGGGATGGGTGCCCTATGGATGCCACGTATGGCAGTCGACCATTTCACCTTTTCAGACGGGACAAAGATATCCCCTGGGACCTTTGTCGCTACCGCAGCTACCGCCATCCACGAGGATGCTGAGATTTACGAGCGCCCACTTGATTTCGACGGACTGCGATTTTCTGCCGTCCGTGAGCAGCGTAACGACCCGAACGACCTTGATACCTTTGAACCTGATTCTGATGACGACTGGAAACACCGTTTAACCGGCACATCTCCCCACTGTCTTTCTTTTGGTGGCGGTCGCCATATTTGGTGAGTCTAAGTTCTCTCCGTCTCTGCGCAACTAACTGTCGACCCAGTCCCGGACGTTTCTTTGCTTCCCTGGAGCTCAAATGCATGGTCGCGTACTTGATACTTCATTACGACGTTAAAACCCAGATCGAAGGAAAGCGTCCTCCTGACGAGTGGTTTGGACCGACATCACATCCTGCCAGTAATGCAGAAATATTATTTCGTAGAGTGCAGTAAAACCCATCAATTATAATTACTGAGCGACGTGGAAAATATAATCATATCCTGTAGTGGATTTCAGAGTCGTTACACTAATAAGGAAAGAAGAACGAACAGACACGAGCGTGGAGACAGAACAAATCAACGGAGGAATCTACCACGCGCAAGCTCATATCGTGATCGTTACAGTCTGTAGGAGTTGTGTATAGCATCGGCTGAGCGGAGGTAGGTGGTGTGGAGGGAAGCACGACCTGGTACGATGTTGCCTGAATAACACGATGAGAATCTGGGATGGAAGGGACACGAAATTGCATGTCGAAGGAGGGCACAGGAGCATTGGGCAAATATGAAGAAAGCGGATAGTTGGAAGACGGGCGCGCGAAGGGTTGGGCCGAGGAAGTCTGGCGGACAGAATTTCGGAGAAAGGATTTCAAAGCACCGATGGGCTGCGGCGCATTGACTGGGTTTCGGCGCACTGACTTGCGTGGCGCCTTCTTCTTTTGGTTCTTCTCGAGTTGAGTCTCGACTCGTGCGGTCTGTAAAAACTGGTCGAAGAAGGATGCAAGAGGTTTTAGCGTGCTATTCGCGGTCTGCTGCGACTCGCGATGAGATAGAGAGGTAAGGGCGGGGGCGGGAGAGCTTGTGGCAGGGGTTGGAGATGAATTGGGCACGGGCAATGTGATGGCTGGTGGCATGGGATCGTCAGCAGAGGGATTTTGTGCGAAAGCAGGAGTTTCTGAGAGATCAGTTGGAGTTGTCGACATGCGTGGAGTAGGAGAGATTTGCAGCTCCGAAAGTTCGAGTAGGGGCTGGGCAGGAGAGGATGGGTAGTGGCGGTGAGATCTCAACTGTAATGGAATACGAGCAAGCTTTGCGGATTGCACGATGATTTCCCTGGGTTTCGGGGACTCTACCAATATTCTACAACGAGCATCAGTTTCATAGTCTGCTTCAGTGCATGTGCAGGCAGTACCTGTTCGGCACTCTCATCAGCGAATAAAGTTTTTCGGCTTCGTGGAGGGGGACAAAGGATAGTGGCAGGCATGCTAACGGTCGCGAGGTTGGTTTGGAAGTGGTTTTCTTTTTAGTTATCGTCGAACCGTCCAGATAGATTCGTGCCTGCCATCCACTCAAAGTGTTTCTTTTCGTATTTCGGGCTAGTGCTTTGGTGCGACTGGAAAATGAATTGGAACGAGCAGGGTGAGCTTTTCGGGGATCTACAAGACTCCAGGTTCGGCGCTTTGTCTGGACGGGCTCGCGAGATGGATGTGGTCCTTCGACAAATGTAAGGGGATTTCTGGAGTGGGCGGTTGAATCATCTTGGAGCAAAAATTCGTCCGGATCAGCATGAGAGAGGACTGCAGCCCGGAGGATGCGGCTCCGGAGAGATTTCGATTGGTGGTGCGTATTATTAGCCGGGTACAACTCGATGCGAGGCGGGTTGGCGGACTCCTCATTGGCTGATTGGGTCGTTCGACGACTCTTCTTGGCGTAGGTCTTGGTCCGGGTGAGCGCAGAACGCCGTAGAAATGCATCCACGGACACCACCGGTTCCTCGCTGTCGTCCGTAGAGCCATCGGAGTCGAGGACCGCAATTGCAGGAACATCTAAATCTGCTGCTGGTGGACGCGAAATTGGTGGATTCGAAGTCGGCACGACGTAGAACCCGAGACAAGGGTCTGCGGCGAGCCGCATACTTTTCCTTCTGCTGTGATTCTGTGAACAGTTATCTCAAGAAAACAGTTCATCAAGTCGCGTTACCATTCTTAGGTTCTTAGCTTGACGTTGCGGCCCAATATCTCGCCAAGCCCAACCTAAGTACGCGAGTCAAGAGGACCCCTGATAATCAGGCCAAATGCCTGATCACAATCCCGGCAAATTTGGAGAAAATTTTCGTGTTTTGCCTGTGTCAAATCCCGGCAAAACGACCCAAATTTTGCCAAATTTCAGCGCAGGCCTGTGTAAAATCCCGGCAAACTCGGGAGCCCGAGGCTTTTTTTTCTTCAACCCTGTGTGTTTCGAGGAGTTCCAAGGGCAAACAACTGGTCTGGCCCAAAGATCACGTCGAACCCGTGCAAAAAACGGCTGTTGCGGACAAAATTTTGAATTTTTGGGCCTGGGGGGATACAAATTTGGTCCAAAATTCTGCTTAGGCCTGTGCTAATCCCGGCAAAATCATCCGATTTTGAGATTTTGAATCCCGGCAAGTTGGCCTCCGACTGGAACAGGCATTTTGGGTGACTATCAGGGGTCCTGAGTCAAGAGGTGCGCGATCTGCTAAGCGAGCCCACTGTGATGGGCACGTGCCGGTTGACCACCTTCCATATCCGGTCGTTAGGTCACCACTCTCACACGCAGCGCGACAACAAGCTGCGACGCGTCCGCCTGCTCCGACAGGCTCCGTCGCTTCTCGAGCTTGGTAGGGATAGCAGACACATCTGGCTGCTCCTGGGCCCTTTGAAAACCACATCCTGATCCCCGTAACCGCACCGCCGTGTACCGCCAATCTCGGTGTTGATAACCCCTCTTCGTCGTACATAAATGACTCCTGTACATCCCCATACCCTCAAGCTGGTTTCCAAAATGTTACCTTTCCTTCCGCTCCGACGCCATCTCGTTCGGGCGGGTTGATCACCGCGAAGCTTATTTTGAGGTTACCACCGGCCCCAGACCTCCAGGAAAATTCTCGTGTATAATGGAACATGTAAAGATGACAGAAATATTTTTGTACTTTTCTGCTCAATGCACGGCGCATACAACACGTCGCAGCTTCGCGTGTGAGAGGGTGACTGTCGGTGACCGGATATGGAAGGTGGTCAACCGGCACATGCCCATCATAGTGGGCTCGCTTTTGGCTCGCTTAGCAGATCGCGCACCTCTTGCGACTAGTACTCTCTTGCTCAAGAAACCGTGCGACTGTGGCGCTCGATTCCTTCAGACCGTTTCGGGGAATGGAATCAGTTTGTAATGGTCGACAACCATCAATATAGCCTCAATCGAAGAACTATCAGTATAGCTCATTCGAGCATCTTGGAACCAATCTTTCTTGGATCCCCCCTCTCAAAATCAAAATGGAAACGAGAATCATTCTGAGATAAACTTAGACGATGATCGAACGTTCGATTTTCAGGGTCACTTCAGGATCGCCTACTCACCGCAGTGCACCGCCTTTCCTCGAGGCTTTTCTCGTTCCAGAGGGCACTCTTCTATGAACATACATCTGATCCCCTCTTCGATACTCTCATTCACTGACCTCCACTAACTCTAGATGTGGTGGTCTTTGTCGACCCCGACCTTCCCTATAATACGTTTTCCCAGGGATTCTCTACGACTAGAAGTTCGAAAGGGAGACTCCCGTACAGAAACCGAAACTTCCACTCTACAAGAACTGCTACAATCTCGATGTAAAAGTCTCTTTTCTCCGTATCATCCGACTTGGTGGCTTTTCAAGTAGGGATTTCACTATGGCATTCCTCCAAAAACTTACTATTTCAACAGTGGGCACGCTCAAACCTTGTTTTGTGTCTTGGGCGATTTTTCTACGACCGACCAGGTTTGGTATTATAGGCGAGCGCTACCCGCTTATTGGAAAACTTTCTAACTTTGGACTTTTAGACAACATGTTTTGTTATCGGACGGCGGCACCCTGTACGTTGCCTATACGGGCTTGGTACATAACTCATTTTTCAACCTTTATAGGGGACTTGATTTCGTGCCGCACACCAATTTCACGGGCGACGACGATACTCCGATCATCGTTGTGCAACACGGTCTGACTGGTGGTACGTCTTGAGTGAGTTTTTGTGGCATTGCACCAATAAACTCCAATAGGCTCCCATGAACCTTATGTCCGAGCAATATTGGCACCCGCTTGTGCCCCGGTTGCAAAAGGTGGACTTGGGTACCGTGCAGTCGTCATCAACTTTCGAGGCTGTACGTTCTCGCGCCAACCATTCCATAATTCATAACGACAAAGTTGCAGGTTCGGGGGTTCCAATAACAAGCCCAAAATTCTATACCGCCGGACACACCGACGACCTCAGACAAGCTCTCATGTTCTTGGCCGCCAAATATCCTCGCGCCCCTCTCTTAGGACTCGGCTTTTCCATCGGAGCAAACATCATGACTAGATACTTGGCCGAAGAAGGAAGCCAGAGCTTGCTATCTTCGGCCTGCGTAGTTGCTTGTGTAAGTCTCTCTTTACGTCCGCGAGCGACCGCTTACTAGGTGTAGCCGTGGGACTTGGCTAAATCCACAGTCAGGTGAGTATTCTTTGATAATTCCAAGTCGAAGCTCATGGCTCTTAGGATGTTCGAAAGCCTAATGGGACGGCAAGTTTATCTCAGGGGCATGGGTAGCAATGTTCGCGCCTTGATTAAACACCACTACAAACCCCTCGCGTTGGAAAAACCCGACCATCCCATTGCAGCTGCTGTCCATCGCTTTCTGGCGGTGAAAAACCCTACAATCGCGGACTTTGACGATACTTTGACCCGCTTCGTCGGAGGAGATCCCCCAACCTTTCCTTTTCCTTCACTGCTGTCCTACTATTCGTGGGCGTCAAGCGGCCATGTTGTGCAGGACATTCAGGTTCCCTTCCTCGCAATCAATTCTTCCGATGACCCCTGTTGTTCCTATGTCCCCTTCAACCACGGGGGCAATAAATTCGTCGTCACCGCTCTCACCAATAAAGGCGGCCACTTGGGGTGGTTTGAGACGAGTCGAAAACGATGGTCGACTCGACCTGTACTCGAATGGCTGCAGTTGGTTGGGCGCGATCTGGTCCATGATGAAACGCTACGGGATTGTTTATCATTGCATACCGACGACGCGGGATATGTGCGAATGGCGGGGGAAGATAAACTGGGGTGCAAAGCAGCTGGGAAGGGCGGAATAATCAACGGCAACCGACCGGAGCGTAACTTATTCCAAGGACTTTGAACTACGGCGACTAGATTATGGTCAGTGTTACTTGCGGAACCTTGCAATGTTGCCTGATATCAATGTTCGTTGTTATAATCAAGTCGCACCTCAAGTTCGGATTGCGGGACTAAAAGTTTGAGCTGGTGTGGGATCTCTCCCCTCTTGATTGTAGGGGTTGAACTGACATAGAGATTGTTCGGCGAATGGCTTTTTGTTGATGATGGCAAAGCACACCCGGTATAAAACCCCGGTCGTTATCTTCCTGTTTACCATCCTCTTATTATTGCCCTGGAAGCTGGTTTCTTCGCCTCGTCTCTTTTTTCATGTCCGTGTCGTTGGATACCACCGGCCTGGACCCTCGGACACCGACTTTAATCTTCAATTGTCTGGCCGTCAGCGGTCTCATCTTGTTGCTTGCAACAGTCGTCCCTGCCGCACTTTCCCCAAATATTTCCAGAAGTAAAACCTGGTTCAGCATGATTATTTCTTGGATGGTCTATGCCTCGTCGTACATGCTTATTCTCGGCCACCAATTGGGTCCGGACCCACCGAGGGGAATATGTGGTCTTCAAATGCTCTTCATTTATGCGTGTCGTAAGAGTTGTCCGTATTTTAGATCTCCATCTTCGCTCATGCTGCGCTTGATATATATAGCGCCGTTGTGAGTCCCAGTTATTATTGTTGAAAATTGACCAACCCCAGATCTCCAGAACCGCATTCACTGGATTGGCGTTTGTCCTCGATGTACGTGCCTGGTCCCTTGATCCTAAAACATACGCACATTTCTGCCCTTAGGTCTATCTCAGAATAACGGGGGCTCTTTTCACTAACAAAACCAACCACAAGTATACGATGGCAGTAAGCCAACCTTTTGCTACTTTGATTCTTGACATTGACTCGTTCTCGATCGAAAACTCAGTTGCTCACTGTTCCCTGGGCACTATTCGTGGTCATTGCCGCAGAGGCGTTGATTGTCCGTCTCTGTATATCCTCTTGACATCCTCAACAACTTTGTTCTTCCAGGTTGTCGGTGATTTCGCAGAAATTCAACGCGATCCAAACCACATGTATTGTCACAGCGTGGTTGACACTCAGTCAGTTCTGTGTTTTTTTTGCCCACCGCTGTCACAAGGCTCACTCCCCGCATGTAGGACCCGAGTCTCCGCTTTCCTTTGTGTATTTGGCTTAGGCACTGCCCTGTGCCTGGAAAGTACGCTATTCTACCTCCCTTCGCTACTCTACCGCTTACGGAAGTACAAGTCTGGACAGCAGTAATTTTATACCGGAATTGGGTTCGATTCCGCCACCTCACTGGCAGTACTAAAATACGCGACTTGCGTCTCTCGTCCCTTATCCGGCTTCTTGTTTTTACCTTGCAGACTTCCACCGGACTGGGGTATAACTCGGGTTGCAATTTTTTGAAGACCAAGGTTGCTGATGGTTGACGCAGTCTCGGTGCCACTGTAACGGGTCAGAACGTGACGGAAGGACTCGCACTCTGGAGTGCAGTATGGCCGATACGTAGAACACTTTCTTGGTCCGTTATTTGTTCGAGGATTTGACCATTTCACATAGTGCCGGTTTTATGTGGAATCGCCTTCGGTACTCAGCAAGTGAGTTGAAAACAGATACTCCTCTAATCTACTTATGCCCTTAACAGGATATACTACGTTGTTGGATGTTCTGGAGGCCCGGAGTGAATGGTGCGAATTCGTCGACTCTGCCACAGCACAGTCATAAAACCGAAACTGTTTGAGGGACCAGCTACTATCTGATTATGCAGCCACACTCACGACAATAAGATCGACATCCTGTATTTTGCAGGTTATCGAGCCCTCGGAGAGGTCCGTGATCATCTCGAACGGCGATAGATGACAGATGACAGAAGATGAGTGCTGAGCGTGAGGGACGGATCTTTCATCTCCTGCTTGACGGGAAAGTCAACGACGATGAAAGAATTTCAAGTTATGCGTACTCTAGGCCGGGTCTCTGGCACATTCGTCGCACGGCGACCATTGCTCACTGTGCTAAGGAGTGTCGACAGAAACGAGAATCAGTTACAGTGGAAGCAGCGCTAACAACGGCTCCTGGGCCTGACCTGAAAGCAGCTGAAAGCTAAAGGATAGTAAGGTCAAAATTGAGTCATGTATAGCTGCGATTAGATCACGGAGGGCCCGCTTATAATTAATGTGTTTGTAAGCACCGGGGCCCTCCGATCTTTGAACTTGGCCTCTGAGTCTGAACGGCGTTTACTTCGAAGACGGCCACTTGTGCTGATAGCCTCGCTGGGCCCGCTGCCCGTTTTATACAAACTAAGCTAGACGGCGTTCAATGGCAAAGACAGGAAAAGCTCAAAACGTTGAACCAGCCAACTCCGTTGTGTATCCAAAAGATGATCATCCTTCATATTCTCTCCTACTTCGTCGCTCCTTCCTGGTCGCAGTGATTTAGTCGCAGTGCAGCTGCACCCCGAGTTGTCTGTTCGATCGATGTTCTTTCTGTAGCTGGTTTCCCCCTTCTTCCCTTTCCGCAATTCCAACATATTGCTTCAGCCATGGGATCTCACACCCCAATCGTCATTTTTAATTTCCTCGCCGCAGGCGGATTTGCGATGCTCCTTGGGACATTACTTCCAGCGATGCTCTCTGCCAACATCCACCGACGCAAGACTTGGTTCAGCATGATAACCTCTTGGATTATTTATGCGCTGTCGTACCTCTTCATCCTCGGACATCAATTTGGCCCCGAGCCGCCTCGCGGGCTATGCGTCCTCCAAATGATTTTCATTTATGCATCTCGTAGGTTTACCTCCCTGGATTCATTCTCAATCTAAATGTTTGACTGCATAGCACCGCTGTAAAATCGCGAACTAATTATTCACGGACCTCTTGTCTCACCCTCTTTCTTTAGAACTGCCATCAGCGGCCTGGCTTTCATTATTGATGTGGCGTTCTCCAGAATTTTAACTTCCCGTGTCGTTTCGCTCAACTCTTTCAGACACATCTCAGCATTACCGAAGCACTCCTCACAAGCCGTGTCTACCACGGGTATGCTCAACCTGTGAACATTTATTTATTCATTATTTTCGCTGCCTTTCGTTGAACCCGTAAAATCAGCTCATCCTTGTCCCTTGGGCATTTTTCGCGGCAGTTGCTACAGAGGCATTACTTGTATGACATCGAGTCGAGGCTTCACATTATGACTCATTTTCGCGCAGGCTGTTCAGGATTTTAACGACGTCCAGCGAAATCCAGCCAACATGTACTGTAACAGCAGGTCTCATGTACAATGAGCGACCCCCTTCATTTTCCTGCCAGGTCGCGGAGTTAATCTTCCTTGGAAAGATATCTAACCACTTCCATCATCTGTGTCATTGGCTTGAGCGTAGCGTTGTGTCTCAGAGTCATAAGTGAGAGCTCACTGACGTCTTTCTTTACTCCTCTTTCTCAATCCCTCGCAGTCTGGACTGCAATTATCCTGTACCGGAATTGGGTTTTATTTCGCAGGCTCAGCATGCAAACGACCCAAAGCGAACTACGCCTGTCCTCTCTGATTCGCATTATGCTTTTTAGCATAATGACGACGGGCGGTTTGGGGTGAGTACCCGAAAAATGAATGTTGGCAAGCACTGGTGACGCCTCAAATTAAACTGCAGTCTCGGTGCCTTTGGCGTGACCTCGAATGTTGGAGAGGGTGTTGAAATTTGGAGCGCTCTGTTACCAATTTGTACCTGACTCCCCACTTCATATGCTCTCCTGACCCTGCCCGACAGTGCCATTCTTGTGCGGGATCGCTTTTGGGACCCAAAAGGTAAGTCCATTGCAAACCTAGCGTCTCAGCTAATTTCGTCCAGGATATTGCAAGTTGTTGGATGTTCTGGAAATGGCGAACGCGGAGCGCGGCTGCAACCTCGACGACCAAGCTGCCCAAGCCATCCGAGGAGTTTGATTAGTCGCTTGTCAGCGTCCTGGCGGCGCTACTTCGGTCCTTACTTCGGCACGAAACTTTAGCAAAGAGATGATGTACATTCTTTTGATTCAGTAAATTTCAGGCTCTACTTAGGAAGAGCTTCCAACTCCAACTTCAGCCCTTTCAGCACCTCGACCGCGGCAGCAATCTGTGCATCTACTTCGCTCGTCTTTGGAACTTGTCCCTTGAGCGTACGGACCTGCACTCCCTGTTCCTGTATCTTCGCCTCTAACGCAATATATTCCGGAGACTTCGGGCCGGTGTCCACTTTCGCTGCCGCAGCTGCCTTTTTGGCAGCGGCAGCCTGACGTTTCGAAAGAGGAGGAGCAGCAGCAGCCGGGGTCGCCTGCAACGGATCCGCAGTCGCCTCAGCCGGAGGGTCTATCCCGCCGAACTTGAGCCGGAAAGTCTCCGCCATGCTTTCCTCGATCTTTTTGAACAAATGATCCGGCTTGCCAATCGTGTGGCCCGCGAGGATGTCGGTGGAGAGGACGGTCGGGACGGCGCGCGCAGGGGCGTTCAGTTGAACGAGGATGGCCTCAGAGGTCGCGGGCATGAAGGGGTATATCAAAGTCGATAGGACGTAGATAAGATTAACTGCGCGCGAGAGAACTTGGGCGCAGCGGACGGGGTTCTCGGTCATCAACGCCTTGTTGAGACCGGAGGCCTGCAGGTAGGTGTTTCCGAGGCCAGAAACATGCATAACGGTTTGAAGGCCCAAGCGAAGCTTCACGGCATCCATGGCGTCGATGTAGACCTTGAGGAGCTCGTTTACTTCTTCCACAAACTTGGCGTCAGCTGCGTCGTCAAGAGGGATCGGTCCAGGAGTGTCCCCGCCGTCTGGCAACACGCTATTGTATTGTGAAGCCACGAACTTGAGCGTTCTGTTGACAAAGTTCCCGAAGCTAGTGAGAGAACCGCCATAAGTAAGATTCTTGTTGAAAGGAAACGACTCACTTGTTCAGGAGAATGTTATTGTTGGCCGCAATCTACGAATCTTCTTCAGCTTTACACATCGAAAAGACAACAATTCGCTTACACATTCGGCCCACGAGAAGGTAGAATCTGCGTTTTCTGGCCTCGATGACAGCAAGTAGTACCGCCAGACAGATGCTGGTATTCCGGTTTCTTTGGCGGCTGGTCCGAATACGCCACGACCACGGCTCTTGGAGAACTTTCCACCCTCGTAGTTCAAGTACTCTGCGTCGGATTATTAGTCCTCTCGGAGTAGAGGGGCATCGAATCTCACCGGTCGAGTTTACGTGGTGCAACATGGTCCAATCGCGACCGTCTCCGAGTTGCACCGATGGCCAATAGACGGTGTGAAAGTAGACGTTATCTTTGCCCATGAACTGGTAAAGCGTCACGTCTTTGGGATTAAACCACCACTTTTTCCATTCAGGGGTGTAGTTGGCGGTGATACTAGGATAACCGATGGGCGCGTCAAACTGGAGAATCAAATTAACGAGGTCGGCCACACAACTACGTCGGCACGCACCCAAACGTCTAAAGCGAACGTCAGCATCGAGCTACATAGACACTGAGGTTGGTTAACTTACACAGCACCTTCCCCTGCATCCCAAACTCATCGCCCGCTTCGACGGGCACAGGAACCCCCCATTTTAGGTCGCGAGTGAGCGGAGTGGGATACAAACCACTAATAAGGCGCGCGTCTATAATTTCGCCATCCCCGTTGATAACCGAGTTCGAGGCCCATTTCCCCGCTTTCCACGACTGTTTTATCCAATCTATGGTTCGGTGTTGCACCTCGTTGAGCCGGAAATACATGTGGGCGGATGTTCGCGTCGTGACGGTGTGCGTTTTGTCGACGAGACAGCGCGGCTTGATCAACTCGACTGCGTCCAAGGTTCGGGTGCAGTTGTCGCATTGGTCGCCTCGGGCGTCCTGTGCCGTTGTTAGTACTTGCCAGAAGAAAATCTAATTAGACGGGATACCTCGTATCCGCAATGGGGGCATATTCCCTCTACGAATCGATCCGCGAGGAATCTAGAATGGTTAACTCGCGCTCGCTGAAAAGACTTGAGCCTCACTTTGGGCAACCTTCACAGTAAGTTTGTGCCTTGTTCTGTTTCTCGAGCAAATCGTGCTTCCCGAGGTTGGAGAAAATCTCTTGCGATATCCTGCATTGACAATTAATTCTGCTCTGCGAGATCCTCGGGCGGACACGCACTCCGTATGCAGGGGGGTGGATGTGCGGCCAAAGTGATCGAATCTGGAAACTAAATTCAAACTTCGCAGCGAAAGGGCGCGGAAAGCATACCCGATATCGAACCATTCATACGTGGCTTTGTGGACAAGGTGGTACTTGTCGCACAGCTCGCGGGGGTGATATGCCCTCCTTAAGTGCCTGGGTTTCCGTGGCAGTTCCGTATTCGTCTGTACCACAGATATACAGCGTCGTCCTGTTTCGAGTTCCTGGCCAAGGGTCAGTTTTATATACATATATAAAGTGGTCGAATGTACGCACGACTATATCTAAAATGCGCAGGACCACTTAATTCACGAAAATCAATGACTTAAACAACACCCACCGACTAAAGACGTCGGCGCTGAGGGTGCTGCCAATGATGTTCCCTTATTCACACTCAGCGAATGAATTCATCGACAGGTCCAATAGCTTACCGAGATGGGGGACATTGTTGCAGTAAGGCAAGGCAGAAGTAATCAAAACATTTGGTTCTCCACTCTTGGGGAGTCTACGCGTGGAAATTCAGGACTAGATCGAGATCACACGAGGACTCGTACATGGCTGGATGACCTGGTTCTGGAATAACTCGCAAGACGCCTTCCGCAGATCGAATCTTCTGCGCCATTGTGGATATTTTACGCGACACCGATCCGGGCTTATAGTACAAGGTTAAGAGAGAAAAACGAAGGCGAGACAGGCTGGTTATCGATCTTTTATAATAACTTGGCTGACTCGAGGGAAGGTTGTTGGACAACAAGCCGAAACAATCCAGCAAGTTGCCCGGAGGGAGATTCCGCTTTCGTTCTCCTGCGTAGCGAAAAGTGGAACCTAGAAAGTTTCGCCAGCCACAAGTCGGAAAGAGGTAGAGCCAAGTTTGAACGGCAATCTGCTGCACAACAAGCCAAAATAATTTTCTATATTACGTATTCCATCAATTGCCGGCCGGGCCGGCATCGCGCCTTGACGCAACGGAATGGCTGCATCGCGCCCTTAAAGTCGTATCTCACCATGGTTTTGCAACGACAGACTGATATGCGACCATCCGAACGAGACGACCATGCTGCCATCTTCAACTCGGAACTGGTTCATAACCTAAAATATTCGCCGACACAGGATTAATACGATTTTCTTAGCCTAAGGAATTCACCCTCCAAGCCGTCCTCATTGGCCTACTTATCGGCTGTCTCCTCTGCTTTGCCAACCTGTCTTTCGGGCTTCAAACAGGATGGATTTCGATGTAAGCGTGCGCGGCGTCCAGTCGAGTGATCATAACCGACGTATATCTCAAGGATGTCCTTGCAATCGGCTCTAATTGGTTTCCTCATTTCTCGAATGCTTCCAATACCTCTCAGCGCGCAAGAAATTATTGTCGTTCAAACTACCGCGGTTGCAACGGGAGTACGTGCACATTTCCTTCTGTGGTATATTTGGTCTAATCCACCTCAAGACCATGCCTTTGGCAGCTGGCTTTGTAGGGATTATTCCCGCGCTCAAATTGCTCGACGTGGTTCGAGATGGGTCACCGCCCATCCATCTCACTTGGCTGGCCGCCGTTGGATGGTCATGTTCCGTAGCATTTTTCGGGTAAATATGCATTATGGTCCACCCACTGTCATTGCTGATAACGATTACAGCGTTTTCCTCTCTCCTCCGATACGCAAACAAGTGGTGAGACGCTTTAATCTTAATTCAGACCCGTAATATTGACCCTTCGTAGATTATCAAGGAGCAGCTCGCCTTTCCTTCCGGTAATTTACTCACTGGACTATATTTCTATCTCGTCCAATTGACTGTGCTTCTATCTAGGTACGGCAACTGCTCAATTAATTGCCGTCTTACACAAGATGCCCCCGCCGGACACTACCATACGGCGGCGTGTCACTGCGGGGTACATTCCAGTAGAAGAGGAAGATACGGCTATCCCTCAAACAGACGACGAAACAGATGACATCCCTGTTTCCGAGACTGTTCAGTCTCAAGGCTGGTCGGCCTTGGCCTCAAGCTTCGCCGCTTCTGGTGCCTTGACACTGGCCGCTTATTTCTTCCCTGCCTTGTTTTCAATTCCGCTTTTTGGTACATACTTGGCCCAAGAATGGCTGTGGACGTTTACTCCGAGTTTGGCGTATGTGGGACAAGGTTGACTATTTCTCGACCTTCTTGTCGTTTCAACCACTGATATATTGCAGGGATCATCATGGGTCTGATTCGTTCATTTTTTTCCTCCGAAATTTATCTTATTATTCACAGGTTTCCCGACAACCTTGAGTATGAGTTTGGGGATGTTGGTGGGATGGGGTGTTCTCTCGCCCATTTCCAAGTTGTATGGTTGGGCGCCGGGCCCCGTTGGAGATATGACCGATGGTGCCCGCGGCTGGATATTATGGACGTCGCTCGCAATCATGTGTGCCGACAGTCTCATCTCTCTCCTCCCTGTCGTGGCGGAATACATCACCGGCCTTTTGCCGCGACGGGCCTTGGCAGCTCAAACCAAAGAAGACTTCGATACTGAGACCGAGGATAGACTCGTGCCCAACACCTGGGTCCTATGGGGACTCCTCGGCAGTGTAATTATCGGAACACTCCTTGTTTGGGTCGTGTTCGGCAACGACGGAATCAAACCATGGGCCACGCTTCTTGGTTTCGGCCTAGGTGGACTACTCAGCGTTCTCGGGTGAGTAGGCGATATTGTCTTTTCAGCCGAAATCTGACATATCCCAGAGTACGGGCGTTGGGCGAAACAGATCTTAATCCCGTTTCTGGCCTCGGGAAAATATCGCAGCTCTTCTTTGCCTGGATTCAACCTGGCAATATCGTCGCAAATCTTATCGCAGGCGGGGTCGCTGAGGCGGGTGCTCAGCAGTAAGGAGCCATTCCATTACGCCACTTCCGGCATACTTACTTCTCGTAATTTCAAAGGGCAGGCGACCTTATGCAAGACTTGAAGACAGGTCATTTATGCGGAGCCTCACCTCGCGCCCAATTTTTCGGTCAACTCGTCGGATCTGCGGTCTCGATTGTTGTTACCACCACAGCGTATACGCTATACAACCGCGCGTATGTTATTCCCGGACCTTCGTTCCCCGCTCCGACAGCGTATGTCTGGCTTAGTCTTGCGCGCCTGTTACGTAAGCATTCTGCATTCCTCGCTGTAAGTACTTATCTGTCTTATTGTATGCTTTATTATTCTAGGAGACGGCCAGCTCCCTCAAAACACCGAGATCTTCATGATCTCATTTGCTGCTCTTTTTGCTCTCGTTTCTGCCGTCAAGACATACGCTACTGCGCGTCAAGTTTGGTATGCGCAGTGGATACCGTCCGGTGTTGCTTTTGCGATCGGCTTCCTCAACACACCCTCGTTCTCGATAGCGCGTCTCATTGGTGGAATTATCGAGTACGTGTACCGAACCCGGTACGCGAAGACCAAGAGCGATATCCGCCTCATTGTAATCGCGAGCGGATTTGTGTTGGGCGAGGGTGTCGTCAGCGTCGTTTCCTTGGTGATGAAGACGTCGGGGGTTGGTGTTGTGAGTTGCTGGGGATGTCTACCGGGACTCTGTGGAGGATGTCCTGCGTGAAAGTCAGACTTTGGTTTCATTCTGGTAGAGAAAGTCTTTCATTAGAACTGTGTATGTATTGTAAAGTAGCGCTCTAATGGAGTTGAAGGATTGTGAAGGCGACTCGGTTAGTCTCCTCCTTCGCCCTCGTCGTCTGAGCGGTCGTCATCCGCGTCCGTGAGGGAGGTCATGACGGCCCTGCGAACTGTTAGCGCTCGAAATCGACGGAGAAGACATTTTGGCGTACCGCGCAATGACGCGCCAGATCAGGTAGTACCAGAAGATGTTCAGCCACTGCAGCAGTGCAAGTGGCACAAATATCTGGTATTTCATCCACCACACGAGATATGTTCCATCCGCGGGATCCCATCGCTGTGCGTGTGCCCTGGGGCGATGTCAGGGTACAGAGAGGGGACAAAAATGCGACTGACGGGATTAGATCGAACTCGGTCGCGACAGACCAGAGGATAACGAGGCTAAGATAATGCCGAAAGTACCTAGGCGCTGGTGTCAATGGGACGGGACGAACGAGGAGATTGACCACACACGTCCACACATATGTGAAAATGGCGAGAGAAACGACTTTTGCACGCTTGAATTGCAGGTAGTTTATCACCTTGGAGAACTAGCCGCGCAATGAGACGGAAACGGTGGGCCGAGAAGACCAGGCTCACGGCAAAGAATGCGTCGGGAATATCCATGGATAGAAAGACCGCGTTTCCGACCAAGGTGAGATTCAGCATGTAACCCCAGCTAGGGTTTCTGTCAGGCAACCGGATGGACAGTTAAATATGAGGAGACGCACCCTACTAGCCAAAGGGTGACAATGTGGTGTGCGATGAATTCATAGTAGTCTGAACGTGGTCGCTCGAGGCGGAGGACGAGGATGAGGAACTCGTGAGTCCAATGAGCGGTTTGCATGAGGTAGTAGTGCTTGAGCTCAGGCTTCATGTCCCAGTGAGGATAGTCTATTGAGGCAGGGATGAGCTCCATTTACGGGACAGAGAACACATCGCGAACCGAGCCAAAAGTATTCTGTTCTATACCACCAGGTCGGCAATTGCGACATGACACGCTGTAGAGCGTCTTTTAGTGAGGCGATGGGCTGGAGACATGGAGAACGCACGTAACCCCACCCTCCAAAAAGAGCGAAGTAGATGACTGAATATCCCTGCTCTCCAAACCTAACAAGCTTGGCTTCCTTTTTTATTCCAAAGTATTTGGCGACGGGTCGGCATAGTGAAACAACGACGGTTTGGCGAAAGCACGCGGAAAATAGAACATAGTACGCGATGAACAGGAGGTCGGACCAGCTTTTGGCGTAACGTGGATCGGCAGGGTCCGACGTAGGGACCTTGTTGGAGATGAGAAATAGAGTTCTGAAAGGGTTGGACAGGCCGAGGAAGTCAAGTCGAGGTGTTAAGAGTTCCCAGATGAAATACAAGAAGACGGGGACGAGTAAAAGCTTGAATGCCGCGACTGAAAACCTGTAAGCTCCGTGTGTCGATGATGAGGAAGACGGACCTGGATCGACAACCCACCGCAACCAGGGAGAAGCAGTGCGCATGGTTTGCGTTAGTCCGCGTCGAAACTTTCTGCGTAATATATTATGCTTCAGCAACTTTGGCAATGGGCCGCCGTGTCGAGATTTGGTCAACCTCTTGACATAATCTACGCTAGGAGTGTCCCAAAGTTGTGAAGGAGTCCGCAATAGGTCCCTGGCGCGACCATTGCGGTGGGGCAGAAAGAAACTTTGGAGTTTCGAAAATTCGGCGCGTGGTTGTGGACAACTTTTGGAGCTCGTGGATGACCGCGTTTGGTCTTGTGATCATCTTGTGCCGAGAGGTGTGGTTGATCTCTGGATCGGCAATAAGATGATGTGATCAATTGGTGATGGCCGCGACTCTTGTGTCGACTCTGCGGATTCCTCTGACCACAGAAAGACTTGAGCCTTTTTGGGTTGTGCTCGGAGAAGTATAGGAAGGAGTTCCTCAATAAATAAAAACACGCAGTCGAACTTTAGTTGAACAAAAACTCGCCGCACTGAGTTGATGAGATGTGGAGGCGTGAGAATTTATTCGCTGGTCCAGATGTGCTATTTCGTCTCCTGCTCGCAACCTGCTCGACTCCGCTACTCTTATACTCATACTTGAAGCTGCCAAGCATACTAGGGTTGACTCTAAACAGCGTAGACCTCAGACTGCGGCCACGACAGTGCCACGCATGAACACGTTGCCCTCAAGCTCCTATTAGCACACATATTATTGCGTCACCGCAACAAGCGCTCAGCAAAACCATGTCTCGCCTTGAGCTCGCTAGGATCCCTGCGTTAACGTTTTACAAGGATTCCCCCACAGAAGCCCGACGTACCAAAGCGATTCCACAACTGATTTGTCTCGGGAAACCTTGCAAGTTGTACACTCCTGCGGTAAGTGCGAGAACAGACAATTGCATTGGCTGCGAGGTTCTGACAACTGGGTCAACAGGTAGTTCGATGCCATTCCCTTGGGGGTTCCGGAACAGAGATCGACTGGAAGGTATGTTGTGATTGTCGAGACACGTATGTTGTCCTTGAAAGTGTGAAATAAGTGTGAGGCCGATCTTCCCGAGTCGTTGCGGTTCGGCAGAGTCGAAGTCTCTTGCGAAGGTACAATAAACTTCCCGCGGACCGCCTGGTATCAGTCTGACGGCACATGTACAGGATGGTCCCGAGCGGGTGACCCATTTGTGCTGAAAGGTTTGTATATTTTCTTCTTCTTTGCTCCCTCCTAATCGGTTCAGGTTCATGCTCTCTCGAGTACCATCTGGTCCAAGTTCCTGGCAGCTTGCGCAACTCCGATTCCGACAATCAGTTTGGCGACAAATGTACGAGCACCTCAACCAAAACGGTTCTGTCAGAACTGACTTTCTCAGCCTTCGATGTGGCCTCTACTATTTTCACCGTCATCTGGATCGCATTCGTGGCCTTGATTGCCTACTCTTTTCTACGTTCTTGTTTGCGCGGGCCAGAAAATCGGGTTGGAGGACGCCCGGACCCTGGTCGCCCCGGAAACTTAGGTCCTGGATCCTTTCCAGGTGGATTGAACGACGATTCCCCTCAGCCGCCGCCATACTCCAAAAGTGCGCCTGCTGCTGACGAAGGATGGAGACCCGGCTTCTGGACTGGCGCTGTTTTGGGCGGTCTCGGAACACACTTCTTTAACAATCGACAAAATCCACGTGCATATGACTGGGAACGCGAGCGCGACCGGTCCTATCAACCTCCCACCGGTAGCATGTTTGGCCAACGAAGGAGCTCGGCCCGCTCAAACTCGGACGACAGAGGTGAAGGGTCTTCCAATCTTGGCGCTATGCGACAAAGCACCGGATTTGGTGGCTCGAATGTACGATGAGTGCGTCACTGCTCCGCGCTCTGTAGTAGCCCTTTATAAAAATAGGTCCTCTGTTGTAGCTTCACCGGGGAAGGTTTTTCACTAGAGCTTTGCGCTCTTGTATCTCGATTTTACCGGTAAATAGCCGTGTTGTATTTCCACAAGTTCAATTGGTCGTCGGGGCGATTCCCATCAAACTCCACAAAGGCTGCGCGGTGCGTGACCCAGTCCGGCCAGGATAATCGTCGGCCCAGGTGAAGGAAAGATTTTCCCAGTCGGCATAAGTGATCAGAGGGTATGCAACGTCGAAGTTTCGGCAAATCGTATGCCCTACAGGGAACTTTTTCGGGAAATCCTCCCAGTATTTAACCAAAAGATGGTACAAGCAACGGTGTGTCCCCAAATCGATACAACGCGATGAAGACTTTCCTGAGTTTGACGGCTCTCGCCGTTGCTGTATCGCCTGTTGCATCGGTCGCGGTTTTTGGCCAATGTGGTGTAAGTATCTGGCGCACTTGCTTGATTTTCGATGCCTGATTTCTTTTTGAAATACAGGGGCAAGGATACACTGGTTCTACCGTCTGCGATGCTGGCAGCACTTGTACCGAACTGAATGCATGTTAGTCCCGACACTCCATGTCATCCATATAACTCAACCCTCTGATTTCTTCTTCATAAGTTTTCTTCCAATGCCTTCCGGTCACAACCACCGGCACGGCCACGGGCACGACCACCACGGTCACGACAACGTCCACGGCTCCTCCTTCTTCTTCGGGGACTTGTGCCAACCGTACCAAATTCAAGGTACCGTTGTCACTTCTTTCGCCGTACCTCGATTTTCCCACTCACCGGTCCCACAGTTTTTCGGCGTAAACCAGTCGGGTAGGCGCAAAAATCATCTCTCTGACCTGTTTCGACTAAGATAAATGAAGGCGCTGAATTTGGAACGGGCGCTGTGCCCGGAACATGGGGAAAAGACTTCACCTTCCCTGCTCCAAGGTATAGTCCAGTCTACCGCTGAATCCCCATGTTCTCATATCGTGAACAACAACAGCTCCATCGATGTGGGCACAATTTACTGCTTCAATCATAATCTGGATTAACATTTTTGGGCGCAGTTCTTTGTTGGGAAAGGGTTCAACTTCTTCCGCGTGCCGTTCATGATGGAGCGGCTGGTCCCCCCTGCGACTGGCATGACCGGACCTTTCGCTAGCGGGTATCTCGCTAACTTGACGGCTGTAAGGACGACACCTTGCACATTTACTCTGGGTTAACAATTTCTGCCATAGACGATCAACTACATAACCGTCACCAAGGGCGCCTTCGCCGCTTTGGATCGTCAGTCACTTCCCTTCTTTCAATAACAACTCATTTACTGAAGGAAATTCTAGCCCACAACTTCATGCTCTACAACGGCGCCGCCATCTCGAATACCGCCCAGTAAGTGGTTTCTTGAATTATTCATTGTTCGATGATCGTGACACCCTTTCTTAGATTCCAAACATGTCTGTACATTTTTATTCGCTCCCCGCAGGACTCTGACTTCTCACCTAGTCTGGACTAACCTCGCCGGTCAATTCGTAGGTGGTTTTTGAGCGCATGTTGCCGTTATATTTATTTTTCGCCGTAGAAATCGAACTCGAAGGTTATTTTCGGTAACTACAGCAATCTCAGCCCTCGGGAGCCTTCTCAATAATCTACACAGACGTGATGAACGAGCCCAATGGTATCCCCGCGTCGACAGCATTCGCCCTGGTGAGCGTTGTTTCACTCGGACGAAGCATCTGAACGCTAAATTCCGTGTTTTCCCCAGAACCAGGCAGCGGTTAACGGTATCAGAGCCAGCGGAGGTGGGTTCTTGTGGTACCTGTGACTGGATTCATCGCTGAACGGACCCCAACTAGCCACGAGCCAGTTGATTCTCGTTGAAGGTGTGTTTTCTTCCAAAAGCGATCGCCGAAATTCACCCGACATCTTCGACTCTAGGGACATGTATGTGCCTCTTTTATTCCTGCGCGCACAGCCAATACTGAGCCGCCTTCCCAAACTAGCTTGGACTGGAGCGTGGAGTGAGTCCGGGTCATGATTTCCTTGAATTGGAACTAATTTTGTGCGCACCAGCCTGGGTATCGTCTGGCAATTCAGGTAACTTTGCCTACCGTCGGCACATCTGGTAACTCTACTAACCGTTGACCAGCGGTGTTCGGCGCCATCAAAGACCCCAATAACAACACTGCGATCCGTGAGGAAAGCGCCTCGTCCTCCGTTTGGATGCTGATATCCCCTCAGAAATGCACCAGTACCTCGACAGCGATGGTTCGGGAACTAACGAAGTTTGCGTATCGTCCACGATTGGCGCCGAGCGTCTCGCTGCCGCCACGGCATGGCTCAAGGCCAACAACTTGAAGGGATTCTTGGGCGAGATCGGCGCTGGAAACAACGCGCAATGCATCAGTCGGTGTTTCTTTCGCGAATCAGAAAGGAAAACACTAATGTTTTTTTTTGCAGCTGCTGTCAGCGGAGCCCTCTGCGCAATGCAACAATCCGGCGTATGGATTGGCTTGTCCTGGTGGGCGGCCGGTCCATGGTGGCCAGCAACCGTTCGTGCTACTACATTTCCCCTTAACTCCTTCGACTGACCTTTTCCGTTCCCTAGTACTTCACCTCGATAGAGCCCCCCAGTGGTTTGGCAGTTGCCCAGTTGTTGCCGCAGGCTCTGTTGCCCTACCTTTAGTTAGCACATATTTATGTTGTAAAATTTCAACGACACACGACTGGTGTAAATTCCTTGCGAAAAAAATGTTTCAGATTGAGCTGAGCGCTACTGCAAAGGGGTCGCCTCCAGTCGCGTCGAGCACACAGAGGAAACGCGTATGGTCACGCGTGACAAATGGCGTTCCTGTGGCAATAAATAGAGGCTTTACGTTTCTCTCGCAGCCTTGATATCAGAAGCGCGGGGTTTTTTGGTGCAGCCAACTCCAAATTCTCTCACTGAGCTCCTAATGAATTATGGCCCAGTCTATTTAGTCCCAGTTCGATTTCTACATCGTCTGTGTCCCATCCCGAGTAAATTGCTGACAAGTTCCGACCTCCTACTTAGTACTTACCAGTCTGTTTTATTTTTTGAAGTTTTCGGCCCGCATAGAACTTTCGCCAATGAACTGATTCGGGGCGCGCCGTCGAACCCAACCCAACCAGGTCTGAAGGTGGTGGTGGAGGTCAAAATTAGTTGCAGCCACCGGCCCGGGGTTATGAGTCTTTTCATCTTTCATCTCGGCCAAGTCGGGGTCCCTGCAGTGCTCAAGCCTGCACTGCACTGTCTGGAGGCGGAAATTAGTGGAGGCAGGCGCATCCTTGTCCCGAGTAGATGTCCCAAAGCCAACAGCAAGAACAGCTCTCGATGATCGTCCGCGGTGACGGTGGCATCGATGCGGTTGAGTCCGTTTGGGGATGAACTTGGGCCGTTCGACACGCCGCGGAGATCGTGAAAGGCAGACCGTGCATTCCGGGGAGCAACCTGGAGTAAGTAACTTCTGTGAGCTTCAGGCCGAAGTTGAGACCCCACGCCATTCACCATCGATGTAGGCCAACAAGTGCGTAAGAATGTCCCGCGTTGGATCGCATCGTGCAGGCCCAAAATTACTTGACTGCATGCGTATCTGTGCGACTTGAAAGCCGAGCAAGTCAATTGAAAAAATTGGGACAAGCGAGCTTTTGTCACTTTGGCTTTAGCGCTGGATGATGAGAACGCTGCCGGTGCCTTTTTTTGGAGCGCGATGACAGGTAAAGGCATGTGAGGTTGACGCGTGCGAGGGCTTTACAGCTGGGACGAGTCGACGAAAGAAGGTCTCCATTCTGAATCCGTTACAGCCCCAAAACAAAATAAGACAGACTGAGGCACGGAGAAACAAAATTTGCCGTCCAGGGAGAAACAATTGAAACAGCCCCGGAAACAAGGTAGACCATCAGGTTTTCGGTTGGAAAATCGGCAACGAAAGTGTGCCACCGTCGTGTGGGGCGGAGTTAAGGCTAGTTAGGGTCGTGAATCGGAATCAGGAAGCGTTCGCGGCAGGTGGTCGGGTGAACCGCTGGCGGACGAAATGCACGAGCGAGGGATTGAGGTGTATAAGTGAATACAAGCAGGCTTTGCGGAGCTCGGGTTGAGGGTCGGATTGAGTCAAAGGGATGAATGTGGTAGATTGAAGGGTAGCCGATGATTGATCTACAACGGCAAACAAGGAGCCGCTTCGTCCCTCCGCCCATGACTGCCCAGCCAAACGCAGAGGCAGGCCCTTCCACCGCCCTCTTCCTCAAGCCAAAGGGTACTGTATCCCCAGGTATATTCCCCACAAAACTCACCCTTTCCAGGCCCCCCACAACCCCCGCCGCGTCTCGCGAGCACCCACGACCTCCTTGCCCGCTTTCTCCTCCTTCCCGCGTACGACAAGTATGTCCGACCTCCCCCAGACGACCCCCCAGAACCCCAGGACAACGGCAAGGGCAAGGGCCGCGAGAGTCCCGCTCCACAAACACCCGGCGACCACGATCCAGACGACGACGACGCCGCACAGGCAAAGGGCGAGAAGAAGAAAAAGAACTCGTACAAGCACCTCATCAAGGGTGTTCCCGGTGTGTCTCGCGCCGTGTCCGCCGTTATGCGCGCTCATTGGCCTCGCAGGGAAGCACTCGATGAAAAAGGACGACTACCTTGCCGGCATCATGCAGGTTCCGCCAAAACAGCGCATCCCCATCGCCCCGTTCGACCTCAAGACCCAACGCGAGGCCTTTTCCGTCAGCCTCGAGGGCCTCAAGGGCGTGCGTCGCGTCGCCACACTCGCCCCGCACCCGCTGACTGATATGCATCCCAATTAGTGGAATGCGACCGCGCTCGTTGTCGAGTCTGCTCAAGCCCGGGAGGACCGCAAGAAACGAGTCCGTCCTACTCGTGTTCGTCGTGCGGTCGTCGCTGATGGTTTGTTCTTGATAGAAAGAGCTCAAGCGCCTCGCCAAGGCCCAGGCGCAGCTCCACGCTGCTCAGGCTGCTGCTGCCGCCGCGGGCTCCCCCATGCCAACACCCGCGCCGGTGGGCACACCACGACCCGGTACAGGTACACCGCGTCCGGGCGAAGCACGATCACGGCCGTCGCTAGCGCCCGTCATTGTTCCCGGGCGCGTGGGCACCCCAGTTCGGACAGGGACAGGCGGCGCGACGCCGACGAGCGCAATGCGCATGGGCACCGGCACACCGACGAGCGCACACCCACGGACGTCGACGCCACATCCGCTCAGCGCGCATCCGGTCTCCGCCGCGCCCGGCCCCGATCGGCCGCTGAAGCGCGAACGCGAAGAGTCGAACGGGGTTGGGACGCCCGTGGCCGCGGCGCCGCCGATGCAAAACGGTTATGCGGGAGTGAATGGTGTGCCGCCGCGCGCACCAGTGCCGGTGATTGCGGCGTCCAAGGCGGGCATCGCGGGGGCGCGGCCGCGGCCCGTGAAGAAGCAGCGGGTGGTAAGTCGCGCACGGTGCGCGGATCTGCGCATTGCTAACATTTTATGTGGGGCGACAGGATATGCAGGGGCAGGCGCGCGATGTGACCGCCGTGCAGCAGCAGCCGACGCCGCAGGGAGTGTAGCCTTGGGAGCACGACGACATCGACATCGGCGACGACGACGACGACGACGACAACATCTTGGCAAAGCAATAATGGACGGACCTCTGGTTGCGGGTTGCGGTTGGTTGCGATATTCGAAGGTTGTTTCTGGCGCTGCTGCCGGCCGGCCATTGGATTGGGTTCACGACGCGCACGCATATCGGCATTGGGATTGGATTTCTATTGCACAATTGCACAATCTGCTTGTACCTACGCAGGCGGGGCGCCCAAACTCAACGCGGCGCACTTGCTCACTGCCATGCATGGCATTGCACATTTACACTATTACTTACTTACATCACTTGCACGTCGTACATAGTCAATTGCATTAGATTCGGAAGACGGGGGTTGCTCAGGCCCGATGCGAGCGCAGGAAATCAGAACGGTGACAAGGAGAATGAATGAGTGGAATTTTTAGGTGCGCGGTGTTCACCCCGTTCGCCGATCGGGAGGTCCGTGCGCGCGTGCGATCACTTGATCGAGATTTCAAACTCCGACGGCCAGATATTTAAGGAGCCACGAGTCACCTCGTCTCCTTGGATAGTTCCCCAACGGCAAGAGTATGTCTTCCGCTCTCCCTCCCGCCTTCATTCTTTCCCCTCCCTTCGCTATCCGTTCCTCAGACTCACGCTGACCTCCTTTCCAGTTCGCCGTTGTGCCCAAGATGGGCAAAGTACTCAGCCGGCTGCGAGTCCGGCGGGTATGACCCAGCGCACTGATTGTGCGCGGGCCAGAGACTCGTGGGGATCCTATAAATTCCCCGAGAGAACCCCCGGACGTCGTCGATGGCGTCCGGGACAGACCCTGGACGCCGTCGATGCATCGACGGCGTCCAGCAGTGACCCCGGACTGCCATCGACGGCGTCCGGGTAGGACTGCGCGTGACGCGCGCAAGGATCCCGCCTCGATACTGAGGCGGGCAGCAGCCACCTCGAGTGAATGGGGCCCTACCATGCCCCGAACCCGCGGTGGACGAAGCCTGCACCATGTGCGACATCGCACATGGAGCGGAAGACCCCCCAGACAGCTAGCGCATCTGGGGGAGATCGGGGCCGTCTGTCAGAACGACGGCCCAGGCCGCGCCGGACTGATCACCGGCGCGGGGGACGAGACTGCAGGCTGCAGTCGTTCGAGTCTCGAACGGGGCGCATCGCGCGCCCCATCCTTACCCGCGAAGCACTGCGGGTATCCTACCCCGAAGTACTGCGGGTATTCAGTCGCGGGTCGTGTGATACCTCCCGCGCGGCAGCTACATCAGCTGCGACCTCGACGATGTCGAGTGCGGCGACATTGTGTTCGCCGATCCTGTCCGCGTGTTAAGCGTGTACAGGAATCTGACGTGCGTGCTTTGTGCTTTTATCTTCCTTTCCTTGTACTGATCCTTCTCCAGGTGCGCTACACCATGCCCAAGCTTGCCCTAAAGCACTCTGCAGCATGGTTTAACGGCACGTCGAAACCCAAATCAATTACCCCAGGCCACCACCCCCGCTCCCGACTCCTTCAATCGCGCTAGCCAAGATGTGTGATAGTAGTGTAGTTGGATGCAATAAATTCTCGTGTTTTCGCGAACATGGTTTTTGAGTAAGATTGAGATTTGTTCTGTGGGCTGGCTTCTCCCGTTCCCCTCGAGGCATTGTTTGAGTTTTGAGTTCTTCCCGAGTTCCGGACCGTCTGAGCTTACAACGACCCCATGCTCTCGCCAAAGCATATATTATGAAAGGCACGCGCGAAACACGAGCCTCACACCCCTAACGCGACCATTGCTTAAGCTTACGTGCCCGCTATCTCTCTCTTCCGCTACCACCATGTCGTCCGACGCTTTACTGAGAAAGATACTGACCCAGCTGGACGCCATGCAGATCCAGCAGCAGACAATGCAGGCCCAGCTAGATGCCCTGAGTTCCCCGCCTCGACCCGCCCCAAGTTCCGCTGGACCCGCCTCGCGGCCTATTTCAATTCCCTCCGCGCGCTCCGTGAGCTCGGAAATGGGCACCTCGCCTCCGCTTGCCGGAACCCCGTCGTCGACATCGCAGCCGCCTCTCAGCGGTACCCCGTCGTCGATGCCGCACCATACTTTGAGCGGCGTCACCCCGACTGAGAAGGAGCGCGAGCGTATACTGTACCCTGGCCGCGTTAATCTAACGACTTACCCCGGCCAACACTCGATAACTCCGTACCCGCTTCAATGGGGCGCGTCGTCCCCCACCGCCCGTGGCCCCATTATTTGCTCGCGTCTTCCGGCGAGTATCAAGGCCAGAAATGCCCTCGGCGCGCACAGCGGCTCGTATTCCATTTACCGTGCCCTGTCTATTGCGCTAGGCTCTCTCTCGCCGACCCACAAGCCCGACTTCACCATGACCGAACCTCCCGTTGATATCCCGCCGAACCCAGCATGGGGCGCCATCGGCGGCTGGTCCATTAACGGCACGCCCGCCTCCGGCGGCTACGGTCCCATCGTCAGCATGGACCCCTACGGGCATCTCGTCCCGACGGTTTTCCGCCGCGAAATCGAGGAGCAGGGTCTCGACGTGCGCCCCAGCATCGCCGTCACCCGCGCGCACATCAAGATGAGCGAGCTCGACGACGCTGTGCGCCGTGGGGCCCTCAAAGTCGACGGAAAGATCGTGCTCAACAGTCGCCCGCTGCCTGGTCTCGAGAATCCCGGCGTTGAGGTCACGGTTAGCAAGGCCGCCGTCGAGCCTGTCTGGCATCTTCCTGGTGTCGCAGAGCGCTTTGGAATGTACGAGCTGTTTACATTTTGTAGAATCCATCCTGATTTTCTCCAGCTCCGAGCTTCTCCTACGTCGTGCACTCTTCGAAGAGACCGGTGGCTCGTTCCCCGAACTCATCACTCGCCCCGACATCAAGGTGTTCATGCCTCCCATTGGCGGGCTCACCGTCTATATCTGTTCGTCCTCCTTGCCGTCCTCTTCATCCCAGTCACTCATTATTACGCACAGTCGGCAACCCCGCATTCATGTCGGACCAGAGCAAGGAGCTGACGCTGCGGGTACACGACGAATGCAACGGCTCGGACGTCTTCGGGTCGGACATCTGCACTTGCAAGCCCTACCTCACATACGCCATCGAAGAGTGCATCCGCGGCGCGCAGCGCGGCGGCGTCGGCGTCGTCGTGTACTTCCGCAAAGAGGGAAGGGCGCTGGGCGAGGTGACCAAGTACCTCGTGTATAATCTGCGCAAGCGCGGCGGCGACTCGGCGGACAAGTACTTCAAGTCGACGGAGTTGATTGCGGGGGTGAAGGATATGCGTTTCCAGGCGCTGATGCCCGACGTGCTCCATTGGTTGGGGATTCGGAAGGTTGGGCTTCTTGATTTGGTTTTAATTTTCTCTTTTATTTACCCTGTCGCCAAGGTCGACCATATGGTGTCTATGAGCGACATGAAGTACGACGCGATCGTCAAGAGCGGGATTCCCATCCTGAATCGGTACGATATTCCTGGTATGTGCTCCACTCCTTTCAGTTTCTTTCCTGTCACTCATTTTCGGTGCAGAGCACCTCATCCCACCCGATTCGCGCGTCGAGATCGACGCCAAGATTGCCGCAGGGTATTTCTCCAGTGGCAAACAGGTCACCGAGGCGGATCTCGTCAAGACCGTCGGTCGCACTTGGGAAGAGACGGATCATTAACTGTACACGTAGAAATTCATTGTACTTCTCCTCTCAAGAAATTACACTATTTTGTACAACAAATGGGAACTAAGAATTAAGGAGCCGGCGTAACGCCCGGCTCCCGCCCCCCGCGCAACACATCGCCAGTCGAATTGTCCCGCTTCCGTTTCTTCGACTTGGACTTTGTGTTCTTACGTTTCAGCGTCGCGTAGTTGGCGTTGACGTCCCTCAAACGAAAGTGCAGAATCGCCTTCTCCGCCGCCGCGAGGCGCACCTCCTCCTTTGACAATCGACCCTTGTACTCCTCTGACGCGCGCGACTCCTCCACCACCTCCCCGTCCAGCGTCACCGCGCAGCTGATCTGGCGGTCCTCCTGCACATACGAATAGCCGAGCTTCTGGCCGTGCTTACTAGCCCATATGCCCAACCGCGACACGGGGTGCAGGACGTCGACGTCCGCCCACACGATGCGCTCGAGCACGGGCAGCAGCCCCAGCCGCCGGAGCACGCGCCGCACCACGTCGAGGTCCCCCCGCGAGTCGACGAACACCGCACCGAGCAGACTCTCGACCATGTCGCTCAGGAACTTGGGAGCCTGCAGCCAGACGAGCGCTGCCCACGGAAAGATATCACCGTTGGAGAGCGCGGTGTCGATCTCTTCACGTCGGCGGGTAAAACGCTCAAATGTGGTCTTCTGCTCGTCTAGGATGTGTGGGCTGGAGTGCAAGAGACATTGCCAGAGGTGGATCGTCTGCGTGTCAGTTTGCAGCTCGATTGGACGCCGGGCCATTGAACGGCGCGACGTCCCGGGAGTAGCCGGCGCGCCGACGGGCCGGGGCATCGACGCGTTCACCTCGATGTGCGTGCTGAGGCAGAAGAACGCGAGGATATGTGCGTGGACCATCGCCGACTTGCGGTGGAACATGTGTCCGGGGCTGTACTCCTTGCCCTCTGCACGATACAGGTACTCAGTCACGATCATGTCGAGGACTGCATCACCGCAGAATTCGAGCCGCTCGTATCTGCGCGAGCGCATCAGCGAGCACCACGAACAAGCGCAATTCACGTACGAGATGGTATGCAGGTCCTGCTGGTAGCTCACGTGGGTGAGCGCCTCTACGAGCAGGAGCTTGTGGGTGAAAGTGTATCCCAGCATACGCTCAACCGAGTTCAACTGTCGCTCTATGGGTAGGTCCGTGTGAGTCTCGACGCGGCTCAGCATGGCCTCGATGCGCGCCGGCAGCGGCTCCCATTTGATGCCCAGGTCGAAAAATCGGGCGCATTCAAACGCATAGTCAAACCCGCCGTGCAGATACACAGCGCCGATCAACGATTCAACGACGTCGGCTAAGACTGCGCGCAGGTCAGTAACAACGATTGTCGCAAGGAACAATGAATCAACCTTTGGTGGATAGGTCCTGGCTTTTGGCCTTCTTCTTCCCCTTCACCACTTCCATCTTTTGGTCGGGATCTCCCTCGACGTCCGTGGTATCACTGGGCGTGAAGTACTTGGGCCTCCATTTCTTCCCGAGCAGCCGGTCTAGACAAAAAAGGTGAAAAGGTGAAGAAACCCGCGCTCAAGTTTGCATACCTCGTATGATCCACTGATACAGACTATGGCCGATGTTCGCCTTCGCCAATCTGACGTTAGACACGCAGCTAAATATAATAATTAGATATCATTCTGTCGAATGAAGCGGAATCCACGAACTGTCCCATCTTCTGCGTTAAATATCCCTCGTGCCAGAGGGGATACTCGCCCAACAGCTGAAGACTACTCATGAACTTCAGCACAGTATCCCCCAACGTCTCCAGTCGCTGTGCGGAGGATCAGCATCTGCGCGGGTCGTCTTGCTGCAACTCTGCCACTAACCTGGTAGTTGAACTGCTCCTGCGACAAGGGAGCGCACATGGCGATTGTAAACAGTTTCTCAGACACGTTGGAAATCGCCAAGTCTGAGAAGAGGGTGTTGCGCATGGAATTCACCGTCATTGACATTGCCATGCATCGGAGAACGGAGGGAAGGAGAAACGCGTATTGCGTTTCGGCGTCGGAGCATAGTGTCACATAGCACAGTCGAGGATGAAGATGGAGTTGTTTAGGCGGCGCTGGTGGACTCACCCTCTCGGGGGTGGGGATCGGGATGAGGAAATTGGTGCGGGGTGGGAAATACTGCACGACGAGCAGAGGGTACGTGATTTCCAAATCCGGAAACCGAGCATGCTCGGTCCTCATCTGGGCCTCCTCTTCATCGGACAGGCGTTCAAACCGCCAACGCACAAACTTGAACGCCTTGGCGAATTGAGGACCATTCCGGACAATGGCCAGATCGGTTGGGAAGGAAAACTGCTCCCCAAATTCGAGTGCCTTCGTGAAGAGCGGCTCATCAGAGGGGTTCTTCTGGAGGTGCCACCTTCTACGAGCTTCCCAGACCGAGTCGTCGGAGTCGGAGGTTGGTAGGAAAAGGTAAGAAAAATCCGTATCATTCCAGTCCATTCGAGAGCCGTTGAGAGCCCAGAATATCCGCCGTGTGTATTCCCGGGCCTTGGTAATTGTCTTCGAGCACGCCTCAAGAGGGTAGGGCCGCAGAGTCACGGAATCTTGGGACCCTGGACGGTGGAGAATAGGGGCGTTTTCTGCCGACCACTGTGGCGGTTTTGAACGAGTGAATATGAGCAAGGGAGGGAGACCCTCTATGCCGAGCTCCGAAGTATACCAGTTGCTCTGGGCATCTATCGGAGCCCATGGGTCCATCTGCATCGATACTCTAGCCGTCCCAGCCCTCCTCTCAACATCTTGAAGCAAAGCCTTGACCTCTTCCTCTAGTTCAGGTTCGATGACACTTGTAAGAGGCAGAAGATTGTCATTGAGCAGTCCGTTTTCGTACAATGCCCGATACGCGTAGAAAGCGGCATGCTGGTAAGCGGAATTCTTCGACGAGTGGACGCGCTCCGTTTCGAATGTCCTGAGGTGGCTGGGCAACAGTCGGGGTAGGGTTACCTTGGCTCCGTACGGACCAGAGTAAGACGATATCTTGGTCGATCGCTCCTCAAACGCAAACGAATGCCAGCCTTCTGGGAGTTCTGGGGGGTCAATATCGAAGAGAGGCTTATGATCGACGTGGCCTTCGATGCAGGGGGTTAGCATCGTTCATAGATGCTGGACGTGACCATACCAGCATTGGGGATCACCGCACAAAAGTGGTTGAGGTGCGATATGGCCGAGTGAAGTGTAAGCAGTGCGCTTCAAAATAATGATAAATCAACGGAGTCATCAAAAGTAAAGAGCGTGTCGTACCCGGTCGCTTCGACCCTGAATTCCAGTCCGCCTTCGTCGCGAATGCTTTCCTCTTCCATAGCATACTGGATGTTTCGAGAGGGGTCGTTGTATAAGGCGACCATATCGCGCTCCAATTTTTCCCAGTCGTTCATAGTTTTTTGGTGCGCCCCGCCCTCCTCGAACATTAACGTAAAAGTACTGCGCTTACGTCGAGCTCTGCCTCTACTTTGAGCCCAACTTGCCATGTTCGGAGGGGGATCCCATCGAATCACGCTCCCGCAAGCCTGAACATCAATCCCCTCCTCGGCGACGGCCGTGGAGATGAGGAGATTCTTCTTCCCGGTTTTGAAGTCCTCTAGTGTATCTTTGGGGCCTTTTAAAGATCGGGTGATATCCAGAACAGAATTTCTGAAGGCAGTGCCCGCGCTTCCTACCAGGTATCCGATTGTGAAGACGTCTTTGGTCTGCGGGTGACGGGACAACACCTCCGTCAAGGCTAAAACCGATTCGCGTCGCTCGACAAAAACCAAGCCGCTATAGGACTCATCGCCCGTCTCCGTTTCCAACTTTTCCGCCAAAAGGCATTCTACCAGGACGCGAACCTTGTCAGACGACTCTTCCACGATATCGTCAGGAGAATATGAAACGGGGGTGACGACAATTTTATCGAGGATGCCCTTGAGATAGCGCTTCTCTGGATTGGCCTCATGCTCATTGAACGAGGCCTTCGCCTGTTGAAGGGCCTGGCAAATGTACCAGTCGGCAGCCCAAGGTCCAATATCCCAACGAATGGCATCGGCAACGCTGGCCACGTCCTGCAAACCACCATGGGTATAAGTTTTGTTGTTCAGGATAGCCTTGGAAAGCTGTTGGTCTATCCGAGTGTACTCTGGAGTATTTCGGGCGGCCTTTTCCAATTTCTTGCGCAAGCCGATTACATAAGGATCGTTTTCGATGTTTAATTGCTGGAAGACGAAGTTAACCGTAGCGAGGTTGGTTGAGAAGGGGTCGGGGTCGAAGCAATACAGCACATGTTTAAACACAGGGCGATGGACATATCGTGAAAGCTCCTGCCGTTGACGACGAGGAGCGCAGATGGTGCTGTCCAAATTGGTTTCAATCGTTCTAAAAGTGGTATATGAGCCGATCGAGTAATTCACTCGCCCAAATCCACCCACCTGAATGCAGCTATCACATTCCCTCCATAAATGGGACTGGCCGTCAGGCCGAGGACCATGGGCCGAAGATTTTCGCCCTCGTAGCTGCGAGATCCCGTAGCATCGAGAGTCCGCGGGTTGCAGCACATGTAGAAACGCTTCATGATTTCGTTGTAAGGATGCTTATCGACGGCATGGTGTGCTTCGTCGAACACAAGAAGACCAATATCGGTTCCCATGTTCACATAGGCATGGTGAAGAGCGTCCAGCAGCACTTGAGGGGTCGTAACCATAATGCGATGGGTGCTCAGGGCCGACCGCCACAGATTCCGATCTTTCCATTGCTCAGGTTCGAGGGCCCCCGAAATCAAGCCGACGGATACTGGTATTGCGGCCTTTATCACGGCTTGTTGCTGGAAACTCGAGTTAAGTTGAGGAGGCAGAGAGACAAATGAAACACACGAAACTTGTTCGCACAGTGCTCTGGTCGGGGCAACAAACCAAGATATCTTCAAAATACCAATTCGAAAAGATATATAATATTGAGAGCGGCACAAGCACCTTCTTGGGTTCCCTCTCAGCCTCGATCTTCATCCTTAGCACCGCGATGTGCGTCTTCCCCGATCCAGTGTCAAGTGCGATGATGATATTCTTTCGCAAACTCTCGTCCAGCATTTCTTGCTGATAACCTCGGGTCGTTATGGTTTGGTCCTGTAGAGGCGGGGCGGCATCGGCAGGATCCGTCGTTTCTGAGAGCCATTAGATTCACGCGAGTGAATTCGGGAGATGTCTACCCATTATTCAAGTACTGGTGACGAGGAGGTTAATCGAGAGGCGAAAAGCGATTAGGCGCCTGTGACACTGCCCACAACGTTGTAGTCAAAGAAGCTCCCAGGCTAAAGAGGCGCCAACGGATCGCTCAAAATACAATGATCAGAATGAGCTGAGGGTATTCAGCATGCAACCTAGCACCACGAAGCGAAAGAGTAAAGTGAACGTTCCGCGAAACTTGCAACAATCACCCGATCACAACCGTGACGATCACCGTGACGTTGGAAGTCATGGATTTGTGACCTCACGCGTTCAGGCGCCGCTCTTCAGCGCTATAGCGCTCAAGTTTTATTAAGTATTGAGAAAAGAAATTTGACGATTGGCTAACACAATTTTTACATCTTCTGGAATACTTTCTAGATATTGTGCGCATGCAGCACAGCATCCACGGAATTTCCAAACATTTCCACGATCTTTTCGGTTTGCTCCGCCGTGATGTTATATGCAGGAGCGAGTAAAATCACGTCTCCCTTCGTCCCTTCCAGGTTTGCAATGCCGGTCATGGCCATTATTACCAATCCATGCTCAAGTGCGTGCGCCTGTACCAGCATCGCGAACTTCTGCCCCTTGAAATCCAGGGACGCAGCTTCAGGGCAGTCAAAGTCGAACTCGATGCCCCAGAAACCGCCACCGCCCCGAATGTCAAATGTAAACGGTGCGGAGGGCGAGTTTGGGCCTTGCAGCCGCGCCGTCAACAGTTTTTCTAACAAATGGCGGAGTTCATTGATATAATTCGAGGTGGTCGGAACAACAAACCTAGATATGCGCCCTGAATGCGGCAGTTTTCGAGGAGGTTTTCCGAAATGATAACTTTCTGCACCGCAAGGGCGGCAGCGCAAGAAAGAGGGTTTCCCTGCCAGTGCGAGACATCGGTAAACGGACAACTACCAGAGTAGGACGGCTTTCTCACCTGATAAGTGTGTCCATGTTTCCAGAGACCGGAGGCGCCGCGCAGTCCGTCGATAATGCGCTTTGACATTAACACAGCGCCAATCGACGCATATCTGGTGTCTATTAGCATTCATATGTGTGAACAAAACCAGGAGTTTTACCCTCCACCGAGGCCTTTAGCAACAGCTTGAATGTCGGGCTATAAACCCAAAATGAGTCGAGGAGACGACCGTGCTAGCTCCGACGCACCGCGACACCGTCGCCGAACGATTCCCAAGCGTGCAGGGTGCCCATTCCTACGATATTCGAATAGATGTTGAAGGAAGTACAGTACACACTCACGGCCCATCCCGCTCATAACCTGGCGCAAAATTCAGCGAGGTCAAACAAGACACATAGAAGAACCAACCTCATCCAGGATAAATAATGCCCCATACTTTTCGCAAACCGATTTCATCGCTTTAAAGTAGCCTTTCGGCGCGGGTACTACGCCGGTCGATGCGCCTACTACGGTCTCTGCCACGACTTGAAAAAAAAAAAAACCCCTATCAATCCGCGGCGGACAGAAAAAAAGGGGATGGCCCTAACATCCAATGACCGTGTCGGGTCCCAGTTCCACGAATTTCGCTTCAAGTTCCGCGCGCAGCCGTTCGACATAGTCGGCCTCAGATTCTTCCGGTCGCTTGAAGCGTTTTGCATACGCGGGTGATACGTGGTGGAAGTGCTCGTCGTCCATGATCGCAGCGTAGGGGGCCCTGCGAGCCGGGTGATACGCAAGGGAGAGCGTCGCGACCGTGTTTCCGTGGAAAGAAAGCTGACGCGCGATGAAGTTGGTGCGCTGCAGCTGGCCCGTTTCGTGGAAGTACTACGCGCAAAATATGATATTAGCTCTGTGATCGAGCGCGGTAAAGGAACATGTATACCTGACGCGCGAGCTTGATCACGCCTTCCATGGCCTCGGAGCCTGAAACGAAGATTCATTGAGGAAAGGGGAGATGGAGTGTGTACCATGTTCAAGTACCACCGGAAGCAAAGCCCACAGATTCAAACGCGCCATTGGAACTCGATGTCAGCAGCGCAGCAAGCTCCTCGGCCGGCTCGTTGGACAATTGCATATTGTACACATCTAGAATTCGCTATAAAACCAGGATGATTTAAATAAGCATCGAACCTACACGAGACGCGATCGATTTGGTCCTTGAGCGCCTTGTTAACTACAGGGTGTGCGCTGCCGATGCATGTAACAGCGGCTCCGCCGATAGCATCGAGCAATTTCTGACCGCTTTCCAACTCGATGTAGGATCCTTCTGCGGAAACTGCAATCGGAGGGATCCAGGGTGTGCGATGTAAGATTGCGGTGGGTCTGGGGGTGTGTGCCATCTTGGTTAGGAGCAACTCTCCGAATCGATAAAGAGGTTGACGCTTCAAGTTAGATTTAAATGAAGCTCGCGAAGAATAGGGGTGTGTTGGCCGTCGCGTAACCGCTGAGGTACTCGAAAGCGAATTCAATGGTTGGGTGCTCGAATTCCCGAAGGATTATACTTCGGTACATTTAGGAGAAAAGATGAGGCCATTATCCACGTTTGATCAAGTCGTGCTTGAGTCGGGATTCAAAACAAACACCGAAAAAGCTCCGACTTGGAGAGCCGTCGTAGCTGCCGTCGTGCAAACGCGCGACATGCGCGTGTATGTACCAACCGTTCAGCGGAACACTGTGCTCGTAACGTCATCATATATCGTGCCCGAAGATTGGAAGAATACAAAGTAAGTTATTAAGTCATTAGATTACGGTGGAAAGAGTCAGTCCCAGCAAGTCAGGTCACCGCCTCCCGCCAGCAACTAAGTTCGTCATACTTCGGTTGCTTACCCCGCTCGCATCGTAGCTCCGGCGTCCACCCATCCTACCGTCCTCTGCCACACTTGTCAAAGTAGTCGCGCTGCCGTTCATATTCCGCTTGTTCGCATCGAGCGAATACATCTTGGGAGTGGAAGGCTTCTTGTCCAGCGAAAACGCGTTGCCCACAGGCATGCTGAGGCGCCGAATCCAGCCCTTCGGTTTCTCGGGACGGAGAGAGAAGGGCTTTTCTGGAGGACGCAGGTCGTTGGGAGACGGCGACCTGTTGGACGGCGATTTATAATGAGCAACGGAACAGCTTTCGCAACCGCAGTACGGGGCATGTTCCTTCGACCCATCAGCGGATGATGTCGATGAACGAGGGGAGGACGGCGACTGTAAAGGGCCAGAGGGAGGGACGAGATGCGTAGCGCTATAAGAGTGGGCATGATTATTGCCCATATTGTTTGGCTGCGCGCGGTTCTCCACCTGGGACTGAGGCCGCTGGAGTTGCGAAGTTCGGAACGACGTCTTTCGTTCTCGCGGGCGCAACTGAGGCATTGGGCTCGTAGTGCCACTCTCCCAAGCGTCCCGTTGTGCTCCATCACCCCGAATATTCCTCAGTTTCTCGCGCTCAGCTTCCAGTTCTTGGGCGCGCCTGCCAATTTCTCGTTCCTTCTCCTGAAGTGCCTTCTCCTTCTGCAGAAACTCCAACTCCGCCGCCTCATCGATCCTCTGCTCCTGCTGCTGCTGAGAGCGACGTCGACCCTCTTCGTCTGCAGCATATTTGGAACTTGAAGGACTGGGCATGGGCGATCGCGAAGGATTATATCCTCCGGGCCGTTCTCCGAATGCCGCAGCAAATTTATCGACCGATGATGAAGGTGGCGGACGAGAAGAGACAGGGGGCGAAGATGCTCTGGCGCGTGGAGAAACGGGGGGCGACTCTATGGGCTGATAGCGAGTTGCTAAATCCGTGACACTCAACGGCAAACGAGGTATATCTTTCGGCGCAGGAGAAGTCGTACCAGCCTACGACGCAGCTCGATTAGCGGCGAGGAAAGGCGCGTGGACACGTAACTTACAGTTGTCGAGTATCTGTTTCTCATGGAAGCCACGACACTTGTTGTGCTCCCTCCAGTATCGCTTCTCTCCACTCCATTCTTGTCTGGCGCGTCCGATTGCGCTTTACTTCCAGTTCCCGTCTCTTGGCTCTCGACGAGATAATCGCCTCTGGCGTATGCTCTGGACGTGGCTGACCCAGTCGTAGCAGATGATAATACACGATCCCGGTATGAAGGGTCGGCGGTTTGAGACCGTACAGGAACATGAGGCTGGTAGTCGGAGTCGACAGTTTGAGACCGCATAGGAATGGGTCGTTTAATCTCAGGATTATCTTGTTCTTGGGGTGCGTATGCAGGCGTGGAATAGTCTGGTTGAACTTCAGCGTGCAGGGGGTTTGGGGATGGAGGCATGGAGGAAGGTTCATCAACCTGGCGTTCAGACTCCAGTAAAGAGGAGTCTTGCTGAGGAGGGAACCCATACGAGGACGACGATGCCTGTTGCAACTTCTGCTGTCGATTTGGAACGGGGAAATGTGTTGGAGGGGGAGGGAAGGCCGATAATGAACGAACTGAGCCAGAGTTGGCGTCAACGAACGGTCGAGGAAGTTCAAAAGACGAAGGCGGAGGCAGGTTCGCTCGGGAAGGATTTGGGGACGTGAACGGGGATGTAGCAGGTGTCTGCTCCCGTGTGTAGGTCGGTAAGGGAATGTTGAGGGCGGCGTCGGCAGGATTAATATTCCTCATCGTGGTTGCGTCTTCGCCTCGTAATTCTTGCTCAGGCGAGGGCTGTTCAGGGTCTGGATCTGGGTCCACCAAGGACGGTGGAACGGGACCGGTCCAACCACCCTCGCACAGAGCACGCCATTCACCAAGCGGTCCAATGGTAGGAGAGAACCGTCGTACTCCTTCACAAGTTCGCAACCACTCGGCATCGGCAACCCTTGAGACGCATGCAGCAACACTGTAAGTTGTCGACGTATGACGCTGGGTGACTTGCAGCGTGTGGTTACTGAGGTTATGTCAGCGTCCATTGGCGGTAGATTGAAGTGAGACCGACTATTTCTCCTGCGAAATTTCTGGTCCAAGCGAGCTAATGAGATTGATATAGCGAGCATGTTCATCTGCAGAGTCCCGGGGATTCTTCTTCGACTTCTTCTCGTATATCTGGCCTGTTAAGCCGCTAATTGGAGATATTCGCGAACAATATGGGAGTAAAACACACCTGCTTGTTTGATCTTGGCGTTGGCATTGCTCAAGCGGTCGTCGTGAGCTTTCTCCTCTTTCTACATAGTGGTAGGTGTCTGAACGGCCTCCGCCTTGCAACAATTACGATAGATAGCTTACCGCAAGCTTCTTGAACCATTTCTTCACTTCTGCGCTTATACCATCGTACTCCTTGTCTGCGATCTTGGCAAATTTGGAGTCGATATCCGACAAGGTGTCGAAGATAGTCGCACTAGCGGTCATTGCATTTGCTGCGGAAGTAGGGAGTTAAATCAAGTTGAACCTCGGTCGAATTAACTCACAAGCTATCTCTCCGGTAACCTTCAAATTAGCTGTTTCCCGCAATGCCTTGGCCAGTTTCTTCTGAAGCAAGACGACTGCCCCGGCTGCTTCGCAGTAATCGTTCAACACATTAAGGAGAGTCTCCAAAGACTTGCAGGACTTGTGGATATCAACACGCTCCGCGAGAAACTGCTGGCCCGGTGCCGACGCCATATGGACGACGGTCGAGGACTATAAAGTCTCGATGACAATATGGTGCAAGTGAGAGCCTGAGAGCCCTGAGGGCGCTGAGCCGTGATGGCCGCCGATCAGCCTATTTATAGACCCATTGCTCCTGCTCTTGACTGTCACTATGGACGGCGAGAGGTCACCCTTGCTTTCGGGTACCCCAACGCCAACTATTCGCTCCGACTCCGACTCTTCATATACTGCCCAGGATCCCCGTGCCAGTTTCTCATGGTCGATACATCTTTGACGCGTCTCTCTCAACCTTACCGTTTGTGTAGGCTAATTCCTGTTGTTGTGATGGCCACTCTCTCCGTAATGCATCTCCTGCAATTATTTTGGCGTTGTTTATCTCTCAAATTACAGGACGCCCTTACTGGGTACTCTCGACATATGTTCTTTCGTCAATTTGTCTGCGAGCAAGTTGGTGGCGGTCTACCCACAGCTCCTCCTGATCCGTCGTCGCTTCAAATTGACGGAGGCATCCATTCGGCGGCGTCTTCAAGGCTGGATTGTTCAAGCCCTCCTCTTTTATCTGGGACTTTATCCATTAATGTCGCATCCATGATCTTCACTGGCATTTTAAGCCTCTCTACGGGCTGGTGGAGCCGTCTCGGGGATATGCATGGGAGGAGATATGCCTTGATGGTCTCGGTTCTGGGTTCAATATTGCTGTGCGCCTCTGACCCTCCACTATCACCGCAATATTTACCGCAATATTCACCTTTCGGGCAGGAACCTCATATTCACCGTAATTGCCAGCAGCCCCACGTTAGAGGGGCTGGCACAACCTTCTATATTTGCTGGACTGCTATTGGAGGGTTTACTGGGTGGTTCTACGACATTCCAGGGAGCTGTTCACGCGTACGTTCTATTTGATGTATGGCCATTCCCACTCAACTTCCCCTCCGCAGTTATGCCGCAGATGTGTCTCCTGCAGGATCATGGTCAGTCGACTAAAGATGTTACGTTAATTGTTTAACTTGATTATTCAGGTCTGCGGTGTTCAGCGTACTCCAGGGCCTGTTCATTTTATCTACCGTCCTGGGTAGCTGGGTCTGTCCTTCTATTGCATTTGTGCACATATACTGACCGGTTCCTTCGCAGATCGGATTCGGAGCCGATTTCTTCAAGCCCTTCCTGTCCTTTGGCATCAGCGCCGGCTTCGGTGTCATCAACTTGACTTTCATTTTCTTCTTCCTGCCCGAGTCTTTACCAGAAGCCTTCGAGGCCGATCGACCGTTGAAGCTCACTTTGAGAGACGTCAGGTCGTCGATCTACTCGACCATCACTAGCTTTACGACTAGTCATCGCCTAGTCTTTTTTGGCCTCGCATTTTTCCTCTATTCCCTTACATCTGCAAGTAGCATGCCAATCTTTGATTGATTCTTTCTCACCTATTTTTTAACAGAGAGCCGAATCATTCGAACTGCTTGTCATTTTACGGGGAGACCTCCCCTCACCGACGCCGTCCTCGGTATGCCGTTTCCCTCGTCCGGATTCATCTTATGTTCCATGATTAGGCTGGCGTCTTCCTTACTCTTTCCCTGTTCGCCAGAATGGGTACATTCATAATATTTTTCCCGGGTGACTATTCTTTGGCGTTTAGTCATGCCCTTGCTCACACCGAATTTCTTCAAACAGCAATCCTATACTTGCTCAAGAGACGTTCACCTCTGAGCGCTGCGACCTCCACCTGGCAATATTTCTCCTCAGTGATGAGCATTGATGGCGCAGCTGCGCGATACTCCGTCGCAGCCGACTTCCTGTCCCAACTCATCATCACACTCGTCCCTACGAGTCCTTCCGCCGTATTCTTCTTACTGGCCCTGATGACACCACTCACCGTTGGCATTAAACCAGCATTATACGCTCTTAGTGCCGTGTGCTCCGAAGCCAACGGCGGTGCTCCTCGAAGAGGCGCCCTTTTCGGTGCCCTCAGCGTCCTGGGGACGGCTGGAGAAACCCTCTCGGTTGGCCACTTCTCTCTGTGACCAAAATACAATAACTGACACGTCGTTCATTCGCAGTATCTCATGTATGTATCCCCTTACACTTTCTTTTGGCGGTCCTTTGTCAAGGCTGGCTTCGTTCTCACCGCGGCATTGTTGGCCCTCGTTTATGTTTTCATCTGGCCACGAGAACCGGACCGCATTCCTCGCGATGGTCCGGAACGTATCCGCATCATCGTGTCGCACGACACGGTGACAGACGCTGTAGACTCTGCAACCTTCTCCCCCGTCTACAGGCGCCATGGCGGCGCAGGGGATCCCGGCGACGCCAATTAGACTATCCCAACTCCGAAAGTCTATCCGTTACGCGCATGTATATCACGACCTTGTATCACGAATGTACCTATCCTTATCTCACTGCCCTCCAATGCACACATCCACTTATACTTCCGACTTGGCGTTGAATAGTGATATCAGAGATGAATTGAGCGTCTGAGTTCGAACAACACGTTGGGACGGATGGGAACAGTGCAAGTCATATTGTGTAGAGATACAAGCGCGGGAAACGCTAAAAGCAACGAAGTTCTAGGGCGTTCAAGCCAATCTACTTAGGGATACAGTTGTCGATTCTGGCCGCTCGTTCAGGCAAACTTGATAAACGCACGCGAAACTCTCTGGCACATTAGGTGTGACCGGGGCGATACGATGGTATGGAAGTGAGCATTTAAGAGTCCATGCCTACTTGGGATCCTGCTTCTCGAGGTCATCGAGTTCCCGCTTCTCGGTGGAGAAGGAAAGGGTATACGTCGGGACATCGTCAAGCCCGATATCCCGCCAGTCTGATGAAGGGTGGCTCTCGACATCCTTCTCGAAAAGCTCGGGCTCGAAGCCTGCCTTGGCGAGCACATCATCAACGTACACTGCGAGCAGTCAATCAGTGGGACTGCAAAACGAGAATATAACAGTAGACGAACGATAATGTGCCAAGCCCTTATCAAAGTGAAGCCAGGAGATAACACCGAACACGATGGTGGTGAGCAGAGAGAGACTGGCAGCGATGATCTGGCAGGCGAAGAACGGCCATTCGACAAAGGTCCAGGCGAAGCTTTATTCTGGGTCAGACGACAAGGTTTCAAGAAAGATGTCCGACCCACCTCCATGACATCAACATCAAGACCCAGCTGGCGAAGACAGCAGCCGCGATGGCGAGGAATGCAACCATGAGCCGCTTCCATTCCCGACGCACGGCATACCAACCCTGGATACAAATGAATACCGAGACCAGCATGAAAATATCACAACTCACGATAGTAATCCAGGGCACCAAAAGCTACCGAATAATGGTTAGAGACACGTGGAATACGCCTGGGGGAGACACTCACCGCGAGTGTTATTATGCTCAGGACGACGTACAGCGTTTTGTGGTAAGTTACTCCCCCGATCGCGTTGTCCCGGTTGACCATTTGATCGAGCCAGAGACACACGACCGAGATCAACAACAGGGCTGCCAGTTGGAACGAGACAAAGACGGCCAGGAAGTACTATTTAATCGCCTTGTTAGCGAGCAGAAAGGAAAACCGAGTCTAGTAGTACGCACCTTGTAGATCCTGATGATCTCTTTAGGTGCGCCAACACGGTTGAATGTGTTGGGTCCGTAGATCTGGGGTATATAAGTCTAACTTGTGCAAAGAGAGTCACTGCGCATAGCAAACCTTGGTGAGCTTCATGGAAAGATAGATGGCAAGGATTAACGAGATCACATTCATGGACACGTCGGGGATCTGAGCAGCGGGGTGAGGGATGAATAAGCGAACTGATAGTCGGGACTCACCTGAAGGGCCTCCCGCGACTCGAAGTAGTTCGGGAACAGCTTGTCAACTGCAACCTGACAAGGGCTGTCCGCCGAAGCCAGCAGTGTCTGAAAGCGACTGCGGACGTCGCCCGTGCGCCATATAACGTACATTGACCACGCAGTGGTCAAAGAACGGAAACAGATCGCTGCAACCCTGATAGAGTATTAGGACTCGTACTGTTGCTGATAGAGATGCTCACAGATGGGGAATTGAATCGTAAACGATCTGTGCTAGTCAGCTACGTCTGAACGAAACAAGACAGACTAGACGTACAGCAAAGAAAGAAATACAGAAAATCCAAAACTGTGTGAGAACAAGGACAACATCTTCTCGTTGCGCGTTCATAAGGCTGTGTACCAAGTCAGACATTGGGCAGGCAGCAATGGAAAGTAACTTGCACTTGGTGCGGGTATGTGAGAACAAGAGTGCACATTTGATTCAAGAGAATCTTCGAGCCGTCATCAAGGGCAACATACACGCCACCCGATGTTGACTTGCGAGAATATTGCATTAGCATTCTCCTTGCAATAAGAAATGCGGCATTCGCTCACAGTAACACCAGAAATGAAGACGTCCGTTGATGCATTACCCTTCAGGACACACTCAATACACATGCGGGACTAGTGGAATCGATACGCACCGTCAAATTAAATCGAGAGGGCAGCGCAATGTTGGGTTCTCCCGTTTGAAAGATGGTTTGGCAGGGCGCACTGGTCAGGTAAGTTGGAATCATGTTGCAAAGCTGCAGGGTCGCGTTGCCATCGTGCCGATGCAAGATGCCAAAGTTGTTCCTTGGAACCTCCGCCTGGTGAAGAATGCTGGTGACTACGGCGTTCGCATTTGCGTCTTGCGAGAAGAGGAAGGCTTGGATGAACCCCTCGGCAAAGCAGTGGATAAAACAGAAGAGGAAGAAGGCGGTCGTGAAACGAGTGAGGGTAATCCGGAAGTACTTTGGAATTCGGGCGTCAGAAAGAGGTGAAAGATGGATTCGAATGCAATTTACGACAGATTTGAGGGTTATCCAGCAGCGTGCAATGGTCAACATCCTGGTGACCTTGAATGCTGAGTACGAACTCGAAGGGCGTCGCTGGGACGGAGGAACAGAAGAGAAGGGAAGAAGAGGGTTGGGTGGCCAACGCTTGGGAAGGTACAACTATAAAAGGCACTTGCAATGTGTCAACCTCTCGGCTAGTGATATGATCGATGAACATGTTTGTACGTTTACGCTCATGTATGATGTGGTAATGTTGCCTTCGTTTATTGACACAAGTTCGTGAAGTGCTTGTGATTATTCACATAGATTTGCAAGGCTTCGCGGCAGCCTACTCTTCCAAGCTAGAGGTGAAGAGTATACATTCAACGATGCCTACCGGGCCCTTTCTTCATAGTGCTCTCGGCCGCACAGCCAACGCACCGGTAAGTTGAACATTAGCCACTGATGCCCAAGCGGCCCCGTTCTTCACAGAAGTTCGATTTCATATCCTGTTTCGAGGGCGACCTGCACCCCTGCAAAAATAAACAGAGAAGTCAGTATCGCCGACGACAAACATGGCGCTTTCCTTTCGTCTGCGTCTCGGTCTTTGCTGGCGAATTACTTATTGGCCAAACGTGAAAAACGAAAGTGTCACATCATCCGCGTACATGCATGGTGATGTACAATACTCACAACATCAATGATCCGGCGGGGCTCGAATCAAACGGAAGTAAGTAAGCTTATGTCGCGTTTACAGTAAAATTAATTGAGTCCGAACTTGGCGATACCCGTCTCACGTCGAAATCTTTCGGTCTTCTGTTCAGTCCGCTCTAGTGCAAAAGTGTGGTAGGATCGCGACGACCCGGGGTTTACACGAATCAAGATGCAGCTGCCCAGGTCACGCTCTCTGTCATCCTGTAACTCGTGAGCGCAGAACATTGAACAGTCACAGACGCCTACCCCTGACCCGAATTCTGGTCAAGAGGATTACTCCAATGATCAACAAACTGGAGGCGACGTAAAATATTGTACGGGGAAAGGGCCCGCTCAACGTCAGACTGTACGTTACTGCAAATATAGAAGGCTGTACGGGCGGGAGATAGTAAGCCAACCATGATCATATCAAACCCAAAGTCGCTCACCGATATAATATGCCCAATAGCAGACAGTACGCCGACTGCGCCGAAGAGTCGCCCCGTTTCCGAGCCGTACCCAAGTGCATGCAGGGAAACCGCACCGAGTGAGTGGAGAGCAGGATTCCCGCCTGATGTAAAGGAGGATAGACAACTCCACATAACAAACGCTGTTTGAGACGACGCCGGCGAGAGGGCAACCAGCAGGTGTGCAAGAGCCTCCAGCGAGAGCGACCCCTGGGCCAGACGCTGGTCGAATCGCAGCTCAAGCGCGATGCTTTCCGGACTTGCAGCGCCCTCGATCGGAGTTTGGGGTTTGAAATACGAAACGATGATTGGCAGAACAATCAACAGATTTATGCCTCGCAAGACCCAAAGCTGCGAATATCAATACCAAGTGGACGGATAAGACGCGGAACACCGTACAAGTGACATGTAGTATCCCAGCTGAAGAAGCAAGTCAGTAACTTTCGCCCAATGCACAACATATTTCTTACCTGGATCGAATCCCATGAAAATGTGTGCTGGGCGTATAAAAATTTGACCGGATAGACCGCCTGCGCCAAATGTTGAGGGTTGGATCAGGTAAGGAAGAAGAAGAAACTCTTACACTCGCGATTATATAAAGGAACATAGCGCCTCCCATTAGCGTCACATTCCAATTTCTCTTCGTGGAGACTCCGTCGACAACTATCCGTGGCCGAAATATTGTAATTGGGGAAAAGAAGGCAACTGTAAATCGTTTAACAAGCTCCCTAAGTGTTTCCTTCTCGACGGCGTTTGAATTATGGCCAATTCCGATTGGGTCCGGCGAACAACGATCTGCTCGACTTCGCAGAGACTCCGGAAAGAGGAATATAATGTAAGTGAGCAATACCAGCTGAATGGCAACGCTGATGTAGAACAAGGAATAGGTTTCCAGGTTGGTGAATGAGAAAAGGACCCCCGCGAACTAATATCAACGTTAATTAAACGCAAGCGAGGAGCGAAGAACCGGTACGTACCCAGGGGCCGAATGCGAGACCAATCGAAACCATTCCCTGGATAGCAGAGAATACTTTGGAGCGTGAACCATCAGGCGTGCAGTCATATACATAACTGTCGAACCGAAAAATGTGATGCGGGAAACTCAACGAACAACTCTGCCGACTCACGCATGCACCACCCCATTGAATACGCTCAGGCCGCCACAGATCCCTTCTAGCACAGGGCCGAGGAGAATAAATGTTTCTGCTCGGCGAGCGATTGCGGGCACTGATCCCGACACCAGGATAAATACTGTTTCCCTGTCGAACTTTCAGGTGGGTCGTTGGCGATCAATCCAAGTACTCACATTGCGATGAATCCAGTCTGTCAAAAGCGTTAAAATAGACACGAGGAACCAACGTCGCGACGAACAATCGACACGCAGAAAATTATCTTGCGTCCTCGGACATCACCCCATTGAGACCAGAGACCGGTGGACCCCGAACTTAGAATGCTCATAATTGTAATAATGGCTGTCCGACATCAGCCAATATTTGGGTCGTATGTGGGAAACATACAAGCTTGTATCTTAGACGCCCGAGCTCGGGCTTCAGGTGATTGACAGGCTGCTTCTAAGAGAGAACTGGCAATATTGGTGGTGGCACCGTCAATAGCACGGCAAGAGATCTCGTTGTAAACGTTGATTCGGGCAGCCGTAGTCATACCGCGCTGGTGTTAAGGCGTCAGCTCCGAGATCGTCCAAAGGTACATGAGATTTCCGTACGGCCATACTCGCCACAAGGACAATTGGGATGACCCTAAAGATGGTTCATAGGTAGAATGTTCATTGGATCAGCGAACGAACCAATATGGGTGGGCCTTCCATCTCCCCTGACTGCGCTGACGCAACTCACCATCGAGCGGTCCGTCGGATTCATGGACTTGTCGAGGAGTGATCAGCGGCTCAGCCTCAGCACTGGACGTCGTGGCCATCGCGTGCAAGAAAGCTCGACTTGGAGTTATCTGATAAGGTCCGAAGAGCGGAAGCAAAAGGAACCTGATTCGACCAGGCCTTGGTAACCGGAGGCTGTGCAAGGCGATCTCATCACCGAAGCAGGCCGATCAATCTCATCGCCGCTCTTTCAAAATCAAAGAGTCACTGACTCTTTCTCTCTCATCCATCGGCTTGAGTATACCAGCAGAATGATCATTAACCTACACCCGAATCCAATCAATATCCATATCCAAAAGACCCGATTAACGAAACTCAACCTTCGAATCCAGCAACGTCCAATTTCCAACACAAGTAGCTATAGTGAACCGGGACGAGTGCTCGTCCAACGCGTCGCATCGCACGGGATTTTGGTGTTCTTTCCACCTTAAAGATTATTTGCGGCCGCGAGGGACAGAGATGACGCCCTTTTTGAGGGAATCAAAGTCGCTATGGGACTGTAAGGATTTGGGGTATGGAAGCACGAGTCGGCTGCTGCCGTCTCGTCCGAGTTAATACGGTTTCCGATTTAACACGGTTGATGCGTAGCCCTCAATCTATATATAGTTATTCGAGGAACAAAGAGAACAGTTGTTCACAGCCACCGACCAGGCCTTTCGACTTGCTTTCGCCTTCACTTTCCTGTTCACGATGAGCGGAGGTATTCCCGACGCCGAGAAGATAAGAATTGGGGATACCAGGGGTCATGTTATCGATGTTCGTTTGAATAATTTTCGACCGCGACGCGTTTGTGTAAAATCCTTTGCCACCACAGTTGGACCCAAGCACCTTGTCCAAGAATTCTATAGTCATAATGGATGGCTCAGAGCCGTTTGTTACCACTGCTGAGGGGATGGCAGCCGCCATCCCAGACCGTGGCCCGCTCGTCAGAGCGTGTGGCACTTGCCATAAAACACCAGCATCGATGGGCGTCCAGGAGTTTTCCAAATGCGCCTCTTGTGGAATGACTCGATATTGCAGGTTTGCACGCGTCATTTCGCCTTTATAATGTTGTACTGAGCTCGGTTTCCACAGTCGTCAATGCCAAGCGTGCGTTCTTTTGACACTTGTTGACAAACGGAGATTTCTGAGGGGCAGTACTATTTCACGAACAGTTCGGATTGGAAGGAGCATAAAGCCATCTGCAAAGAGCGTGTCGCCCAGGTGGGCCGACTCGCAGCACAAAGAGAGACCGCGCGTGTGGCAGGCAAACGATTCTGCACGCCAATGACAATCCAAACCTGGTACAGAAATCAAAGTGCAGCCATAGAGCATGCTGTGCGTTGTTCCGAGCTCTACTAGATACACACGACTCATGACTGCCAGGCCTTCCACATCCTCGAAGTCTACAAAGGTCCCAAGGCGTCTTTGTTGCGCACCCACGTTGCGGTATTTACTGTTCGCGTGGATGAGAAAACACCAGAAGACCCGGACCTCGTCCGATTCTTCAACGTCCTCGCTTTGCCGTTAGATGAATTCGCGCAGCAGATGCGCATGGACAAAATGAACCTCGACAGATGCAAGAAGGCAGCCAGGACGCAGATGATGGTGCTGTATTTTGTGGATATGCAAGATTGGCTCCATCATATTGAGTTCCATGGTCCTCCGTCGTCCGAGCCGTACACACGCGGGGAAAAAACTCCAGACAAACATTGGCGTGCCCATGTCATCATGAAGCTGAATGGTGGGCTGCCAAACGCGCAGGCGGATCCGGAGTAGAGAATTCTAGGACAGAAGTGCGACGCGCAAATAGTCATGGGGTAGTCTCAACTTGACATATATCAGTACATAGTTTTCCCTATGAGCGTTTTTCGAAACGTGACTTTTGATTGAACACGAACAGTCACGCGTGACAGTTCACGTTCGATTGGTATGGCTCCATCGTTATTGGTGGTCCATATCTGTGCGGGTCTGAGCGGTAAATCTGCGCTAGAATGCTGGATAACATAGTTTACGACGACCTAATCGAGGCATATTAGGAGCAGAAAAATGACTAGTAAGTAAGTACTTAGTCGATAAGCCTGAATGGGCCGCGGCGCTTGTCACAAGGCAGGGAGGACAGTGAAGGTCGATTACGAGTTTTGAATGTTACATATTTTCCAAATCGAAGGGTTGCCTCTGCCTCTGCTCTCATGGAGTCCTGCAGACGGCGGGCGAGACGTGACACGGCTTGTGTGTCTCCTTGCATGGGGACGATCCCGGGCCAGATGCTCCTCAAGGCGATATCAGCAGTGCTGACAAGAGGAGGACAAGAGAGAAAACACCTCCTGAGTCTGTTTCTGCATCAGATAAAGAATCATTCGTGTCAGAGGACCATGACGGCTCGGAAGAGAACGCGCAGGATACGAGGCCACAGTCGAAGGAAGGGGAGCAGTTTAGCCCGCTCCCCCACTGGATCACGTTCAAAGTCAGAGCATAGGCCAGAGTTGCAGAGATGACTCACTTCTTGATCCCTCTATCCAAAGGTCATTGTTGAAGAATGAATGACTAAAAGTCGATTCGCTCGGCAAGGTTCACTGAGAAGTGAGCACAGATTGGGTGTAATTGAGGAAATGTGAACTGTGAAATTGGGACAACTCGTGAACGATGCAGATGCAAAGCTTCATTTGATCCATGGAGGGGTTCGGAAATGCTATGGAATCAGATGGATACAGTACTGAAGACAATTTTCCATCTCTCCCAATGGGATGCATCGAGGGGGTAAGAAACAGTGTCGGAGCGCGCAAGATGGTCCGTCAAACGACGTTCGTATTCAATGAGCGTGGGGACTCGGTGCATGCTCTCGCGCAGTTGTTGCAAGAAAACGCGAGGTGGAGTTGATTCGACTTCGAGAAAACCAAGGTTGGGCTGAATAGTCTGGTGAAATTCAACCCAGAGCTCCCAGAGGGTAGGGTTGCACTCGAAAGATCAAGCGTCGTCGAGAATGGTGGGTTGGAATGGACCATAAGGAAGAGTTCTGTCCCTGTGCCATGCTGCCGCAAAGGAGGATTGGGTCGAAATGAGATCCGCATGGCGGCAAAGGTGCGCGAGAGCGATAACAGAGTAGCAGGGGAATAACAAGGAGCTTCCGTTCTGATGGCTGTCTGAAGAGAGAAGAGAGGATGAAAAGCGAATTAACTGTGTGTTCAACGATTGATGGCAGGAAGAAACCCCTAATAGTAAGTAGTCGGCCGTGATCAACTCCCACGGTTCTCTTTGTTCGTCGAATAATTATAAAAGATTTATAGATTGAGCGCTACACATATGACTCTACAATATACAACAGTATTAAATCAGAAACCGTATTAACTCGAACCACTGGACGAAGCTTGATTTGGAGACGGCAGCCGCTGATTCGTGCTTCCATACCCCAAATCCTTGCTGACTGTCGAGCGCCCTCTGCGCTCTTCCTCTAAGCTTATTTGCCGCCTCCTTCGGGCAGCCGACTTTCCCTTGGCGACTTCGGAAAGTGGGCTGCGCACAAGCATGATCGCTGTGAGGGCAGCGAACAGGATGCCGATGGCGGTGACGAAAATCGTCTTGGGGAAAGTCGCGACAGTTCCGCTGTATACCAAACCAAACAACAGAGGCTACAGGGCGAAAAGATAAGTAAATTTAAATGAGCGAAAGGAGAGGAACATACTCCGAGAACCATCTGCCCGCTAGCCTGTAGCACGGCCATTGCGCCGAACACAGTACCAGTGGTTCCATCGACAGTCGATTTAGCTTGACCAGCATCAGCCGCCAATAGCGATCTCGCCTGCACGATACATAACGCGAGACTCTGCATAGCCGGGAACGCGCCTGCACCCATACATTGCACCCAACTCGCCAGGACAAAAAGAACCTGAGAATTCTGGAGCTCTGATTTGACCGTGGTCGTCATCGCGTCCAGGCCGTTCAGAGCCTGTAAATGCATCTTGTATGACGGCGCGGGCGCAAATACGATGGCGAGGTTGGCCACGATGTCGATACAAAGGGACAGACGGCTGAGCCCAAGATCGAATTTGATTTCTTGAGCGATCTGCGACTTTGTAGGCTTGGGCTTGTCGGCTTTCGCTGTGGGGACGACAGCTTTAGTCTTTGGGAGCTTTGGCTTTGGCTTGAAAGTCGCGATGATGACTGCGCTTTGTTTAGTACATGGCGAAGGAAGAAAGTACTGTGAAACGCACGAGGGAATGCGAACAATAAGAACGCCGCCCTGGTTGAGCCCAAAAGGGAGATGTAATAGCTCAATTGTTCGGGGCCCCACCCATAAATATGGCCGGCGTACAGATACTTGATTTGGTATACGCCCTATATCGTTCCGGAATTAGCATCAAAGTAAGATCTTCAAAAAGGGACCCACAGTCGATAGCATATATCCGAACATCGCACAAGCAAGGAGGGTTAAACTCCAGTCTTTACGCTTCCGGGTTGAGCCGTCAACGAAGATGGGCACGGGTAGGAAGATGGCGAGAGGGCTCAAAAAGTTTCGGATTATGCCGCCGGATTCGGCCACGGGTTCTTCAGCAACATCTTCAAGAGTGCTACTTTCAGTGTGGGCCCGAGTCTTTCCTTTGCTCTTGCCGCGCGCCAGATCCCGCTGCTCCTGCGTGACTGATTCGGGAAACACAAAGAGCACGAGACATAGGTTGATAAACTGGAGCCCGATGGCGACCCAGAATGCGGAGGTTACCGTCTGGGCCCGCGGCTGACCCGGGTGCGGTGGGCTAGTGAGGAAGGGAATAGGATTTCTGATAAGCCAGCCTCCAATGATAGGACCGATCTAAAAGTTGAATTTTAATGAGCGGAAAAGAATAAAGCGAAGCCTGCGTACGGCAAACCCGACATAGGCCACACCAGTGAAGCGCGAGAACACAGAAGCGCGGCTGCCGCTGGAAGTGCAGTCCGAGATATAAGCCGAGGTCGCAGACTGCAGTGTAGACCAGCCACCGAGGAGGCCTTCTATCGCTAGATGGATTGTTCGCGTTCAGTAGGAAACTAGACGTGCCGTCGCAACACTTACCTGGTGCAATGAGCAGAAGCTTGTGGCCATGTGAAGAAAGTGGAGATGAGGGGGTCGATGAAAGGATAAAGGTTAGATCCCTGACGGCACGTGTAAATAAACGATGAAATGAACGCAGAAAAAATATCTACGTGAGGAGAAGACCCAGGGTGGTGAAAGCGAGGACTAAACCAGGAATAAAAATCGGCAAGAGCGGTGTATGAAACGAGTACTTACCCCTAGTTCGACCGTGGCGCTCGCCAAAACGACCCCACCAGCCGGTGGTTAAGGCACTCAGAAGGCCCATTGTGGTCGTGAATATAGTTTGGATTCGGGCTGGTTCGTGTCTTCAGCGTCAGACGCGAGAAAACGCGCAAGGTACCTACCGGCGCCGGCCTGTACGGCAGAGTCCGACATACAACGAGCAGATGGTAATTCCCGAGGATCATCATCCCCGGTTTCATCCCAAGGCTCGTCCTCTGAAGGATCCAAAAGTGTGTGTAGTGCGTGGTTTGACTCGGGGTTAAATTGAGGTCCCAGAGGATCCAGCCCAAAGTACAGCGGCGCATGCGTCGGCATTACGGAGGTGCCTTCGACCCATGAAACGGCGGTGGTGGTGGTGTGGTTATAGCTGTGGTGCAGCCGCGAACATGAGAGTTGGGTGAAGACCTCGATTCTCGGCGCCAAGGTCATCCCCCGGACGAGGGCGGTGGAGATTGCGAATGGCACGAGCCTCAATAAAAACGTGTAAGTGACGAATGCGCAGTCATCGTTGTCGACCAAGGCTCACCAGAGTGGTCGCGCACGATAGAATGGTTTCTTGACGCGGGTTGGAGTGGCGTTCAGGAGAGGCTCCCGCTCTCCCAAGACAGCAGATTCAGCAGGGAAATTTAAGGAACGTGGAGAGGTAGGATTAGTTGAACGGTGAATTATAGACCGGGAACGAGAGGGAGAGGTGAAGACAGCAACGAAGGGGTCGGTGACCTGGGATTCCTCTGGGGTCCAGGAGCTGGACATGGTGGGGGTGGTGGTGGTGGTGGTAAAAGAGAGGGTGGCACACACGAGTGATGGGCGCGCGCCGTAACTCACGGGAACGCGACATTGGGCGTCGCCGCCTTGATATCCTCTTTCAGCGATCGGGCATATCACGATTAGTCAGCTAAATCTTATCTTGGTGCGTAACGCAGTGCGAAGACCGCGTGGATTGCACTGTGCCGCAGCTCTGCAGGCACGACCTAGAATACATAAACTACAATTCAGCCGATTTAATACCGAACAGAGGGTACTGCAGCAACAAATCCTCGCCCCTCATCGTGCCCTTTACATCCTGAAACTGCGGCGATCATCTCGTTAATATCTAATCATGCGCACTGGAGGGGCGCAGTAGACACACACCGTGGTACCCTCAGGCAAGGGTATGACCCTGTGGTATACACGCTCCACCGTTCTCCGCGCAATGCAGTCTTCTTCCTCCCAGTTCTCGACCTCCCACTACAAAGGTCAGCATAGCGGATGGCAGAGGGTTGAGACATACCATCTCCCATGATACCATAATGTGATCTCTTCGGAATGTAACTCGGATATCATCCTTGTCTACCCCCCGCAGCCTGAAGATCGCAACGCAGTAGTTTTTCTCGGGCGAGGGATAGTATACCGTGCTGAAGTAGATTCAGCTTGGCGTCGAAGAAACGAGTCGTCAGGCTTACATCGATTTCTTCTTCTTGAGCCCCGGGGTCTTCGCCGGGCTGGGCGATGGCGTCCGAGGCTTGAGACTGGCAGTTTTCGCCGGAGTGGGCGAAGACGTCGAAGGCTTGGAACTACTAGCAGTCTTTGCCACTATGGGCGACGTTGTCCGACGGGTGGGACTTGGTGCTTTCGCTGGGGCAGGGGATGGAGTCCGAAAGAACGAGTCCCGGTCGTTACTGATAAGAGCGTCTTCCAGTAACGACCGCTTTTCTCGTTCTGGAGTTCGTGCAGTTGGCGCACTTGGCGCAGGCGATACGCGAGCACGCTTCTCATCGCTGGGCAGATATCAATTAATTAATGACCGCGGCCGTATATCTATTCAAGCTAACCTTGTCGTTAATTTCGAAGCAGGCCGCGGCGAAGGCGCGTTGAGGATGTCGTCAACAGTAGCTGAGGGCTTGTATTCCTCAAGAGATTTAACTTTGGGAGGTTCCTTGTTCATCTTACGCTCCTTCTCAAGTCGCAAGGAATTCCACAAGTCATCGAGAGCCGCGCCGTCGGCCAGTTGGGGCGGATCAGAAGAGATATCCACGAAATTTCCGTTGGATACAGATGAATAAGAGTTGATCCTAGACACACGGCGAAGGGGTCGAGGTAATGGTTCACTCGGCGTAGACTCGAGTGGAGACGGAAAGACGAGACCAGTTACGCCTCCAGGCGTAATTGGTGAAGTAATCCGTCTAGAGACGGACTTCCTCGCGGACACTGGCGATACCACATCGATCCGACTGGGGTGAGGCGGGGAGGCCATGGTGGGTTGGTGGATGGCGAAAATCAAAAGCAGCTTAGAGTGGCGCAACTGATACAGGAGTTTAAGGAAGCCCTGGATACGTCTGATCCCTGCCAGCCGCAAGTTGACAATAACACACAGGGATTTTGGCGATAGCACGGCAGGAACAGGGTGTATTGAGCCAAAAGGACGGCGTAAAGAGCCGGTAGACGATGAACTTGCACAAATCAGGCGCTAAACAGCGCTTTACCTCGAGTTTTGGAGCACTCTCGGCCACGAGGCGGTCGCATTGTCGACGGAGATTCGGAGAACAAATCGGACCGAATGGAGGTAATTTAAACTCCGCCACAGGCGTGATCCCATCACACTCCTCTCTCTTTTCCTTCCACCATGTCCTCGAGTCGCTCTTGCTCAGGTTCGTACTTTCCCTTTCTACTTCTCCATGATGGCCTATGGCATCCAGTCAAATAGCATGTTAGACTACTTACCCTTCGGGATTGAGGATACTCGACTTCTGATTTTTTGTTTCTCCATCCTTGCCTGAAAAGAAAACATTGGCTGACTACAATCTTCTAGGTGGACCAAGGACGAAGTCTGTATATTTCGCTATCATGTATCTTACTTGCCCGTCTGGAATGCAGATTTGTTTGGTTCTCGAATGTGTGTGACGTGTGCATTAGCGACCGAGACGTTTTGAAGCAGCCTGGAACGAAATGAGTTGCAAGCAACTCGCACTTGTCGCTTAAAAATCTTTTCGTCGATTCTTTGCGCTAGGAATTACCCAGCAAGTGCCTCGTCGCGGTCTGTTCCAGGCTGCGGCGCTACCTGACGATATTCGATTGCATACTCCAGCTCAGTGACAAGGACCAGTGCTTCGCTACAGTCGGTCCAAACGACGTATCCGACTGAGTTTATCCAATGCAAAGTTCGGAAGGCACCAACCGACTTTCTTCAGTGACAGTGGTCTTGTACGATACAGGTGCAGAGCGCCGAGTAAGACTTGCTCACGACGGCGAACGAGTTTAGCTCGGAAATATCATTTGTTGAGTCGAGCATTGGGTTTCTGTCCACGCACGTCGCTCAGTGTTGTTGTTGTTAACTGACGCATGCGCTACATATGTGGGTGCGCAATTCAACGGGAAAAAACGAGACAACAAATTCGTACACGCATTTCAACTTCTTCCAGATACTGTATGTACATGATTTCAGACGGAGAAAAAGATTCTAGCAAATGAACTGGAGGTTCGTGTCCTGCAGCCGCGTCAACTACAACTTCCAAGAAGACGGGGCGAAAAAAAACCGTACCATGGGATGAGAGCTCGAAAGCTGGCAAGAGACAGGATCCTCAGAATCAGAGAAGAGCGAAAGAACGGATGACACACCTGAGGCTTCTGAGAGTATTTAGACCGCAAAATGTCCCGCAGACTGTTGAGAAGCTGCATGTAACTCTGCTGTGGGTTTTGCGACAAAGCCGTCATGAATGCCTACGAAGCCGATAAGATTTTATAGTACGAGGAGGCGAATTCAACACATACGTAGCTCATCGCACCAGTAGCCTGCCCCGCCTCGTTCGCGTCCGCGCTGGTCTGCGAGTCTTTACAGCCGCTCCAGGAGATCTAATTGTGTGGCACGTCATCAACGCCGAACGGAAATAATAGGTGCAGCAACGTACGGCATCGGCGGGGCTGGTGCGCGTCGCGCGCGCGTATCTCTCGGCCTTTTGCCCGCCCCCACCGGTGGCCGTCTTGACCAAACCCATGGCAGACTTGAGGACGCCGCCCATATCGCCCTTCGTGTACGATGTAAAGGCGGTTTTGAGCCCCGCTCCGGCCTCGGCGGCGAGGTTGGGCTCCTTCACCTTACCCTCAGTGGAGTACTATAGCGAACGGTTTATTTCAGAGTCGTATGAGTGGAAAGAGAGCGATCTCACGATGTACGGGAGGTCTAGGACGGTTGCAATATCAATACACTGTCTGATTCATCACAAGGGGAGGCCGACTTACCCAGAGCAGAGCCGGAATGGCAGGACTATTCAAATCCACATGAATCGGAGGCGGGGGTAAATAATATGCGAAGGGCCTACGTCAAAGATCGCGGTCAAACGGCAGCCCGCAGGGAGGCCCGCCACCATGATTTGGTGCATTAGCTAGCGAGACAAAGACGTCAACGATGGACGAATAAAAAGAGAAAGAACGAACATCGTCCACGATATGTCCATTTTCCTGGTAGTCAACCGGATAGATCACTTGGTAGCAAGAGAAAGTCAGAGACAATCACCCGACAACCAGCAATAGCCAAACCTTCATCTTCGCCGTCGCCTTCGTCGCCGTCCAGATCCTTGGTCTGACCCCCATGGCCACTGTCTAAGTGCGAGCTAAGGTCAACGTGTAAATTACCAGTGAAATGACGCACAATGGAAGAAAAGGGAATCATTCGGAGCAGCACCGCGAACCAGCCATTCCATGGCGTGGATCTACACCTGATCAGAGGTGGTCCGCGAAGGGAAAAGGTGTGCGAACAATATTCTCTTGAGTAGGCTGTTGACGCGGATTTTGGGCGTCGTCCGTCAACATCACAATATCTTCATTACGATACCCAAACTTGGCTGCAGAGATGCGCGTCAGTCGCGCATCCGGGAATTCCAATAATGAAAACATACAACACAAAAACTTCTGGATATTACGCGCATCGTTTATACAACCGTGGAGCTCGGAAGATTGTCCGAAATAATTGATGCCAATCTGTGGCATTATAATCGTACTCGAGGTCTGATAAATTTATGGTATCACGCACACATAATGCCTTTTTTTTTCCATTGCACTGCGAATACTGAAAATAGGGCTGCTGCATTTGATTCTGACCCTGGAATTGCGGGCCATAGTGTTGCTGAGACGTGGGCGGCATGGGAGGAGGCCCAGGCGGGGGAGCGTAGGATGGAGAGTGCCCGAAGCTGAAACTGGGGATTAGAGAACGAGGTAAAAGTAAGAGAACAACATACGGAGGCGGCCCGGAGGGAGGTGCAAATGACGGAGGCCCGGGAGGAGGTGCGAACGACGGGGGACCGGGGGGAGGCGCGTACTGGCCAGGGTAGCCGCCCTGCTGATGGTGCTGCCCTTGGTGGTGTGGCGCCTGGTGGTGCTGTTGGTGATATTGCTGACCCGGATAGCTTGCACGCTCGATAGGAGGGGGTGGGCCGGTCGGCGGACCATAACTGCTTCGGGTTTAAGGATATTCGAATGGACCGCATGAGTTCTTACGAGGATTGTCTGGATCATTAAAACAGAAGGATCAGATGGGGCGAACTATAAGGACCAGAGTATTTTACCCTGGAAATTGGGGGCTCGGGGATCCCGGAAAACTAGAGATGAAGTGTTTGAGAGAAATACGAGGTGATGGAGTCCACCTACTGTGGTGGCGGTGGTCCCTGAGGAGGTCCATACCTGCACACGATCGTGTCAACGAGAAAACAACATTAGTTTGCGAGTGATATACCCGCTGGGAGGCGGGCCTGGTGGCGCTCCATATCCTGGATTGTAACCTCCGCCTGGCGTGCCATACGGATCGCTGAGATTGAAGATGAGTGCTTTCTTTGGGAATCACGTAGTGACGTACGCGCTGGGGAAGCTATTAAACCGAAGCGTAAATATTCTCTCTCTGGGCTGAATATAGAGCAGACTGACGCGGGAGGTGTACCATATCCGCCTGGATTGTAAGACATGACTGTCGAGGTTGAGGTTGGTTGTAGATGGTAGAGGTTGAAGTGCAGCAGCGAGTAGCGGCGGAAGTCGCAGCAGCACAGCCGCAGATGCCAATCAAACGATCAATTGAGCCAAATTGAGTCCTTCGCATAAACTCGCTTTGACCGGTTGCCTGTACTTCGATTCTCGACTCCAGACTATGTCCAATGAACCTCCGGGCCAAGACTGTTTTATGGTGGAACCGGTCCGGACGCGCTCTATTCTCGTCCAGACTTGGCTCACATGTCTTCGGTGTTTTTTTTAAGCCAATGGCTGGCCGATGTTCCTCCGTGTTTCTGCTACTTGGCGCTCTCAGGGTGATAGCATCCCGCACACTGGGGTCTTCTGGCTTCTCCACTTCAACTTACGTGCCGTAAGCTTCGCACAAGCCATATATAAGGCAGAAAGCCGCCTTGTCCCACAGTGGCACTTCCTTCTAACCTTCATCACCATGGCTGGAGGTACTACTGGCCCATTGTCAACGACGCGTCGCCGGTCTTTGGCCGGAAAATCTGGTTGGGTGAGAAATATTGACTGAGTTTCGTTAGAGCTGCTCGACTCACGATACTCGAAGGCTGGCCTCGTTGCGAATCGCCGTATATTCTTGATGGCTGTCTTTGCCTCTCTCGGTGGACTGTAAGATCACTTACCTTACTGCCATCCTTGATTAATCCATCTTCAGATTATATGGTCAGTTGCCGCCTGAATCGTTAACATACTAATCCATATTCGTCGAAAGGATACAACCAGGTAATGTGTATTCTCATCATCGCTGGATTGTAACTGATTCAATGCAGGGTGTATTCTCGGGAGTTCTTAAGTATTTTCCTCCATCGATATGATGGTTGCTCTCTAATAGTACCACTCAGCATGCACAGTTTCGACAACAGGTAAGTATGGAGGTCTGCAACACATATACCCATCGACCGATCACAATCCAGGATGGGGGATGCCGTTACAAACAGTGGAAAGAAAGGCTGGCTTGTGGCTATTCTGGAACTCGGAGCATGTATGTCCTTCCCAGATCTCAATCCTCAGCAGAAATTCAATCCGTTTCAGGGCTTGGTGTTTTGATGACAGGTTACTTTGCGGACAAACTGTCCCGCAAGTACACGATCGTACTTGGTGAGAGTTGTGCTCAGTTCCGAATCTCAACCCTCTAACATATCCCGCAGCTGTGGTCGTTTTCTGCATCGGAGTCATCGTGCAAACAGTTGCCACAGGCCCGCCTTTCATTTATGGCGGACGCTTTATCACTGGTCTCGGTGTAGGGTCCCTGAGCATGGCGGTAAGCATGGCCGGTATTCTTCGTTTACATCCAAGTTAATCTTCTTGCAGGTCCCGCTTTACAACAGCGAGATCTCGCCCCCCGAAGTGCGCGGCAGTCTTGTCTCCCTGCAGCAACTCGCAAGCCGTGCCCTTTTTTCTCCCGCAACCTTCTAACTCTTTTAATTAGGCGATCACATTCGGTATCATGGTTAGCTTTTGGATAGACTATGGCACGAACTTTGTCGGTCTCGTCCTTCACGTCGCAAGAATTGAGACTGACGTCCTTGTTTGCAGATCGGAGGGAATGGAGCAGGGCAAAAGGAGGCAGCTTGGAGGATTCCTCTCGGGCTTCAGCTCGTCCCTGCCATTATTCTCGGCATTGGGATTATTTTCATGCCATTTTCTCCTCGGTAACTTTCTTCGCACGCTCTCTGAACGCTGAATGTTGACCAAACCGACAGATGGCTTGTGAATCAAGGGAGGGATGATGAAGCATTAGTCGTCCTCAGCCGGGCTCGCGGCCTCTCCGAGGATTCCGACCTAGTCCAAATCGAATTCCTGTGCGTCGTTCATGCGATCTGACATCATTTACGCTAACGAGTGCGAAAGTGAAATCAAAGCTCAATATCTTTTCGAAAGGAGACTTCTGAGATGCGGTTCCCCAATTACCAAGATGGAGGTTTTTCGTCCGACTTCAAGCTCGGATTCCTCGCATATTGGAGTCTGCTCCGAGAACGAAGTAAGCTTCCAGATACCTGGCCCCCAGTAGGTCATCTCCTAACGCTATTCGTGACAGGCTTGCGCTACAGAGTCGCAGTTGGCACTCTGACGATGTTCTTCCAGCAATGGACTGGTATTACCTGCTTGATATGAGTCTATATGTAGGTCTGATTGCTTTCACACAGGTATCAACGCTGTCCTCTATTATGCGCCGGCCATTTTCATAGATCTCGGTTTGACCGGCAACGCAAATTCTTTACTCGCCACGGGTGTCGTCGGAATAGCGTGAGTCCCGTGTGTGCCTCTGCCGGCGCCTGTGCCTCTGTGGCATTCCTTTTATGGTAATGCAATTGCCATAAGAAGGAACTCGACAATGAGCACGTGTACCCGCCGGTACAGCTCTTCCTAGCGTACTGCTGACGGCGATTTAAAGGATGTTTTTGGCCACGATTCCCACTGTCATTTATATCGACAAAATCGGAAGACGACCCGTCTTGATCTCCGGTGCATTCCTCATGGCCTTGTAAATTCGCGTTTCTTTGCCTTCTGTTTCCAAGCTCACGAATTGTAGCTGTCACTTCCTGATCGCTATCCTCACCGGTCTCTTCCACAATTCGTGGCACCAACACGTCGCTGCTGGCTGGGTGGCCTGTGCTTTCGTATGGATATTTGCTATGGGTTTCGGGTTAGTTTTTCTTTTTGAGAAGGCTTTTGGTTGCTCACATTCGCGTGAAGGTATTCCTGGGGTCCTTGCGCATGTACGTTCTACACACGTTGACTCTATCTGCGCATATGCTCACGATAATCGACAGGGGTTATCATCTCCGAAGTGAGTGCCTTGATATTTTTTTCAATGTGACGTAGTCTGATCTGTGATGATGTGAGATATGGCCTCTATCTGTGAGTAGTGTTTATGTGACGAACACATGAGTTGTGCTAAGTGTGCTTCAGGTCCGAGGGAAGGGAGTGTCCATCGCGGCGTCCTCCAACTGGGTATGTTCCATCGTGTTCAACCTAGTAGCCTACACTCACTCACCCACTCTTCCAAGATGAACAACTTTATCGTTGGTCAAGTCACCCCCACCATGTTAACTCATCTAGGATTCGGGACCTTCGTGTTCTTTGGGGTACATTCCACTCTGTGCGAGATTTATTGTTTCTTAACAGTTCTCCCAGGCCTTTTCCTTGATGGGTGGTTTGTTCATCATGTTCTTCGTATGACATGTTGTTAAATTCGACGATGAGTTGGCTGACGTCTTTACTACTCTGCTAGGTACCGGAAACCAAAGGCGTGTCTTTGGAGGAGATGGAAGAAGGTATGTGCAAATTGAAGATTTTAACACGTATTCACGACTCACCAACCACTTCCTCTCAGTCTTCGGTAGCAGCACCGGAATCGCTATAGAAGATCAAAATCGCCTCGACACCATACACAGGCGCCTCGGTCTCTTCACCGACTCTCCGCAGGACGCCAAGATCCAGAGAAGGCCTCGGAGGAGAGAGCGTCAGATTCAGAGAGAGCATCTGACGAAGGAGGAAAAAGATCAGAGAAGGAGGGGGGTAATAATAATATTGGAGCGATCCCTGTTATACGAGGGGGTATCTGAGGCGAGGGAGATAAAACTACCTTTTATATTCCGTATTTCTGTAACATGTATGCACTCATTTTCATTTTACCACTTTAGCCTGGATATGTCTGCAAAGAGAAAGGCCTCAAGTCGCACACCCGGCACCGGTTGTTCTCACGGGTTGTCAATCTGATCCAGAGCTCGAATCGTCGACCGAGAGGAGAAAAAAGTGCATAGCGTGTAGATAAGTGCATAGAAAAACCGTCCCTCATTTCTGATCGGGTCTCGGTTCTGAAAGAAAAGAAGGACAGCGTCAGCAGACCATTCACACCTAAGCAGAAGAAAAACACGCACGACTCCACTGTACGCTCAAAATCAAATTATCATAACCCTTTCCATTGACCTTCTCCATCGCCTTCTGCGCTACCGCGCGCTCCTCGAAGCTCACAAATGCGAATCCCTTGCCCGCGCCCGTCTCGCGGTCCCGGCCGACAAACACCCGTGCCACGCGCCCGAAGATGCCAAACAGCTCGCGCAAGTCGTTCTCCTGTGTGTCCTCGGAGAGATTGGTTACGCGGAGTGTGGGCAGCTCGTCTCGGCCGCCCGCACCACCCGAGGGGGTGGCCTTTGCCCCGGGGCGCATCCAGACCGGGACATATTTGCCCGAGCCGCTGGCGGCACCGGCACCAAGAGATGGTGCGGGCGCTTCGGCGGGCGTGTCGTCGTCGCCTGCGCCGGCGTCTATAGTGCAACACCTAAAGTCAGGCTGGAATTTTAAGAGGGAGAAAGGACAAACCCTCGAGGCCCGCGAGTGCCTCCTTGTGCGGGCACTTGGCGGTGAAATGTTCGCCCTTGCACAGACGACAGATAACCTTGCCAGCGCCAGCCTTTGCAAGCTTTGTCTTTGTGGTCTCCTCCTCTACTTTTTCCGGCTCGGCGCCGTGCTAGATGCACCGTGTCAGACTACACTCCAAAACCACGCCACGAAGCACACCTTGTTCCCCGCGCTAATCTTTAGCGCAACGTTCTCCCCTACCGTCGTCGTGGCGCGATCCGGGCCATCTGGCTTGCCCTTCTCCTGCCCGAACTTGGCCCATTTGAGCCGTTCGGCTACCGCGTGGTCGACGACAGATTTTTGCAGCGTACGCTTGCTCCGCCGGGTGATCTGAGAAGCACATAGTTTTAAAACCAATTGCAAAAGGTTTCAAGTACGGTACAGACCTTAACCTTCTTGCCGGCCTCGTTAACGGTGTATTCGATTGTTGTCCGGATGCCGTTCTCGTCGACAAAGTCCGTGCTTTCTGTTGAAAGTTAGTAAATGGGTAGATGAGGTCGTTCTGGAGTAGTATTATTGGGCTGGCGAGTGAGACCACAGCGATTTGGCCCTTGGCCGAGGTACAAGAAAGCCCGGATAACAGCCTCCCGTGGCCTTGGAAAGCCAAAAAGTGCGACTGATTTTTGCCCAGAACCAAAACCAGCACGACAAAATTTGGTCTGACTAACCAGCTGCGTCCAGCTCATCGGCCCATGATGTTTTCGGTACTCTATAAACCAGATGTTAGTGCCTAGAAAACGAGGCAAGGGTTCCACCGACGCAACAGGCATTTGGGTGGTGGATTGGTCGAGAGAAATTAATTACCGTGTCATTTTGCGGACCCGATGTTTGTTTCGGAAGCCGCCGGCGGGATTGCTTGCCGACAACTCTCGCTTGTCCTCCACTTGTATCCTTTCTACACGGCGTTCTAACTTGTCCAGCGGCCCAAGGTTTCGTAATCTCAGTATACTCGCAGAGGAGATCTTGAGGCAGCAAAAATCCGGCGGATTGCTCCGGAATTGGGCTTTTTACTCTGTCTGGGGCTGCGGTGGCGTGCGCTACAAGTCTCAACTGCAGCGACACTCCAAAGTACTTGAAGAAGACCATCCCAAAACGTGTTCAGGATGGCGTCCCGGAAGGCTACCTTTGACAGTGGTATTATGATCAAGGACTACAAATACACGCAAGAGATTTCCCAAATGGTCTGAATCGAAGCGAAAATTCATAGCCTGGAAGCTGGAACTAAGGTTTGCGCAGATGTTCGTGTTCGGAGAGGTCCAGGACCCCAACGCGGAGACAGTAAATCTCGTCGAAGATATCGTGCGCGGGCAGATTATCGAGCTGGTACATGCCGTCTCAAATTGTGCTATGTCGAAGTTAATTAATATGAAGATTGTGCAAGCACGCGCACTCGCGACGCGCCGTGGCGCGCGCTACCTCTCCGCCGAAGACCTGATCTTCCTCATCCGACACGACCGTGGCAAGGTGAACCGGCTCCGGACGTATCTGTCGTGGAAGGACGTCCGCAAGCACGCGAAGGACTCGGGCGGCGATGGAGGTGGAGGTGTGGAGGTCGAAACGCTCGAGGACGGGGGAGATGGTACGCGTTGTGCTATTTGTGTTTTCAGAAAGCGCTAACTTGCAGCAGAGAAACTCACGACCAAGGCGCAGAAGATCACGATCAAGCTACCATGGGAGATCACGACAATATATTCAGAGGTGCTCAAGCAGAGCGGGCATCAGTCGGACGATGAGGAGGATGAGGATGATATGGAGGCGCATGAAGCGTCGTTATTGCGTCTCAAGGTACTACATGAATATCTAGTGTGCTTCATCGACTGACATTATACTTGTAGGAAGCAGACGACGCGACCCGACAAATGACACGCGAAGAATATCAGCACTACTCTGACTGTCGACAAGCCTCGTTTACCTATCGCAAAGGTTTGCCCTCTCCAACAATTCTGAATGCACTTTGTCTTAAACAACTTCCAGCCAAGCGGTTCCGCGAATTCCTCAACCTCCCCACACATCTCGACCTCAAAGCCGGCGACGACACCGTCGATATCGTCGGCTTCCTCGCCTTCGAGATGGTCCGCTCCCTGACCCTCGCCGGCCTCACCGTCAAGAAATCCCTCGAGGACGACTCCGCCTACGCCTCCTCGCCCTCTTTGGGCAAGCGAAAAGCCCTCAGTGGCGCGGGGGGCAGTCCAGAGAAACGACGGCGTGAGGACGCTGGGGACGGAGATGAGGAGGCGGCGCTGCCGGTGAACACGCTGTTCCTGCCGCCACCCGAGGCGCGCACGGCGCTGCGGCCGGAGCACATACAAGATGCATTCTCGCGCATGCAGACGGAATGGGCGCACCTCCGCTCTGCGGGCTCGCGGAATTGGCGTGGGGGGTCTTATACGGACGCGTGTTTCGCTCATCTAAATTTCTACTCTTTGCGTACTGTATGTATGTACTGTATTGTATTCCGATCGGCAATCGCCCACAACATTTGTATTATGTACTAAGTACAACAGCTGAGATATTAGAGGTCCTCGAGAAAGTGGGTTGAAGTTGTCTGCGCCTCGCCGACGGATAAACTGACCAAGAAACGTTTCTTGTCACTGAGCTGCAGTACACGCTCAGTCATGCAGTCGAATATCGTCAGGTAGCGCGCTGCGGACAGAACCATCGTGAGGGGAAAAACAGTGTCTCGTTTGGCTCCCTCGCCGAATTACTGGTTAACATGAACATCGACTCCGATGCAAAGCGTCCTCAGCCAAGGATTGCCGGGCCGGCGGCGAAAGGGTTCAACATTTTCATTCCGTTGAAAAGAATAGCATTGAACGAATGTGCGAATTTGTACTACTCAGAAGAGCTGTCAGACAGCTGCAGTCCGAATCCGCTAAAGACATATGTACGCATTGTATAATCAAGTGGGTATTTTACTATTTATTGCCGGCGAGAAATCAAACACAATCTGGATAGTCTTCTCTTTTGTGATGAATTTCCACCTTGAAAAAAAAAAATCAGAGGACGATACCTATAACCGAAGATTGCCCTACTGAAGCTGTTTCAAAGTCAACCTGCGGCGATGGAAGCTTGCCCTCGAGTTTTCTTGGGACTGTTACTCGTTGCGAGGGTGGCCATGGGAATCGAGTTCCAGCCTTTATCCACGGTGGCGATCTTGTCCGGAGGCGTTGACGAGTGTTCAGTCTACCAAAGCCTAAGTAGAGTATTCACCGAGCGAGCGAACGACCTACGTAGCCAGCATACTGTTCATGTATACTGTAAAATGCGCAAGGTTAGAGAAAGAAAGATGACACCAATATAGCACAAACATTTACTGCTCGGGGCGAGCCCGAGGAAAAACCAAAATGTGTCCGGCAACGCTAAGAACTACCAGCGAGGCGTGAGCAGGGGAAGGCAACGAAAGGATGGAAGCCACTTACTAAAACCATTGTGAGGCAGGAAGACACGGCTGTCAGGGATCCACGATTAATCGCATCGTAAATCAGCATGTCCACCATGTAATTGGTTCTGCGGTCCGACATTAGCATCGTCATCCAACGAACCAGACAAGAATCAGACAAGAATTACTTTTTGATCTCGCCCTTCTGCCTGGTGAGGAATAAGCAAAGGTACGTCGTGATTAGCAAATCGCAGGCCACAGATGCAGGCAGTCTGGAGGGTGGTAATGGCCTGGAGGTCTCTTAGCCGCCAGACGGAGACGAATGCCCAGGACAATGTTCAAACCTTTGTCTCGTCAATCTTGAGGTAAGACCGAATTTGATATCTAAAGAAAATATTTAAATGCTAGGGCGACAAAGGAGGACATAACTTACGTTCGTATAGTTTGCGTGATCCCGGCCACTGTAATGTAGGTTAGTCAGGTTCGAGGTCAAGTTAAACCTGCCGCACCAATTTGAACGAAGGCCAACAAAAACTAAGGGGAAAGTTAGAGGAACGTTGAAGTACAGTCGGTATGACCGACGATAGTATAAAGACCGATGGCGGAGAGACCAAATTTTCCGCGTGCTTTGGTGACTGGGAGATGTTAACCGTGAACGGCGGCGCGCTTGGAACCTGCTCACGTTTGTCGATACGGCTCGCAAAATATCTGGTGAACGTGAGTAGATTGTCCGAATTGAAGCTACGAAAATGTCATACATTTGAACAGCAAAGGCGGAGAGATACTATAATATTAAATACGGTAAGCGACGGTCGAGTGAACATGACGGGTCCTCACGGCAGCAAGAAGTTGGAGCTATTTCATGACGAGTGAGTACTCTTCAGCTACCAGTTCGCCAGGCCACATACCGAGTCAGCCCTGGAGATGCTCGTATTAGCGGCGCTCGGGAAGTCCAAGTGACAAAAGCCCGTACCAGATAAGATCGGTTTGTAGGATCCCGAAGCGCTCGACAAAGCGGAAATACGAAGAACGGAAGAAAAAGGTAACTTGAATTGTCTCCAGAGCCCTGAAAATGCATCACTTCGAGTTCGTAGTTCGTCAACGGAGGAACGAACAAGACGAGAAGCACCTGGGAGGTTGTTCAATTAAATGTGAGAGGTATTGAGACACCGCGTCGTACCGTTGACTTCACCGAGATCGCGTCGGTCGGACGCCCAGTAAAATAAATCCAAGCTTGAAGGGCGCCCATGCCATAGAGAATGGTCTCTATGAAGAGAGAAACAAACCATGCGCCGTAAGTTGAATCCAATGGGCTGGGCATAGTAGGAGGGGGGGGGAGAAGAAGGAGGGATTAAATGCGAACTAATGGTGGGGGGCGTCATATATATGCTCCAGGCGTTTGGAAGCTGAAGATGAGATTCAACTTGCAGATCGTTGGAATATCGAGTGTCTGAATCCTTTCCTGGAAGACATTGATCGGTTGAGAGCCTCCTTAGGAATAGAACATAGTTGCAGGGCATTTATACTGTGGGAGCGTGAAAAGGAAGCGAGGTTCATTTTGCGCCGTGCAATGTGCATCATAAAGTAACTTTCGATCAAGGAACCCTGGCCTAACCAGTTTGCTTGCCAGACAGTATTTAGCGCTCTTGGGCCGACGGTGCGCCCTCGCGGATCGCGCGAGGGACGGGGTAGTCTAAATATATTATTTTTGAACCGTCGCTGCGCAGCTGAGGTACCAAACTCTGAACTGACCGATGACTGCAAGATCAAGAAGAAAAATGCAACCGTGGGAGTTTGCGACTTCGGCCGAATATCGCCGGTAAAATGATTGTCCGAGAATAGCTTTTTGAGCCTCGACCACGACCACGATGCTCGTTACGCGTTCTTGCTCGCGTCGTTCCCCTCTCCGTCTCAGGTTTCCTCGCTCCCAGTCGACGATATCAAGTCCTGAGCATGGACCGCGCAAAATGGGCGTATTTGAGCCCCCACCCATGCCCGACATGAACCCCAAGATTAAAGAGCAGCTAAAGCCTCCCCTGCTCTATCGCATTAAGGGCTGGTATGCAACGCAGCAAATACCCAAAATTACCTTCTAGTGAGTTGTAATATTTCTGCTGGGCGGCTAACCAAACCAACGCGTCCAGCCACGTCCTGCCCTCGCAATTCTCCCGCATGGGCCTCAACCTCCTCGAGACCGCACACTCCAACGCTGCCCGGTCTTTTGTACCGCTGCGATTCACGCTAGAGGTCTGCCCCGCGCCGCCGCCCGCGGAGACTCTGCGCGAATTCATGTACTTTTTGGGCAGCGGCTCCCCGCGCGAGCTCCTCGAGCCCACCGCCCAAAAGGCCGCCGCCGTCCCCTCCTTCGACGCCTTGTACAAACTCGTCGAGGCGGACCCCATGCTGCTGAACGCTCCCATAGTATCTTACCAGTGCTTCGGGGTAAAGTCGACCGACCCGAACCTGGGCAAGACGCAGCTGTTTTTGGCGCGGACGGGCCGGGGAAAGGAAAGTGACAGATGCTGGAGTCGTTGAGGAGGGAGCGCTTGGGGAGCCCAATTTAAAGTTGCTAAAGAAGTTGGCGAAGAGCAAGACGCCGAAGCCCAAGACGCCGAAGAGACCGCCTGCCAGTTATGGTGGCCGATGAGTTGTGGAGGCAACTCGGGTACTCGGGCCTCCGACGATCTCGGGATTCTCGGGGGCAACACCAAAAGCATTGTGGAACCTGCCGCTACGAACCACTACTCATTCGCTGGTCCATAACTGCTGCTCTTAATCCCAGAAGATGGTCTTTCTCACGTTTTGCGGTCATTCAATGGCTTATATTCGTTTGGGGCACGTAGAATTAAACACTGGCAGCATCCGCACAAACTGTTTCATACCGCCGACCATTCACGCTCCGCTCTCTTTCTTAAAGTGTGCAACATGAAAAGTCACCGCATCCCGACTCCCGGGCGCACATCTACTCTCGACGTCTTCCCTTCATTATCCTATCCGCGGCGTCCCACATGCATATCAAAGCCAAGACGGGGAACTTTAAATTCCCCCTCCCTTCGCCCTGCTTCGACGGAAAAAATAACTGGCCTTTCTAAGGCCTTCTCAAGATGCCATTCCTTGTCTCGTTCCCATCACTAGTGCGGCTCTTGTCTAGGATATTAACTATACGCCGTCTCGCGAACATGAACCGCCTCTGGTACAACGTATTCCGCGACCACAGCTGTTCAAGAATGAGTTCCTACGAGGACGTGGAAGACCATTACTGAACTATGGCGACACGTGCTCCGTGTGGCTGGTGGGAGCAGGGACCGACGCGCGGAGATTCTGCCCATTCTTGGTGGTGACAATGCCGCCTCAGAGGATGAGTTGCGGAAGGTGCTGGCAATCACGGAACGCATCGTGCATGATCGGACGGAGCGCTGAAAACCACTGGGGAAGTGGTTCAGACAGTACGACGAGAGGATGCAGAAAGTTCCGGGAAAGAAGGAGAGAACAGGCGGTCCTGGTCAAGGCCAACAAGTGCGACGTTACTTTGTGCCCCATCTGCAGAGAAAAGGACGTCTGGAAGTGCGCCTAACTTCGATGTAAGTCTAGGCCTACACATTGACAATTGACTGTCCGCTCGCGTAGCAATGCCCTTGCCTTGTGATCTGTATACTTCCAATTCCCTCCTCCAGTCCTTTTTTGCGCTTGCGATGTATATATCATGAAATTGATTAGCCCGTTACTCTTTGACGCCGTAAATATTTGCTAATACTTATCTTTGGAAGGGCGAAATATTCCGCTGGCAGGGTCCACTGGCCCGAGCCAGGAGACGCTTTGGCTTTGCTTTTGCCTCAACTTTGGCTGCTTTGATCCTCGTGAGGCCACGAAGTTTCCGTTTTAGGAAATGTTGTCGACGCGATCAGTCACATTGCTCTCCGTGTGACGGACATTGTTCAACGACATTCAAGTTCAGTGGCCCCGGGCGTGTACTTAAGGGAGATCTAGGTAAATGCATTTTCTTTATCCACCCGACATGAGCCACTCACCTACTGCCACCAGCCCCCCCTTGTCGCCCTCCGGGACTTCAAACAGGAGCCTTACCC